>CM042159.1:64424059-64439059 GCA_023376005.1 Doryteuthis pealeii | reverse complement strand
GAGAGAGAGAGACACACGCACGTGCGCGCAAACACATACACAGACACAGAAACACACTAATAATCACACAACATTACACATGTCAGCAAATATTCATATCCTGTACAAAACACATATACGCATATATATACGTATGTGTGAGCGCTGCGCCGCGCTTTTTACGTATGCTAGCATACGTACGTGTATGCATGGGACAGATGCAGCCGCGTTTATACATTACACATATAAACAACCAAATGACACGGGCATACAGTTACGCAATTTCAAATCACAAACACACAATTGCTTTTGACCATATTTTCACTTTTTCAACATCTCTGACTGCCTGAAGTTGGTGTGTATATATATATATATATATATATTATATATATATATATATATATAATATATTTGGATGACAAAAGGTATACATATGAAATACGTTGGTGAATATTGTAACGTCTTCGTTCTTTTTGAGTATTAAGGTTTTTGTTTTGTAAACTTATTTGACTTCCTCTCCGACCCAAATAACTACGGAGTGAATCGAAATATTGATCAGTATCAGCTATGATTATATTATAAATTGTTCTTCTTAACAACATTGTGTGATGTTTATTCCACCTTTTCTTACTCATATTGTCGGATTCATTTCTTTCTTTTAACTTATATATATATATATATATATATTATATATATATATATATATATATATATATATATATATATATAAGTTTTATAACAGATATATACATTTCAGACGTAGGCATTTTATCGTGGTCTAATGGTTAGCATTTTATTCTAGCAGATCCATTGATACTGAATAGCATGTTCGATCCTCGCTAGATGTACTTGTGACCTTGTGTCACATCCTACCCTCGGAGATTGGGTTGGATAAATACCCAGGGAATCCTATCATAGTGTAAATATTAATTACTACTGAATAGCGAGTTTGATTATCGTTAGATGCGCTATACTTGTGACCTTGTGTCAAAACCTACCTGTGATAAATGGGTTTGGTAAATGCCAATTCAAACGGCTCGCTAGCATGAATGATAGTACATCACAAAATTGTGGAAGTAATTGAAAATTTCATTAGAATATCAACTAATCACTCGCATAAACATTCTGTGCTGAGGTCGAAATCGGGATTGTCCGTCATGTCGTTTTAATTCTTATTGTATTACATTCTCAATTCAGCTTGTCTTTATGCAAATAAAAGTCAGATGGTGTAAAGCTCACTACGTTGTCTAATAGATCACACTAAATTAATTCTATCTATGTTCACATATTGCCATTTGTCTTTGCCTAGTCACGACATGTTAAAAATTATTTGAACAAAGACATGTAAAAAAAAAAGACAAGCACTGAATCCCACTTCAAGAACAAACAAGGAGCTAAGTAAAAATATAAACTGCATTGATCTTATACTGTCAGAAAATAAATCACATAAAAAAAAATCTCTGAACAAAGATGTCGATTTTGACCGGTAGTCGGTCTAATGAAATTTTCAAATTCTTCGGCTATTTTTTCGCGCCAAATGCCATGGTGCAGTTCTGAAAGAACAATAAAAAAAAACTTTTGAAATTTAAAATAAATTAATTTCAGATGATCTATGAGGCAATTAAAAAAATGCTCCACACGATATTCCTTTTTATTTACAAAACGTAGACAGTGATGAGTAATATGTTCAATTATTTAATTTTGTGACCATTTAAGCAACAGCAGGTACTGTAAGCAACCCGAGTCCTTGGTTTATCAGAATGACGATTAGACAGAAAATTATCCGAAATGGGTTGATGTGCCGTAAAACAAATCCAACCAACTAACCAAAGTTATGTTAGTCGAGTAGAAGGCTAACACATTCGCTGTGCAGAAGATACATTTCTCTTACAATGGGTAGACCTTTATAGCAGTTGATTAATGTTAGTTTAATCTGATGAATCCGGTGGTTTTGTAACGGTTATTATTATAAAAGATTGGAAAGTGTCGATTTAAATTTTTGAAAGAGACTTGTTACATTCATTTTCTCGCTAATTACATTGAAAACACACAAATTGATTAATTCACTAACCAGTAAATAAACCGATTTAAGAGACGGACAAATCGGTATTCAAAACGAGGATTACGTGCGGCTACCTACTCGAGAAAAAAACAGTGGGATAAGTTTTGTTAATCTTTATTCTCTGGTATGAATCCGTCTTAACCGTAACGATAACCATAATCAGATACAAATTATTGGTAAAGACAAATTTTCAAGTGTATTTTACCCCCTCCCCCATTAATTATAATTTAACAAAACTCGGAAAGAATTAAAGAATCTGAACGTATTTTTTGTGGTATTATGAAGAGAAAGAATTTTTTAAAATAGATGTACACTTATTTGTTTTACAATCTTCAAAACTGGAGAATTTTGTAAATCAAAATATGAATCGTCAAAATAGAGAATTTCTACCTTTTCATCTTTTGAAGATATGCTTTTTTAACAAGATTTATTTTATTGCTATAATTATAATAAGAACATCATAGAAAAAAATTATCTATAGATTTAGGTTATGTTCTTAAGGAAAAATTAGAATGAGTGACAATTTACATTTATCCTTTTCTTATATAAAAGGGAAGATGTGCTTTTGTCCAAAACTACAGTATTATTATGATTTCGATCGCAGTGACTATCAGGCTTAAAAATAAATAGCTTCTATTATCTTTAAAATAGAGGCGTTTATTTCACAATTTTATATTCGGTTGGTTGACTGGCTGGATTGGTTATTTTATGCCAAAGTGTTTTTTTGTTTAATTTATTCTTGCTGGGTAGTCCGATTTTTTTAAACTCATTTTTTAAAATAGATTTTTAACGCAAAAATGCAAAATTAGGCGAGCATATCTGTTTGAATGTAAAGGCGTAAACAAATCGAGAAAAGTCGATCTCTGTATGTATTATCAACTAATTAATTTTCAATTAGGTATGACTTCAATTAAGCACTTATTCTCCCAAAATTGTCGGCTATCGCCATCTCAAACAGACTATAAGCCTGTTTGTTTACTTTCATATATATATATATATATATATATTATATATATATATATATATATATTACTAGCTAAAATACCCGGTCATGACCGGACTAACAAAATAGGAACAAAAAGAGTGAGTGAGGAGAAAAAGAGATCCCAATTTCGGTCCATTTTTGTAAATATCTCATAAAATAAAATAGAAGATGGGGGATAGACCTCCTAAAAAATATTTCCCCTAATATATTATCGTAAAAATCGGACCATTAATTGATTTTTCATAGTATATTCTTAAAATCCTCTTGTCGTAAGTTGTATTTGGCTACGTTAAATTTCAGTTGATTTAACGGTGCAAAAATGAAAACATTGTTTTTCCAATCATAATTTTCATTATTTCCGTAAGCTGAAAATTCAAAAAAATCACCAGGAGTTTGTTTAATGTTTCTTCTTTCGAATGGAATATTTTTTTTCAAGATAATATTAATTTTTATGCAAGTATCATTGTGTTAAATATAGGGGGTTGGTAAATTTCACAGGGAAAATTGGTGGTAACTAATTTGAATTTGTTCTACCAACACATTATAGTAATGGCAATGAACAACCCCAGAGCTCTAGAATTAGAATCCATCCATTTACGTTCTGCATAGGACACTAAAATCCACAGCATTTGCCTTCTATATGATACAAGGTTTTGAGGTTTGTCATAAGATGAATACGGTTGGGGCAATCATATATTCTCTAGGTGATGTGATTACAAGGAGATTCTGTGACTGCTTTTCGAGCCCATAAAAAGGCCAATGAAATGCTATATGTCATAGACTGCTCAGCCAGCAGGATTACGTCATTAAGTATAACGAGTCACCTCCCACGCCGAACAGGTAGCCCCATTGGTTGAGTCCTACTCTTCAGCAGAGGTGCAGTTGGTGTATTTTATAGTCGCAGCCGGCAGGGCCGTTATTTGAATGTCCCAAGTATCGTATATAGTACTTATCATAGTAATTGTAATAAGAGTACCTTGCCATCTTCTACGATAGTTTTATTCGGCTTAGCCAATTTACCTTTCTTTGGTACAAGATCATAACCATGAAGAAACCGAGAGTCAATAGAATTATTTTCAATGACTTGCAATACTATCGTCTTGATATACGCCTCCGTTCAATTATTCAATATGATAATATTTAAGTATATGCACAAACTTTGGACATCGCGTTTAATACGTGTTAACAAATCTCAACTCTGAATTGGATTTCTGGTTTTAATTTCAAAATGATATCGTGATGTTTATCGTTAAAAAAAGAAAAAAAAACTATTTTTGTTATCTTGTTCAATAATGATTGAATTACACTTTACATTCCTGTCAACAAAATTCTTCAATGATGGATGAGTCTGTCAGCAAGAAGTCAAACATTCAGTTTAAAAAGTTTCCTAAAATAAACTGGGTACCTGTGAAATTTGATTCAAATAACCATAGTAAATGTAATGCTTATTTTGCTGGATCTTTAAAACATTACTTTGTTTTTGCATAAAATGCAATAGAAAATATATCTTAACAATGGGTTCTGTTTTCCTGTCAATACCAGTTAAGATATTGTTACATTACTTTACTTCTTGTACTATGCTCCATAAAAGTGTTCAAGCTGAGAGTCTATGATGAATTATTTAAACCACGGAAAACAAGAGTGGCAAAATTTCAAAAACCTATTTCCTTTGTTTGTCAACGAACAAGACTGAAACTTTAGTTTGTATTTACCTAATCCTACAGACACTGACAGCATGTGACACAAGGTCATTTTTAAGGCGAGTACTGTTAGTTTGAATTCAGGATTTTCATTCTCCTAGACAGGTTCTCGCACCTACTATGTATTCATTGCTAGTTGGAGGAAGAGATTGAACATGGATTTATAATAGATTATTCCAATTTTTAAAAGCATGTTATCATGTCATTTTTGTTCTATTAACTTTAACTTTTAAATTAACTAATCCAGTAATTTTAGAATTTAATAAAGAAAGAGAACTCATTCAACTGTGGCATATGGACATCTAATAGTTTGTAATATTAGAATAATAATTAATTAAGATAATCATTTTTACTTTGTCATTATCTAAAAGAACGATAATTAACTGTTATGAAGGGTAATCTGTTATATCTTGAAATGTAGGATATACAAAATGATAATTGAAAACAAAGAAATATGTTTAACAATAACAATATCTATTTTATTTATTCTTACTGACAGGGAATACAGTGGGATAGTTTAGGATAGAGTTCAACTGTGTGTGTGTCATGTGCGTGGTCGTCACATGGGCGCTGTATGTATGATACGTGTACTCACGTATCAGGTTGGTCCTTGGGTCATAGTGTGCTCACATATGGGGCCGTCCTTTGTGTTATGTGTGTGTTCACACATGGGGCCAGTGCATTATCTCTCTGCTGAAAGTCCTTATTTGACACAGGGTAGAACCATTTCTACCCTAAAATGACTGAACTAGCCCAACCGTGCTGATGCACGTGGTCACTAGTTCAAGTGTGCTGCCGCACGTCTGTACTGTCCAAATCCCTGTCCAAAGTAACATGGCTGAATTCCCATATCCGGGTTTCCATCAGTCCCTTAATGATGAAAGGGAGTAACTCGTTAGGTTACCCTAACATTAACAAAAATACTAACTGTGGTGATTAGTGTAAACTGATCAGTATTCAACAGTTGCTACTTGCATCAGCTTCTGAGAATCCAGACTAAGTTCTACTTTTTGGGATGGGCAAGTCTATTTCCAGCATTTTGATTGGTTGGTAGTTTTAGTGTGTATATTTGTATTAATATATACTGAACACTTGACCATGTCCACTCAGTTGCTACAGAGTGTATTCAGTAATCTCTGTCTTTTTTGTCTGGTGACTGGACGCTAGTCACAGCCTTCCTGTGAAGGTGAGTATGATGTTTATTCTACACTAATAGTACTGGTTAGTCGTTTGATTACCTCACTTTTGGAACAATCCACCCTCCTTTCGAGGAACAAAGTATTTTACAATATCGCAATTTTTCTTTTTCGGCGTATATGTCCGGTACCTAAACCTTGATCCCCTGTCTTGTTGTACGATATAGGCTAATTTAAAGTATATAAATGTAAAGTCGCACATAATATTTAACCGCCTGACTTTTGGGCTTTCTCTTTTATTATTTTACTTGCAGGACCTGTAGATATATCACAATATGATAATTTAATTATTGCATCGTTTGATATGTTTACTTAAAAGCTACTACAATAGTTTCTGTATGTAAATGTATAATAATCTTGATTTAACCCTCACTCTCTCTCTTTCTCTATCTCTCTCTCTCTCACACACACACACACACACACACACACACATACCCTTTCTCTCACTTATGTTTGTTTTCTTTCTTTCCTTCTTTTCATCTTTTCAATATGTATTATTGAAATAGATTAGCATTATCGCTTCCGTGCGTCCATCCCTTTATCTATCTTTCCCTTACACTCTTTTTTTTCTTTCTTTCTTTCTTTCTTACTTATTATATTTTTCTGTGTAGTATGTCCTGTCTCTTTCCTTTCTTTCATTCTAATAAAAAACGGAATGATCAATTATTTAGCTGAGGTGACGACACTCACAAGAGCTTAGAATTTAGCGGAGAAGCAACACCAGATAATCAGGATTTACATTTCGACGATTTTGACAGTCTCATTTTAAATCAGAGGGTGTATTTGTCGCATACCCCACTTGTATGAACTGGGCACAAGGCCACGTTTTTACGTTGGCCCAACCACAAGCCGAAGCTCATGGGTGGGAAAGAACAAAAATCGCGTCGATCCCGTCGGCATTCCCCCACAAGGGGGCGCCTCAGGCGCTGGACAATAAACCCAGCCCCGACTCAAGGGGACAGGTAATACCTGGGGGGAAAGCCCCCTGGGATTGACGCTAATAATTGCACTTTAACCCGGTCCAGTGGCCGAAGCACAGTGGACCCCCCAGATGGGGCATGGAAAAGACTCATTTTAAATCAGAGGGTGTTACAAGATGTTAACGATCGTACAAATAAGAAATATTATACGATTGATACGTATTCTCCAACTTGGAATTCCGTAGAGCAGAAAGAATAAATCTTTAAAAAACGAAAATAAACATAAGATAAAAACAATGAAGATAAAAGATAACAGGAAAAAACATACTATAATAGAAAGAACAAGTACAAACTAAAAGAAATTTTAAAAAATCTTTTTGCAGAGGAAAATAAAATCTGATGAATAAAGAGTAAACAGACAGATACAAGGGCGAGGGTGCACATAGACACACTCACACACACAGATGACCCAAATCGTAAGTCTGTAGTAAATAGTTGAAACTGTAATTGTATATGCATGACCAGACTTTATAGACTGAAATTACTTCAGGGTTCAGCTTGAATTTAGGACAGAAAATTATTTTTACAGCAAAGGGTAAAAAAAAAAAACAAATTAGAATCGCGGTAAATTGTCCCATGCTGTGTGATTATCTTTGGCTGCTCTTGTACCTTGCATATATAATATATATATATATATATATATATATATATAAAGAGAGAGAGAGAGAGAGAGAGAGAGAGAGAGAGAGAGAGAGAGAGAGAGAAAGAAAGAGAGAGGCAAATTAATATCCCTTGTTTAGTTCTAGTGAAAAGGGGATAGACTCCCTTGCTGTCCAGCTGATGTGTATAATAGACAATTCCCCGTATATATATATATATATATATATATATATTATATATATATATATATCGATACATACGCGCACACACACACACACGCACACACACAATACGCACCATAAAAGAAGAATACTTGATGTCATATATATATATACATGTATATATATATGTGTGTGTGTGAATAAAAAGGCCTTAAATACCAGATGTATCGTGATTATGGACTATTTCCCCTCGTGGGTATCTGAGGCCCACCGAGCTTCGTCAGACCACGTTTTTATTTTATTCAGACTGGCAAATGGCTAAATTCAGCTTACATTTATACATTTATCCCCGCCCCTCAGGGGCGATATTTGTGTATTCTTTCTTTTAAGCGTCTTTTTGGTTGGTGGAACCTTTTTCTGATGTCATTCCGACTTCTTCCTTTAGTAGTAGCAGCGTGGTCTATGCCTGTCTGCTTTGGTCTAGTGGTACACTTTATCAAATTTCCTTTTTTATAACATCCACTGAGTTGTACTCTTTAATCTTGACCTAGTTAGATTGCAATGCCCCTCTTGCTATGTGGGGTCATTTTTATCTTAATTTAGATCTAGTTCGTGTTCACAACTTCCCTTCTTATCCTATACTCCCAGAGAGCCCCTAAGTTTCGCCTATTAGTAGTTTATAAAAATATTCATCATCATCATCTAGTCACTATTACTATGTGAGTGTGTGTGTAAGTGTATAACTATCTATATGCGTTTTTATGCTTGTGTTTGTGAGTATATGACTATTTATATGCATGTGTATTTTATATGGTTGTGTGTGCCTGCTAATGTTATGTGAGGATGTGTTAAAATGAGTGTACGTGTGTGGCCTGACTTTATTGCTTTATAAATTGTGAAATTACTAGATGTAATGAAGGTAATTTTAGTACAGATATTTTTTAATTGTCGAATGTTAAAGTTAAATAGCAATCGTAATTAATATAATGCTAATAATATTTGCACGTATACTGTAGTAGGCTTCATATAAATTATACATTACCACAATAAACAGTGCATCTATATGTCTGTATGTCCATGCGCGCGTGTGTGTCCGCGTATGTATTTGTTACTGCCCACAAATAGTATTCATAATTGTTTTCCAGATTAGGTACATACATAATTGTTTTCCACATACATATGTATATATGTATTTTCTCAAGCCCTCCACACGAGCAGGATGCAACACATGGTCAATTTTTAAACGGAGTTTACCAGGTGAGAATTCAGAGTGCCCCTTCTAACAGACATGTTGCCATACTAAGTGTAACGTAGCGGCATTTTCACACGCGTAAACTTTTGGTTGTTTACTATATCCAGAAGATTCCAGCAGTTCTTGGTCGCTAGTAGCAGGTCAAGGAAGTATCACTTTACACACGCCGCGGGCTCTTAGTCACGGTCAATTGACTATCTCCACGGGTGTCTCATTCATAATACTGTCGTAGTATTTTTCGTCGTAGTAAATGCTGACTACAACACCGATTCTACTTTTCATGAGTTTATTGGAGTAATTCAATTTCAGCTTCTTAACTTCGAGAGAGAGAGAGAGAGAGAGAGAGAGAGAGAGAGAGAGAGAGAGAGAGAGAGAGAGAGAGAGAGTGTGTGTGTGTGTGTGTGTGTGTGTGTGTGTATGTGTGTGTGTCAGTTTAATTGATATCTTCATATGGTCCTTAGAGTTTCAGTCCTTGTGGGTGACAATCTCTCGTCAGTCGGTAAATATTAAGGTCAGTCCTTTTCCGTCCTCAGCGACAACAGATCATTCACCGATCTCAACTTCCAGCACCAACTCGACTGCCCGACTCCGCTCGGCCAACTGCCTTGACTAACTCTTGACTGCCTGTCTGGGTTTCTAGTCGGGTTCCTCATATACTATCTCAAAGGAAGAATCCAGAAGGGTCTTTTTCTGGAACAATCCACTTCCACTTAGAAGGAAAAGAATATTCGATTCGATCTAATGATCCTGGTCAAAGAGAGTTCACGGCCTTTTAGATCAAAGAATGACTAGCCGTCAAGATTACTGGGTTTTTGTTAAACGTAGACCCCACGTCGCCGAAATCTCGTTAAGGTTTTTTATTTCTTTTCGGGTCGATCCTTCAAAGACCACCCAGTAATATCAGAGAATCAGTACTACATTTTTAAGATTTCTCTGTGTGTCTGGCACAAGGCCACAAATATAGGTGTTCCCGGGTAGGGCCTGACTATTATGCTACACTAAGGCCAAAGAGCCTATTCTGCCCTTCCGTATCTCGAGAGAGAATAGTTTGTTTAATACTTTCCCAAAGGATATTAGCGCAATGTGAAATGTGAAATGCATTTGGCCATGTCTAGGATTTGAACTCGGTTCGCCGTATTCATTTTCTACGACGATAACCATTACACACGAACATCACCAACATCTTCGTGGGTAGACCGCTGGCAGTAATTTCTTTTATGGCACGGTGACGCCATTTATCAAAACCATGTTTTAAATCATACAGTTGTAAAAATTATATGAATATCGAGTTAAATTATTATCGAAAATATCATTTTAATATGTATGCTAAAGTCTAAGTGTTATCACTGACATAAAAAAATATCTTTGTGTTTCTGACATTCTATGACGATCTTTCGTGTTGGAAAAGTAATTTACTACTTCAACGATAATGGTTCTATTTTTATTTTCTATAGAATTTTTGACATGTCATAAATAAAAATAACTATGTTGTGTCTGGCGAACGAATTGTTGTACGTATCGTAAAATAGAAAATTTCAAAAAATGTGTGAATCTGCTAGGATACATTTTTGTTTAGTTTTAATAATCTGATTGAACGTGTTTTTAAAAGTCACTTTACGCCTGATCATTTTTCTAGCGTATGTTAGGAAAAATCAAAAGCAAACAAATTTTACAAAATTTAACTCATGATTTCACTACGATACATAATGTTTCTTTTAACAATAATGGCCGGTATTTTTTTTTTAACATTAAGTAATTGTGTTCATGTTGGTGTAGATCATTTTAAAGGGTATTCTAGAAAATAATTTATCGCAGCAAATATCACATCTATACTCTTTTTAGACCTGTGATCTAAAATGTTAGTTCATTTTCAAAGTGCATTTGCAATATCTAAGTGATAAAAGCCCACATTAATGTGGTCGGATATAGAAGAAAAAATAAACCACTAAATGATATTAACCTTTTCTTTTAAAAGAGAAAATGAAAGAAAACTTGTCAAACAAAAATGTCAAATGGGTTAAAATTTAACAATGGCAAAAATATAAAAAAAACAATGAATAGAAACGCATCAAAGAGAACATAAAGGATATTTAACATGACATTGTTTTTTTTGTGTAAAACCTTTAATATTCTATAAAGCCTGTTAATTTAACAGTGGAGAATGGAATCAAAAGAGGACATTATAAAAATACAATAAGTAAAGGGTAATGTAGGTGGACTGGACTACTGTAAATATCAACTGGACAGTGAGGAAGTCTACCCCTTTTCACTAACGCTAGACCAGAGATTGTTTTGGGGTCTGGGTTGGTGCACCACATCTACCATCAGCACCTCAAAGTCCAAAGCTGTGCTACTAATGCACTCTTGATTTGGCGAGTAACGGTATCGAAACCCAGAACCTTGTGTTCTATAGGCAGATGCTTTATCGACTGGGCCAAAACGGTCCAATTTTTAAAAGATGTTATTTTGACAAGAATAAATAAAACAATAAAGTACTCTTTTTTTCCCGAAAAGCTTCTGTTAACTTTTTAAAATGTTATTCATATTTGAATGATCGCCCGATTGATTGATTGATTGATCTTAACGGCATATCAACTCGTATGTGGTTATTTTATTGTTAAGAAATTACGTACATTGTTAGTTTACATTTTTTTGTAATTTCTTATGATCTTTTAGTGGGAGAGTCTTACACCATCTATAGTAGCTTATTCTAAGCCCCGCCGACATGAGAGTCTATAAAAATGCTGAGAAGACATATGTATGTAATATAATAAAAAATTGAAAAGACACAAGTTCATAAAACGAGTAATGTTTATTTCGCCTACGCTACAGTGTTTCAATAGATCTTCATCAGGGCTTTCGTCAATATGAGGAAAAATAAATTTATTACAGAGAATAAGAAAACTGTGAGTCTTTTGCTTTGTCGGTCAGTCTATTTAAAAATTGCAGCGTGGGTGAAATAAACATTACTCGTTTTATAAACTTGTTTTTTTTCAATTTTTCATTATATTACACACACACACAAACACACACACACACACACACACAACACACACACACACACACACACACACACACACACACACACATATATATATATATATATATATATATATATATATATATATATAGATAGATAGATAGATAGATAGATAGTTGCGTAGATATGAACAGACTGAAAGATAGATACGTAGGTAGACAGATAGATATGAAGAGACAGATAGTTAGGAAGATACATACATACATAGATAGGCAAATACATACAAAGAAACAAAGTGGATAGATAGATAGATAGATAGATAGATAGATACACATACATAGAAACAAACTGGGATAGATTGACATATATATATATATATATAATATATATATATATATATATATATATATATATATATATAGATAGATAGATAGATAGATAGATAGATGATGTTGAAAGTTTACATACACAATTTAGAGGTGAACAAAGGAATATAATGCATTCATTTTATCACATGTCAGAATTTAGGGAAATCTCACAAAAAAATTAGATTCATGCAGCAGTTGGTAAAGAAACACTATTTCAATTCCTCTCATTTCTTTTTCATACGCGCAAAAACATTCGTTTCCTGGAGAAAAAAAAAGATTTCTTATTTATTTACTCATTCATACAAATTTTCGTTTTGTTTTAACTATTTTCTCTTTTACGAATCTAAGAAGAAAACCCGTGACCATTTTGGCACTCTATCGCCTCTGATTGGCACCATTCCAAAACCATTAAAGAGAGAATAAAAAATGTAGTACATTTCTCTAAAAGTTGCTGATATCTTCGGGCTGATTTGATTCCGATATTCTCCGCTTTTTCGCTTATTCAAAATTATTGGTCCAAAGAATCTAGAAGGAAAACGGGGTCGAATATATAAAATGATTTTTGAGTGGAAGGAGGTGGGGTGCGGATGAGTATTTAGAAAAGTTATTGAATGCCTTTGTTTCACCTGTTTTTGCCGCCAAATTCATTCCTGGAAAAAGACGATGGACTTAATGGAATTGTTCAGATCTCGACTCGTATTGGCAGCGAACACTGAATTGGACAGATGACACAGAACGTCTGTGGCAAAAGAAAATAAATACGAAAACCGACAAAAATGGATAAAAAGGAACAGAAAATACAAAGACAAGAAAATGTTTGACATCGAATTACACTGCAGTCGTATGTGCTCAATTGAATTTTAGGGCATATTGTTAGATCTCACTCACCCCTCTTTCACCTCTCTTTCTCTCTCTCTCTCTCTCTCTCTCTCTCTCTCTGTGTCTCGCTGTCTCTCTTCCACTGATTTTCTCTCTCAGTATCTTTCCTTCATTATATTTACTAGCAAAATAAAAAAACACCCTCCGGGCGATGTAAAAATACATTTTTGAAAGATATTGCTTGAGGAGGTAAAAGTTAAAAATGAAATGTCGGAGAGTTTGACCCATAAATCATGAAATCATCAAATTTATTAAAGGAGTAAAAAAAAAAGAAAACAATTTGAAATCGAAAATAAGTTCTATTAACTTTGAATATCTATCAAAATAAAACAAACTATATATAAATATATGATACCGGGGATGTATCTATTAAAAATTGTTTAAAAAAAAACAATGACACTGTCTAATGTTGCAAGCTCAAATTTTGACTGTGTTTATTCTATGTTATGACGATTTAGGACGGGTATAGTGACGTAAGCAGTGTGGCAGTTTTTGTTACAGACAAAAACCGGAAGCGAATCTCCATTAATAATAATAATATATATATATATATATATATATATATATATATATATATATATATATATATAAAAAGATAGTTGTGTCTAGCCACACTAAAGAGGTGTGAAACGCCGATACATATGTCTGTGGATGACTTATTAATATATGCTACCATGAATTTGGTATGAGCTCTCTAATTTGTAATCTAAATTAACTCTCACTACTAAGCATATAAGCAATGATCGTTTCCCCGGAAATTTGATCTCTCAGTGACCGTAAAATACATAAACAAACCTATGTACTTAATAGTTTTAAAACACCAGTCTCCGCTACAGCTGTCAGTGGACGAGGGGATAAGATATCGGACTACCATACGGTCAGCCTGAGTTCGACCCTAGCCAAAAGATAGTTGTGTCTAGCCATACTGAAGAGGCGTGAAACACCGAAATACGTATCTGTGGATCACTTATTAATATATATATATATATATATATATATATATATATATATATATATTGGTAATTTGCTTGAAGCATTGTTAAGTATGTTATAATATATTAATAATTTGAAGGCAATTACAATGCGTATAAAAATAAAAACAAAAAGATGTTATTTTTTATTTTTATTTCTTATGCGCATTATAATTGCCTTCAAATTATTAATATATTATAATATATATATATTTGTTTTATTTTTAACATAAAATACGCATTTTTAAACATTTTTTGAAAATTCCGGTAACGATCGAGAGAGTTCTGTGCCTCGTGATCAATGATATTTTTATTTCGTTTTTCTATTTACAATGTTGCTTTGAAAAAGACCTCTTCACATGGTCGAAACAGACGTTTGTCAGCAAAACATTTAACATCTTGTTTTTTCTACAAACTTTTCTTCATATATATATATATATATATATATATATATATATATATATATATATATATATATATATATATATGTATAATTTTCAATAAATAAGTTGAGTATTACAATATAAGAAGTTGGCAAAAATAATCACTGTTTAAAGTTGAACCTTTTCAAGGCAGTCAATAGTGATGGTGCCTTTCATCTACCAGATGACAGTCTCAGCATGGTTATTTTTTACTGATCCCCATACCGTAAACATTTTCTTGATGGGGAGCCAGTGTGTTTGCACTCCATTGATTGTATTTTTTATTCTTGTTTGTAATACCAAATCCATTTTTAGCACATTTGTAAAATAACGTTTACTAAAACATACTACTACGTACTCATCGCATATAATTTTGCAAAGTTTAAATGGTTGACCATTCTCAGCCACCAGAAATTTGAAGATATACCTCTGTTAAAGCTTTTTTCTGACAATTTCAACAATCGG
>CM042159.1:64389059-64419059 GCA_023376005.1 Doryteuthis pealeii | reverse complement strand
TATAAACACAAAATTCATATGCATAAGCGTTTGTGTATCTTTGTCTTTTTGTACTAAGTATGCGTTTTGTTCTATGTATCAGTGTACGTTTGTATAGACACACAAACAAACAAACAGACAAACAAACACACACACACACACACACACACACACACACACACACATACATATATATATATATATATATATATATATATATAATATATATATATATATAATCAGAAACTGGTTAAATGAAATAAAACTAAAATATCCGGAGCACATGTTGCTGAAGTATTATAAAAAGTCTTCTGAAAAACAAAATTCATGTTGTTGACCTTCTTTTTAAATATTTAATGTTTTTTCTACAGTTGGACTCATAAGAATATATTATATATATATATATATATATAATATATATTATATATATATAGAGAGAGAGAGAGAGAGAGAGAGAGATCCACAGTTTTTAATGTACCACGTCCCTTCAGTGTGGTTAGACATTAGCTGCCAACCTACAGTTGGAATGGAAACCCGATCAATTGTTCATCAGTCAGACCTCTCTTACCCACACCTGTGTGCGTGTGTGTGTGTGCGCGTGTGCGTGTGCGAGTGTGCGTCTCTTTGCATTTGTGAATATCTACAGAGGAAAGATGTCCAAAAACTAACCCACATACATTTCTAATCTAACATGTTTAGTATTTAAAAAGTAAAACATTTGGTATATGATACAACTAAATATGCTACTCTTCAATGTAATGGGCATTACGATTTATAAATGTGTCCCCTCGTTGCTTATGTTCATATAATCCCTACTTGTAAAATGGGACGGTCAATCAGTTGTTTTTCAGCCAATTTTTAGGACCCAACGAGAGGACATTCCATCTTCTTGTGTACGATTTTTATTGATCACTTATTTAAACGTGCGTAATGTCAAAAGTAGAAGAACACAATGTGGCAGGTTTGATTCCAGATGATAGATGGATGTTAGTCTTCAGAAGTCATTGGTCCATGAAATAGTCAAGAAGTTCGGATATTGGTAAGTACCATTCCAGTAGGTCACTATTGAATGAAGATTAATCGATTCTTCAAGGTGGCCATTTATGAGCCTGTAGATTGATTCTCTATGTGGAAAGTAGCATAGTAGTGCTGGTAATATATTCATAATGTTTTATCAATAGGTATTAATTGGTGTTTTTACATTCAATGAAGAGACGTATCTAAGTAGTAAAAAACGGCATTTTGAAAAGAAAAAAAGAATATGAACGAAGAAGGAAAGAAAAAAATACCTGAAGAGAAAAAATAATGAAATTTTCAAACTTTCAAAATTTTCAAAATAGAAAATACTAACATTTTGAAGTTTTGTGAAATGAAAGAAGAAGAAGAAGAAGAAGAAGAAGAAGAAGAAGAAGAAGAAGAAGAAGAAGAAGAAGAAGAAGAATGTTGTTTTAAAAGAAACAAAAAAAGCTAGACAAAAGCTAAGAATAATTTTAAAAAGTAGTTAAATAAAAATGTAAGCAAATAAAAGAGAAGTACAGAATAAAATGTAAAAGCATATTACGGAAAAAGATGTCGCTAATACCCTTTGGAAAGGTATGAATCCAATTCTCCCTCCAGCTATGGGCAAATACAATGGCAGACTGGGCTAAACAGTCTAGGAGAATGAAAACTCTGAATTCAAACCTGTTAAACTCCGCTTAAGAAACTGACCTTTTGTCACATCCTGCTCGTGCGAAGGGGTTGGTAAATATATATTAAGGACAAAAAAAAGGAAAGAAAGAAGTGCATTTATTAAATTTAGAAAAAAAAAAACAACGAAATATACAAGAACAGAAAAATTTTTTAAAGAAAAGAAGAAATATTTACCAGATTTCCAAATTTTACCAAAATAAGGAAGAGACGAGAATGACGTAAGATAAAAAAAGGTTAATGAAGAAAATAATAGAAAAGAATGAGAGAAAAGTCAGAAAAATGAAAAATGATGAAAGAAAATGAAAGAAGTGTAGACAAACACGGACGAACTGAAGAAGAAAAAGATGAAAAAATGAACGTTATGCTAATGGAAAGGAAGAAAGAAAGGAGGAAGAAAAGAAAGATTGTGAAATAGAACAGGAAGAAAAACGACGAAGAATATAATCCAAGAGAATTTTGAAATACTTTGGGAAAAAAGTGTAAAGAATTAACCCTTCAGTACAAAGCAAGTGCAAAAACACTTGTGACGGAAGAGGCGTTCCCGTTCAGCAGAAGAATTGGCGCTACTAAATCGTATTCAGAAATGGCACCAAGAAATGGTAGCAACGGAAGAGAAAGAGAGAGAAAAAAGTCTGCAAAAAGAAAGATGTCGATGTCTCATATTCAGCAGAGTTCTTCCCACTAACTTAATAACTTCCTTTTCTTTTGGAGGTGGTAAATGCGGAGATGGAGAGTCGGGGGTGGGGTGAGAGAGCCATGGACGCGTTCATCTCAAATGTTATCAATTGGCTTTGGGGAGAAATTTGGCCAAAAATTACCTTTAGATTAGCACGTGAGTGAGAAGATAATAGGTGACTATAGTCGGCTCTTGAAAAGAGACATTTTTCAGTCAGTATAATTTTCTTAATTGTACATAAAAAGCGAACAGAAACACACATAAATGAACTTGGACACACACACACATATATATATATGTATGTATGTGTGTGTGTGTGTGTGTGTGTGTGTGTGTGTGTGTGTTTGCAGCATACACTGCAGAGAATTGTCATATTCTATTAGTTTTGGCAAAAAAACTTGATAGAAAAAAAAGTCGACGGAGTGGCCTATTGTCGGTATCAGCCGCAAGCGCTAGACAAGGAAAATGTTTTGGGTTTAGTGGAGCGCCATACTTACAGTCAACTCCCAGATTATTTATCGCACAAATCAAATTATACAAGCTGTGCTATTTAAAATCTGAGTTGGCCGGGACCGGTACTGAACCTGGAACCTAACAATTCCAGGACGGGTCCTCAAAGCGGTTGCTACACTTTGATTCAGTGGCTGCCTATAAAAAGAGACAGGTTTTTTCAATTTAAGAGAGAGGAACACCGAATTTCTGGCCTCCACAGAAAATGACGTTAGTGCACGTATAGGAAAAGCATGGGCCGCTATAAATAAACAATCGATCATATGGAAATCCAAACCCACAGACAAGTTAAAGAGACAGTTCTTCCAGGCCGTTGTCATATCAGTACTGCTGTATAGCTGCACCACCTGGACCCTAACTAAGCGACTAGAGAATAAACTAGATGGGAGCTGCACAAGAATGCTGCGGGTGATCCTGAATAAGACATGGAAACAACACCCTACGAGAAAAAAGCTGTACGGCCACCTGCCACATATCACACAAACCATCAGAGTAAGACGGGCAAGACACGCGGGACACGACTGGAGAAGCAAGGACGAATTCATAAGCGACATCCTCCTGTGGAAGCCAGCACATGGACAAGCCAGTGTGGGCCGACCAGCAAAAACGTACATTGATGTGCTCTGTGCGGATGCAGGATGCTGCATAGAGGACCTCCCGAGAATGATGAGCGATAGGGGCGGATGGAGAGAGATTGTCATGGATATCCGCGCTGAAAGTGCGACATAATGATGATGATGATGACTAAGCCATCACGCTACCTCTTCATGCTACGGACTTTATGAATTCATAAATTTAGGTGTGAAGGTGTTTAGGTGTTAAGCCGAACTACTTAAATAAGAAACAGTTGATGTCAAGGAATCTAGATGACTCAGTGGGGATTTAAAAAATATCAATCTATCTTGATAATTTTTGAATAATTTTAGGCAAAGTACACGAATATGCAAGTACATAATCGCCTGACTAACCATACCTAGTATTGTGTGCGATTATATTGTGTCATACACTAAAGAGTCATCTCAAATATAACAATTTTAGGTCATAAATGGTGTTAAATGAAATACAATGGCGCGCCTTCATACTATTGCAAATATTTTTATACATATTTACCACACTGACCACGTGAGAAGGATGCTACACGTAGACAATCTCTAAGGCAAAGTTTAACCGGTTTGAATTTAGATTTTTCCTTCTCCTAGACTGGTTGCCAAATCAAAGAGCCCAGTCCACCCACGATTTACCCATAGCTGGAGCTAGAATAGTTGGATGCATATATTTCCCAAGGGTATTGGTGCTATGTGAAATGCAGACAGCCCCATCCAGGATTTGAACTCGGAACGCCTAGAAAGTGTTTTAACCAATGAATAACTGCCTAGAATATATGTCTTAACTCTTTGTCTACCAAATATCCCCCATGGCTTTACCAATTTTTTGTTTATTATTCCATTCAACTGGTTCCCAATTGCAAAAAGATCAAGTACCAGTTTCAGGGTTGTGTAACGTTATGGGCTTTTTACCACTACACTAAATCGTATAGTATACGTGACGTTATGTTGAGTTTTGGTCTGCGTCCTCCTCCCTCGGTTTCCAGGGCTCAACTGACTGAATCTAAGGTCCCCTCATTATTTAGAAATCGCTAAATATCTTTCTAGAATGCCCTGGAATCTTTCGAAGATTCTAATTGTTCTACCAAATTGCACGTGTCAATTAAGAGGTGAACGGGTCAACCATCCTTTCTTCTGACAAACCGATTAAACTAAATTTTACTAGAAAAATCCCAGACTCACTGGCTACGAATAAACTCAAGGTGATAACGACTTTTACATTGCTTGGCCACTCCCGTAAGGTCTGAGAATCATGCTACATTCCATTAAGGTTTCTCCGTGTCTGGCACAAGGCCACAAATATGGTGTTCCTGGGCCCATTATGCTACAGTTGGTTCACAGAAAAAACACAAGATGGCAGGGGTGTTCACGTAGTGATTTTTCAGTGTAAACAAATGACACGTGTGAGAGTTGCTGCTTACGGTAAAATCGTAATGATTTGAGAGCCGCTGTGAGCGGTTTAAAGTAAGCAAGGAGTTACATGCCAAGAGGACTATTTTCAATTCATGTTCATTATAGTTTCGGTAAATGCAGCATTAGTATCGATATTTCCTTGGTTGTTTGTTTTGTTTAACGGCATATCAACCCGTTTTGGGGTATTCAATACCGAACCAAGTTATTTTTATAAACAAAGGACGCAGACTACTTACAATACCAGCTATTGCTTAAATTGTTCACTAATTAAGTGATGAACATACTCATCGCTGCTTAACTTCAGTGATCTAACGGAGACCTGTGTTTCAACGTGATTTGACCGTAATGATACTTATTCTAATATCTTCGTATATTAATGATATATCATCATCATCATCATCATCATCATGTCATGCTACCGCCTCTCTTATTCATTGCAAGTGGCAAGTCTTCTATGCAGCATCCAGTATCCGCGTAGTGTTGTTTAATGGACAGCCAGCGCAGGCGTTTCCATGTCCTTGCTTCCACAGATGAACGTCACTTATGAGTTCTTCTTTGCTTCTCCAGCAGTGTCCAAACATGTATCGTTCGTCTCACTTGGATGGTTTGTGTGATAGAGGGCAAGTGGCCGTACAGCTGTTTTCTTGTAAGATGTTGCTTCCACGATTTGTTTAAGATTGCACGCAGTATTCTTGTGTAGCTCCCATCTAGCTTGTTTTCTAGGCGTTTCGTTAGGACTCAGGTGGTGCAGCCATACAGTAGCACTGATACAACTACGGACGGAAAAAAAATTGTCACTTTAGCTTATCAGTGTGATCAGATTTCCATATAACTGATTATCTGTTTATAACAGACTGATTAACGTCTTCTAGATAACGACTAAGACCAATGTCTGAAGATTTATTAAAATGTAATCTGTCACCTATGGAAACAAAATTTGGAATCTCGAATAACAGCCCGTTGGGTCATGGGAACTAATTACAATATCATGAAGAATATATGATTATTTTATATAGAGTAAATTAGATTATATTTGAATAAATATGAGGGATATAACATAAGTAGATTACATTTTTCGATGGTACCTAATTATTCTTAGAAAATATGACTAGATTTAAGCGAACAGAGTAATATACACAGACACATACACACACATACACACACACACACACACACACACACACACACATATATATATATATATATATATATATATCGTCATCATCATCATCATCATCATCATGTCGCGCTTTCGGCGCGGATATCCATGACAATCTCTCTCCATCCGTCCCTATCACTCATCATTCTCGGGAGGTCCTCTATGCAGTATCCTGCATCCGCACAGAGCTGATCAACGTACGTTTTTGCTGGTCGGCCCACACTGGCCTGTCCATGTGCTGGCTTCCACAGGAGGACGTCGCTTATGAGTTCGTCCTTGATTCTCCAGCAGTGTCCCGCGTGTCTTGTCCGTCTTATCCGGATAGTTTAGGTGATATGTGGTAGGTGGCCGTACAGCTGTTTTCTCGTAGGGTGCTGTTTCCACCTCTTGTTCATGATCACCCGCAGCATTGTTGTGCAACTCCCATCTAGTTTATTCTCTAGTCGCTTAGTTAGGGTCCAGGTGGTGCAGCCATACAGCAGTACTGACACGACAACGGCCTGGAAGAACTGTCTCTTTAACTTGTCTGGGAGATTGGACCTCCATATGATCGATAATTTATATATATATATATATATATATATATATATATATATATATATACTAGCAAAAGTACCCGGTCCATGATCGCACTATACATAAAGATTAGACCATAAATAGGCGAGAGATTCCGAGCTGAACGGCTTAGGCTGAGATTTTGTTCACTAAAATTAAACTCAACTGCGGGTATCGCTTATGATAGAAAGCAGGAAGCGAACAATATTTTATTATCAGCAACAGCTGATATAAAGAGAGTTTCACAAATCGGTTGATTTTGGTTTAATTAATTAATTATATCCCTTAATCAGTAAAGATCAATAACCAAATTTGGCATGTTTCTTAGTTAGCCGAATATTAAGGTGTACGCCAGATTTCGAATCTGTGTGACCTCCGGTTTCGGAGTTCTACGTCGACACGTACATACCAAACTTCCTTTTATACACACACACACACACACACACACACACACACACAATATATATATATATATATATATATATATATATATATATTAGATAATGACGGCGGAGTGGTCTATTGTCGGTATCAGTCGGGCAGCGAGGAAGTATGAAGTATATCTAGCTCTCCCTAGATCTGGACAAGTGAGATTGTTTTTAAGTCTGTGCTAGAGCGCCACACTAGCCAGTAGCTCCTCGCTTTACTGTACATATCTATCTATTTATATTCCAAATGTGTGCTCCCTTATATATATATATATATATATATATATATATATATAAGTCGTGCGGCTTAATGTCGTTATGAGCATACAGCGAGGGAGTCTATCCCCTTTTCACTAGCACTAGACCAAGGAGATTATTTCAGTGTCTGAGGTGAAGCGCCACATCTACGAACAGCTCCTTTATTTACCGAACATATCCCTAAGCTACTCAAACACTGAGTTAGCGTGGACCGGTATCGAACTAGGTACCTTGAGGTTTTTAGCTGAATTTTTAGCTCTACCGACTGAGCTAACCCGGCCCTATGACTATACGATATGTACGTGTATATATATATATATATATATATATATATATATATATATATATAGAGTGTGCATATTGTGTGTTCCTAATTTAGGTCTTTATAGTTGGATATGTTCGCGCTCAGCGAGTGTCAATTTTCAATGGCTTCCTACAGAAGATTCAATTGTGCCATAATGAAAGCAGATGACGATCCTTTTGAAAGTTCAAACGTCCAAGTACGTTCACTGTCTCTGCACCTGAACAGAAAAAAAGAAACGTAATTAATGGATGCCAGCTTTCATTTCCCGCCAAAATAAAAGTGCACCAAAAGCAGACGATAAATGTCAGCTGTGTTCACTGCAGAGAATTTTAATATTTGGGATTTTTCTTTTTCCTGTTGGATGTCCAATTATCAATTTATATTTTCACGCTATTATTGACTTTTTTTTCAATTGAACAGCTGGATTTGTAACTGTGTCTTTTGTGTTTGGAATAGACTATTCCGGACGATATACTCGTCGTCTATTTTGTGTTGGTGTAAATTTCGCAAACGAAGAATTTCACAAAAACAGTCCTATCGTCTAGGTTCATTGGAGTCCTATATTTCCCCTAGTTAGTTAATAACTTAATACTGTTCGACTATATAAGATAGTTACCGTCAAGTCTCACTGAAGGCACCGGTTCCTGCTAGATCACCGAAGTTAAGCAAAGATGAGCCTGTTCAATACTTAGTTGGGTGATTAAGAAATAGCAAGCACTATAAGCAACCTGAGACGTGTGTGCCATATCCAAGCAAACAGATATGATAAATTAACAAATCACTTATCAAACAAGCATAATTCGGCATTAAATGACCTGAGAGGTGTTGATATGCCGTAAAACAAAACAGCCAAACCAAATTATTTAAGATAAATGTTAGTTATACATGAATTAAACAGGTACAATAATCATTTGAATTAGGATCTTTATCCTACCCTGTAGGCGAGGCTTAAAGCAAGCTGACTATGGGATATAGTCAGCTTGTTTTAAACCTACTGAATATGGGTCCATAATCGTACTATACATAAATATTAGACCATAAATAGGCGAGAGATTCCAAGCTGAACGGCTTAGGCTGAGATTTTGTTCACTAAAATTAGACTCAACTGCGGGTATCGCTTATAATAGAAAGCAGGAAGCGAACAATATTTTATTATCAGCAGCAGCTGATATACGGACAGTTTCACAAATCGGTTGATTTTGGTTTAATTAATTAATTATATAATTATATATAAACAGGCATAATTCGGCATTAAATGACCTGAGAGGTGTTGATATGCAGTAAAACAAAACAGCCAAACCAAATTATTTAAGATAAATGTTAGTTATACATGAATTAAACAGGTACAATAATCATTTGAATTAGGATCTTTATCCTACCCTGTAGGCGAGGCTTAAAGCAAGCTGACTATGGGATATAGTCAGATTGTTTTAAGTCTACGGAATATGGGTAAGACGTACCCATATAAAAAGGATGGTGTTTCTTCGGTATGGCATTAAAACTGCATCTAATGCTTAGGCTCTGATTCTGGATGTCTTATGAGTGTTCAGTACCCATTCATTTCCATTGGCATTGATTAGTAATGTCTTTTAGGGTCTCATCTATGATTCAAATAGATCAGTTTGAAAATTATTCGTATTTAATCGGACCGTGTGCAAAAGACACAACTTAAGAAATAACGACACAAAAATGTAAATATGAATATAAAATCAACACGATTCCTGAACTTCTTGGTATAAGATAACCCTAGAAGCCTTGACATGCCAGTAAAATCAATGTTTATGATATGTTGTCCTTTTTTCCCCTATTTTCTTTGAATTCAGAAATGATTGGATGGATAAATAAGGTATCATTGCAGTTGTTATTTAATCACTCTATTTAAGCCTGATATATATATATATATATATATATATATATATATATATATATATATATATGTGTGTGTGTGTGTGTGTGTGTGTGTGTGTGTGTGTGTGTGTGTGTGTGTGTATCCCTCAGCACGAGTGGGATGTAACACAATGTCAATTTCTTAAGCGGAGTTTAGCAGGTTTTAATTCAGAATTTTCCTTCTCTTAGACTAGTTACCTATCCATGATCAAAAAGTTCACTCTCTCCTAGTAATTGCCCATAGCTGAAGAGAAAGTAGTTGAATGCATACCTTTCCCAAATGTATTAGTGCTATCTAAAATTCAAACAGCCTCATCCTGCATTTGAACTTGGATCGACAAGTCTATTTCATATGATTCAAACCATTAAGCCTGACATATACTCTGAATCTTCTTCCTATTTTGCATCTATAAAGTTGGCATCGAGTTCCTGATAAACATATTGGATGAGTAAATACGTGCTGTTGTAACCATGTGATTAAACTCTTGGCCAATCGCTGGCAGTACTCTGCTGCTGATACAATACTTATACCGGCAGTACTGGCGATACCTACTCATACCTACTGCGACTTTCGTGGACGACGGACATGGGATTAAATCACTGGACCTTTAACAATACGCAGGATAGGACTTATTCACTTACCAAAGGATTCCATAACGCAGCACTTACTTACTTTAAGCCCTTTTCAACCGGCCAAGGATGGCATTTGAAAACTTAACACGTGCATTGTAATTTTTGGCATTTTTTTTTTTTTAGTATCCTTCCTACTTTTTACCGGAGATATAATCTTTTTTTTCGGTTGTTGTTGTTGTTGTTGTTGTTGTTTATTTAATAATATTTCATCTGAACGTTATAATAAAATTTAACAAAACTGAGAAGAAAGATAAAATAGTATACAATTAATTATATTGAGAGTTTATTTAATTCTTTATTATTAACATCATCCTTTGGTTAGAAATTATTTTGACTGAATTAGATTCTAATTCAAGGCTTGCACTTACGTTTAGATTGTTTAAGTAAATAACGCTAAAAAGGACAGAGACAGGTGGACAGACATAATGAGGGAAAACGACCGTAAAGAATAGCATAGATGTATCATATCACTAGGTCATTTCCATCTTTGTTAGGCTGAGGTCTTTGTTCTGTCTCTGTCTGTCTGTCCGTCTGTCTGTATGTCTCTCTCTCTCACACACACGTACAAACACACACACACACACACACACACACACACACACACACACACATATATATATATATATATATATATATATAGAGAGAGAGAAAGAGAGAGAGACAGACAGACAGACACACAGGGACGGCGGAGAAGAGATAGATAGAGATAGATAGATAGATAGATAGATAGATAGATGATCCTGATTGGATTGCGTGATATATATATCATTTACCAAGCGCAGTTTTGTGCGTATATATATATATATATATATATATATATATATATATAGAGAGAGAGAGAGAGAGAGAGAGATGGGAATGATCTCTCGAAGAATCGTCTTAATGACCAATGCCATGAGAGGAATATTTGTTGAACCAGGTGTTAATTCTATCAAAGTGTGAATCTTGGGGTAATTATCAGTTAAAGAGAAAATGCTGATTTCGTGATTTCACAGATGAAGCAGGTGTTCGGCTTGACATAGGTTACCGAGAATCCCGATTAGTTATTTGGTCTTCATAATCGATATTAGTTGAAACATTGGCAGATGGATTGATGAGAAAGATTGGACTGAATATTAGCAGTTTCGTTGAATGAAGGTCTGTAGTCAAAAATAGGCGAGTTTAGAATAGACTGAGATTGGCGTGCAGATATGATCATTGGTTATATGTATTAAAATATAGACAGGGAGATACATGAGAAAATAGAGAGAGAAGGATATATATATATATATATATATATATATATATATATATATATATATATATATATATATATATATATATATATATATAGATATATATATATAGTATATAGATAGATACATATATATATAATATGTGTGTGTAGTGTATTGAGAGAGAAGGAGAGAGAGACAAAATATATATATATAAACAAAGGTAGGGAGATAGAAAGAAAGAGAATGTTGAGTGAATGTGTGTAAGAGAGAGAGAGAGAGAGAGAGAGAGAGAGAGAGAGAGAGAGAGAGGGGAGGAGAGAAAGAGAGGGGGGAGGGAAGTTATTGAGGGAATGTGGGTAAGAGAGAGTGGGAGAAGTGAGTGAGATAGAGAATACCTGGCTAAGAGAGATACAGGTAGACATACATAATAAGAATGACGGAAATAAAAATAAATGATACTAAATCACACACACACACACACACACATATATATATATATATATATATATATATATATATATATATATATATATAGATATATAGAGAGAGAGAGAGAGAGAGAGAGAGAGAGAGAGAGAGATCCATCTATACATTAATTGATGCAAGACTGCTATTTGCATGTTATACACGAATATATCGATCGAAAAGTGAATATCATAATTATAGAAGGTGTTAAACATATCGAAACCAAAATCATCATATCTAAAATGTTATTATAGGTATCTGCACAGCTGAGCATCTTATAAAATAAAGTGACGCTGGCTAGATGAGTCGGTCACAGAGCCAGTGAAATATTGTGTCTGTCTATCTCTGTGTATGTTTATTTGTACAACAACTGGGCTCACGTCCATATATAAAGGAAAATTGGCGGAGACCATAATCCTTTTTAAAATCCTCATATTTCATTAGAAAAGCTAAATAAGAATATAAATAAGGGGATAAATCAAAAACAATTTGTTGAGATATTTTGCTATATAAGGTGTGCGATAGACGCCTACTTTTATTTATAGACTCGCCGATAACCATGTGATTAAACTCTTGGCCAATCACTGGCAGTACTTTGCTGCTGATATAATATTTATACCGGGTGTACTGGTCATAACTACTCATAACTGCTTTGAACCTTCGTGGACGATGGGCATAGGATTGTTCACTGGACCTTAACAATACGCTGGATAGGACTTATTCGCAGGATAGGACTTATACACTTATTAAAGGATTCCATAACACAGGATTACTTACTTAAGCCCTTTTCAGTGGTCAAGGATGGCATTTAAAAACTTAACAGGTTATGGGCCCAGCACGCTTCCACTAAAAGAAATGATACAAAATATGATTAAAATAATTTTAAAAGATCAAATTAATAAAAGTTGAAACATAATCAAAAGCAAATAAAAGAAAAATACAAACAGTAATAATGATAAAAATAAACAACATAACACAGAAAAGTATAGAAAATTATTTTATTATCTATATGTACATGGAGATAAGATATTTATTTTTTAAGTATTTCATCCCGGGCATGGATAACTAGCCTTGCTACTAAACAATTAAATACTGGTATGATAATGGTCGGTTAGTATGAATTTAACATTTTTAGAAAAACAAAAGATGTTATTAGTTTGCTTATCTGTTTCGACCATTTAATAGATCAACTGTCGGATTAACTTCCTTTACTTCATATTATCTATTGAAAAAAGAAAATATCTGGATTTTTACATCTCGGAGGCTAATATGATCTACAACACTACGGATTAGTCAACAACTACAAATTCTTGAAACTTTCCATTTTCTTCAATTGTGCTGTGGACTTTTAACTTACTTTTTTGTAGAATACATCATGAACATTTTTTATACTTTTTATACACTTTTTATATATTTTAACATCAAACTCTTTTGAGTTTTTAATATGGATTATAATGCTTCTGATTTTTTAAAATAAAATTTATTTTATTTTTAATACAGAATACGCATTTTTTTTAAAATTCCAGCATGAACACTAGCGTTCGTTTGTACCCCCTATTCTAACGGTTATTTATTCAGTCTTCCATTCATATGTTGCTCTTGATGAAGACCGCTCTATTAAATGGTCGAAACAGATTATGTCAGCAAACTAATAACATATTTTGTTTTCTCTAAAAATGTTAAATTCATACTGTCGGATTAACTTCCATTTACTTCATATATATATATATATATATATAGTTCACCCCGTCCTCACATTACGAACCAATTGAACCACACACACACACACACACACACACACATATATATATATATATATATATATATATATATATATATACCAACCGCTTCACACGACTAGAATGTGACACAAGGTCGATATCTTAAGCGGTGTTTAACAGGTTTTGATTTCAGAGTTTTCCTTTTCTCCAAGGTTAAAGTTTCCAGTCTGACCTACTATTTAGCCATAGCTGGATGGAGAATAGTGGGATGCATTCCTTTCCCAGGGTTATTAGCGCCATGTGAAATGTGAACAGCCCCGTCCAGGGTTTCAAATTGGGTCGACGAGTTAATTTCCTACGATTCCACCTAATACACCACGTCCCTCCACATAGATATTCCCTATGCCTGGCTCAGATGCGGTACAAATCCAGACGTAATGGACACCCAGTGAGAATCGAACTCAGTAACAATGCTTTATATATATATATATATATATATATTATTATTATATGTATATGTGTGTGTGTGTGTTGTGTATAAATGCATAACTCAGATTTCCACTTTGTAGATACTCTACTATTTATACGTGGAATTCTCAGTCGTTAGGTATATATATATATATATATATATATATATATATATATATATATATATATATATATATATATATGATTTAGTAAACTGATGGACTACGTATTTTTATACAGCGTTAGTCTCGATACCTTTTGAACGTACTGCAAGATTGTTTCAATATCATTGGCAAAACGATATATTTGTTCTCCTTAGACCTGCTGCTAAAATAACAGACTCTTTTCTATTCTCTAAATAAATTAAATAAAAGTTTATTTTTCTTCAGGCCACGCCTTTTTCTCTAACGTAGAAATATATACTTATAAGGAATTGTTCATTCACACATATTGTTAGACAATTTCTTTCGTTAAATAAAACCATTTTCACCACTGACGCGTACACATACATACGTACCATTGGCGCGTACACATACATACGCATATGCAAATACGCACATGCGGATGCACAGACAATCTATTTCTCTAAGGCACTGTTTCGCTCTATCTCAGATTTATAGACATATGTAAGTATATTTTATACACATGTTGTCCAATTTTTCTCATCCCATCTTTACGTGGAAATACATTTTCTGACTCACACAAATACAAGCATATATCTGACACTATCAGAACCACTAACACAACCACCACCACGTCTCTCAACCACAATCCCCAATGCCATCGATAACAACACCTACACACACACAGGTACTTCTCCAAGTTACATGTTTTCATATAATTGTATTCTTATATATATATATATATATAATATATATATATATATATATATATATATATATATATATACAAACACACACACACACACACACACATATATATATATATATGCATACACACTCTCACATATATACATTATTGTCTTCCTGATATTCATTTTTTAATGATATGTTTTCTCTCCTTTCTCACTATCTCTCTCTCTCTCTCTCTATCTATCTATCTATCTATCTATCTATCTCAGGCAGACACATACACACACTCATGCACATGAAACAAAGAAAATACAAAATCTTTTATAAATTTAATTGAATTCTCTTTATATACTTTTAGAATTTCTCTTTCTTCCACTCACCTATTTCTATATATCTCTCTCCTTTCTCTCTCTCTCTCTCTCTCTCTCTCACTCTCTCTCTCTCTCTCTCTCTCTTTTCTCTCTCTCTCTCTCTCTCTCTCTCTCTCTCTCTTCCCTTTAACTCTTTATCTTTCTCACTCTCAAAATTTTACTGCATGTTATTCTCTTTCATTCACCTTTTTCTTCCCTTTATTTCATTATTTCCACACGAGTTATTATCCTCTCTGTGCTTCTCGAATTCATAGTACCTTTCTGTCTTTTCTCCGTTCTCTCTCTCTCTCTCTTCTCTCTCTCTCTCTTCTCTCTCTCTCTCTCTCTCTCTCTCTCTCTCTCTCTCTCTCTCTCTAACCGTTCCCTCCTTTGATCTCTTCATCGCTTTTCTGTCTCATGTTTCCAGCCATTGTACCCAGAGCCATTTTCCCGCCATTCTTCCTATAAAATACTATTTTCTTTCATTTTTCCCGCCCTCCATACCCAACTCGGCAGCCATCTTTTTTTACTTTTTTTTAGGCTACCCATTTATCTTGTCTTCCAAAAGACCAACGATTCAAGCAGAAATCTGAACGATTCGATGAGGACATCCATTTTTGCCAACGGCTTTAGAATTTTTCACCCCTTTTTGCTTTTCAATTTTATAGACCTTCAAGTCGAGTCAAGTTCCAGCCAAATATTTTTGGTAACCTCGGGAAATTCAAGAACTAAAGAAATAAGTTCTGCAAGAAAGAAATCAGTCAACCGAATGAAAACTTTACGGTAAAACGATTCCTTGTCGTTACCAGTGGTTATTTTATTCTATTTTCTTTTGACTTTTGTTATTTATACAAATTTTCTTCTAGTCATTATTTTTCGCCTTTTTGCATTTTTCGTGATTTTTTTTCCTCTTTCATTTGTAATTCTATTCCATGTCTTATCTACGTTGCCTGCCATAATGTTATGGCTAACGAATTGATCGTGCCAACTATCCACTTATTTAGGGAGTTCGATCTTCAGTGTGGCCTTCTTTTTTCTAATTTTTATATTGTCTTACCTGTATTGAACCCCTTAAATTTTTGTTCACTTCTCTTCTGTAGCTTTCCTATTTTTACCTTTATTTTTCTTCTTTCTCTTCTTTTCTTTTCAGTATTTTTTTGTTTCTCGTTTGTCTTTCTTTCATAATTTATTTTTCTTTGCTCTTCTTTCTTTCACTATTTTTCTTTTTCTCTTCGTCTTTCATCCTTTCTTCTTTCTCTCTTCTTTCTTCCAGGATTTCTTCTTTTTCTTTCTTTCATTAGTGTTTCTTTTTTCAATTCTTCTTTCATTCATTCTTTCTTTCTCTTAATCACATTTCTTTCTCTTTATTTATTTCCCTTTTTTATATTACTTCCGTTTTTCTTCTTCTTCTTTTTTTTTTTTTCATTCTTTCATTCATGTTTCTTCTTCCCATCCAGTTTCTTTCATATTTTCTTCATTCTGTTTTCGATTTTTTCTTCCCTATTCGTTAACTCTTATTCTTCCCCGAGGTAATTCATTTCTTTTTCTTTTTTTAAAAACGTTGTTTCTTATTTCCTTATTATTTCTTCTTTCTTTCATTGTTTTTTCTTTCTTTTTATAATAATTTTTTGCTCTTTCTTTCATATCATCAGATTTCTTTCATTTTTTTCTCTCCTTTCTTTATCTTCATTTCATTTTCTTCTTCTAGCTTCTCTTCTTTCTTTACTTTTCTAATTTCCTTTTTTCTTTCCCTTTTTCATCTTTCTTTCCAACTATTTATCCCTTTCCTTCTTTCTTCCTATTCATCTTTTATTCAGCATTGTTCATTTCCTTTTTTATTCATATATCTTTTCACGTTTTTGTCTTTCTTTCTCTTTTTTATTCTTTTTACCTATTTCATTCATATTTCATTAATTTTGATATTTCGTTTTCGCCTTTCTTCATTGTCATCATCTTTTCTCCTGTTGTTATTCCTTTTCTTTCTTCATTCACTCACTTTTTCTTTTTCGTATTCATATTTCTTTTTCTTATTTCTTTCACTTCAACCCTTTTCTCTTTTCTTTCTCTTCTTTATTTCTTCCTTCCTTTATTCCCTTTTTAAGTTCTTGTGCCCTGTTATTGGAACTTGGAATGCGTTGTTTGAATCGCCTACAGAGGGGTAAGACTTCTCCCCAAATGGGATGCCCTGGTTATGACATTAAACTTTATCCAGTTCTGGTGATCTGGGGAGTATGGAGTTCACCTTCATTGCCATTGCTCCCTGGTCCACTCTCCCGGGATGGGCCTACCTGTTATTATACCATCTATGGGTTGAATACATATATTTAGAAGTACTTGTGTTCAATAAATCCGTCGACAAAAGGAAAACTCTTAAGAAACTGTAAAACAATGTAATTATGAACGCATGAAATAAACCTAGATGGGTTGAGATGCCGTAAAATCAATTAATCAAATTCAAATTGATATCTAAGTTGCTTGGGTATTTTGTTTAATGTTATACCAACCCGCGTAAGGTATTTAACGCTAAATCTTGTTTTGTTTTTCGTTAGTTTTTATATACGATTTTTAAGCGAATAGTTTGGAGGTAAGTATCGATTTGATTTCATAAAACTAGAAGAAATAATTTTCATTAAACTTCAATTATTTGGTAGAATTAATAATTGGTGATTGACCCTTAAGCCACCGACGTTTAACACCCATATTATACAAAGTTTTGGTTGTTTGCCATTAGAGAATTTTGAAGAATACGGTCGTGATAATCATATAGGTGCTAGGGCTTGACGAGGCGATTGTCAGAGTTAGCGGCTACTACCGCCTGTCTTACTCAAGGATCGAAATAGTGTGTTGCATGTCACGAGATCACTAAGTACCTAGGTAATGGACTGTTCATCCACCATGATCCTGTCCTCAGGCATTACGTCAATAGGCATATCAATGAAAGAATTATTACATTTTAAGCAAAGTGGTCATTTCATTATGTCTTTTACAAGTTTTTCGTCTTTCTTACAGCAGGTAAATGGACCGGGAATCGCTTTGAGGGACACGAGTGTTAAGTTCGAATTATTGTTATATTTTTGGTATATCTTTATTTCTTTTGGGAGTGACGCTATAATAATGAGGGATCCAGTGAGAATCAAACTCTTTTATGAATAAACTGGTCCCTCAAACGAATACCGTCCTGTTGTCTGGGGCTTTAGAATGCACTGACTGCATCTCTGCAGAGGGGTAAGACTCCCCCAATGGGGCCACCTGTTGGCCGTGGGTGGCGACCCGTGGTGCTTAAGGATAGAGCCCAGGTGGATGAGCAGTTCATGACATGCAATACTCCACTTTGGCCCTATCTTGGGCTAGACGGGCGGTCGGAGAGGCCCCCTCTGATCAATCGGCTGGTTACGTCAAGCCCTAGCATCTATATGATTTTCCCAACCCTATTGCCCTTATAGCAAGCCCCAGTCCCTTTTTATCATATGGGTGCTAGAAGGCGGTGGATGCTGGTCTAACTGTCCTGGGAATGACGTTGAAACTCTATCTGATGGTGAGTTCCAGTTCTGGAGGTTTGGGAAATGTGGAGCACCCCTTCATCACCATTGCTCCCTGGTCCACTCTGACCCGCAGTGGTAGTACCTGTTAGGGTCCCATCTATGGGTTAAACAGAAAATTGTATTTATAAAAAAATTGTATTATCCATTAAGAATTGATTTATTTCAAAACTTTATCGGCATTAAATGACCCACTGAGGTTGATATGCCTTAAAACAAAACAAACCAAATCAAACGAATACTTAATATCACTATCGGCTGGGGCAGTAGAGTATGCCAATTACACTTCTACAGAGGGGTAAGACACCTGAATATATATATATATATATATCATATCTCATGAAAGAATTATAACACGTAATAACTCTCTTAACAGATCTATTATACATATTGAGTAGATTCTGCAATATGGTAGAGAATTGGTGTTACTATCATTATAACAGGAACTAATCGTTATCACTTGTGTAAAATCTAAATAATAACATTAGAATTATCTGCGTTATTCGGACATTGTTATCTGTACAACGTTTCAGGCCGATATGCCCACAATCCTTCTTCAGGTATTTCGGCCGAAACCTTGTACAGATAACAATGAAGATGAGGACAATAGTCCGAATAACGCAGATAATACTAATCATCAAGCCTCATCTCAAACATTCAGAGAAATAATAACATTAGATTTTGTGTGAATTATGTAGCCTTATGTAGAGGAGAATGAATGTTTCTTTTAAATTACCTTCTATGATATATCACTGGTGAATATATAAAGAGAACAGGTGTAGTAGAATTAATACTACTTTTATTTAGGAAAGTTGTAAGTCTCTGCTGACTTACTCTCCTTTAACGTCAGTCTGAGGAATACGAAGAGTGAGCTAAAAAAAATGAAAGGATTTTTTTTATGAGAAGGAGTTTAGGGGGGGGTACATTTTCTCGCTTCGCTTTGCATCTACTAGCAAAAAATAAAAATAAAAGCCTAAACTAAAACGAGTGACGCCGAAGAGAAAAGAGCTTGACAAAAATGAAATAAAGTGAAATGGACTCGAAATCGGAAAAGAACTCAACGGTCGTTAAGTGGAATGCTGCACTTTAAATAAGAACTGCAAAGGCAGTGAACAATTTGGAAAGAATGTGAAAGAAGTAAGAATGGAGGTGTAATAAAAATAAACGTATAAAGGAGAATAAAAGAAAGTGTGATTGCTGCTGGAAACAGGGTCGATTACTGCGAAAAAAAAAAGAAAGAAAGAAGCAAATATCAATTTATTACAGTTACAAGTTCCGTAGTTAAAACTCTTGTCGTCCGACCTTCTTTTAATTCGACCACCATTTGATGAGAGTGTGTTATTTCCATTTACTCTGTGTTTGTGATACTATCAGTCGATTCTAAAGATAAAATGTCCCCTAGTCAGATGTTCTTTAAAAACATGTGATCTTTAAAACAAGCATCAATAAAATTGTTCTGTCGACTTTGTTGGAATAGGCAACAGGCTATAGTACTTATTGATTGATTGATTGATTTTAACTGCACGTCAAACTGTCCAGGGACATTTTAAGCCAGGTGGTAAACTGTGAGGGATGTTCAAATGCATTGTTAAGTCTATTTCAAGATGTCTTCCTTCTTACAGCAGGCGGTGTGCAGCTTCCCGTTGGTAAATGGATCGGGAATCGCTTAATATATATATATATATATATATATATATATATATATATATATATATATATTATAAATATTAAATTCGAAGGCAATACAATGCGTATAAAATAAAGACAAAAATATGTTTTTTTTTATGTCTTATCGATTTCGAAGCAAGAGCTTCATCATCAGTTTTTTTTCTGAAATGACGTGCTTATGTTTTTATCTGCGTGGTTATAATTTCTCTTCTTATTTCCTTTTCCTCTCCTTTTTTTTCCTCTCTTTCTTCTTCTCCTCCTTTATGAATGGAATGGGCGAATAATTGCAATTTCTTATTTCTCTCTTTTTTTTCTTTTTTTTAAAAGTTTGTGGGGAACGAATATTCTTAATATCAGCACTTCCACTCAGTTCCAAGACAAGTTACATCATAAACGAAATTAATAGAATACACAATAGATGTAGTGAAGAAACAGACAGAATCACTCACACTGCACACTTTATGAACACCCTCGAAAACAATGGCTACCCAACTTCATATATACGCCATTTAAATAACAGAAAAACACGAACACTACACACACACTCTAACACCTGTTTTCTGAAACTAACACATTTCAGCGAAGCAATCACTAAACAAATACGCAAGGCTATTCATAGAGAGGGACTAGATATCCAACTAGCCACTCTGGGCCCTCACTACGCCAACATCTAACAATAAAACATAAAAATGTTATTACACCATGCACACTAACCAACTGCCCAATAAAAGATCCTAACTTATGCCACAAGACTTATACAATTTACCGTTTAACTTGCTCCAAATGCCTTAATTTCTATATAGGTAGTACAATTAGACCCCTCCACATTAGAATCAAGTAACACATCCACACACGTGCATCCTCATTCCATAAACACCTAATCAAATGCAAAAATAAGGACAACAATTTTTCAGTTAAGATAGAGGCTATAATACGCAACATTGGTAATCTCAGAATTAGAGAAAGTTTATTAATAGCTAAATTAGGTCCTAATATAAACAATAGATTAGAGTTAAACACAGAATACATAATTAACTAAATTTACACGTTCCATATATAGGTTTTAGTTTATTTAGTATGCATATTTCCACAAAATTTTTCCCTATCGCAAATTTTAAACCTACCAACTATCAACTGTTTGCATATTTTATTTAAAAACATTTTTTTATTTTTTATTTTTTTTTATTTTTATTTTATTTTTAAAATTTTTATTCGTTCACTTGAAATGCCAGATTTGAATTATGTAATACATCTATAATAGATATCTATCAAGACATACAATTGATTCTCAACATTTCATGCACTCACAATATTAAAAAAGGAAAATAAATTAAAAAGAATTGATATTAAAATATATATAATATATATATATATATATATATATATATATATATATATATATATATATAAAAGGGATGGAATAATTAAGAATAAGAAAAATATAATAAAGATATGAAAAAATTTAATTACGGTTAATTTAACAATATTGGCATACTTATTAACTCCTTTACATGACATTATTTCTTTAAACCATGACATCATTTCTTTAAACCATAATACCCTCTTAGGATTACGGTCAGTCTAGAACTATTAATAAATATCTAAAGAAAAAAAGATAAAAATAATAACAGCAAAAGAAGGGGAAAAAACAGTTAAATAAGATATATAATGAAGCAAAACACTATGCCTTTTGTAATTTAAATATTTGATTTATAATATATAATCTATTTTAAATTTAAAACGAAAATGGTTTGTTTTATTGTTTTGAATTTTGCATCAATCCTAATATGTAATTATTATGTGATGTTTTAATATATAATTAGTATAATATTTAATCTATTTAAAGTTTAAAAGAAAAAGAGAAAAAAGTACTCATAAAAGATATTTTCTTAAAAAAAAAATAATTTATTTTTTCTATCAATACTAATACATAATTTAAGATAATCTTTTATTTACTTATTTACTATATAAAAAATAATTTTTAAATTAGAGGAAAAGGGGGGAGGGAAAAAAAGAGAGAAATAACATAAAAAAAAGAAAGAGAGGGAGAAGGAAAAAGAAAGGAAAGGGGAAAGCAAAACAAAGCTAAGTATGTCAATTTTTCTATTAACGTTTTTTATTTATTTATTCATTTTTTTATTTTTGAATTTTGACATGTCTACACAGTGGCAGCATATTGGCAACATAGTTGCAACATTTGACCGAATGACAGCCGATATTAAGAATATTCGTTCCTCACAAACTTAAAAAAAAAGAAAAAAAAAGAGAGAAATAAGAAATTACAATTATTCGCCCATTCCATTCATAAAGGAGGAGAAGAAGAAAGAGAGGAAAAAAAGGAGAGGAAAAGGAAATAAGAAGAGAAATTATAACCACACAGATAAAAACATAAGCACGTCATTTCTGAAAATAAACTCTGATGATGAAGCTCTTTCTTCGAAATCGATAAGACATAAAAAACATATTTTTGTCTTTATTTTTATACGCATTGTATTGCCTTCGAATTTAATATTTTATAACATACTTAACAATGCTTCAAGCAAATTACCAATTACTTATATATATATATATATATATATATATATATATATATATATATATATAAGTTAAAAGAAAGGAAATGAATACAGAGAGAGAGAGAGAGAGAGAGAGAGAGAGAGAGAGAGAGAGATACATACATACATACATACATAGGGAGATAGAGAAATAGATAGATAGATATGGCTATAGTCATATAGAGAATTCTACACACATCTATTGCCAAAAAGCAACCCGGTTATTTGTGTAAAAATACCGAACTCTCTCTATATATATACAAAGCAAGTAGCGAAATTGATATAAGTGTGTGTTAGAACGGCCACACAAAGGAAACCAGCCTTCCCACAACATCTCACAAACGAGTGTCAAGCAAATTAAACTAGAATCACGTGATTGGCCCTTCTCATGATGCACCACATATACGGAAAAACAAAAACAAAGGTCACTTGGTTTAAAAATCACATGGGTGAGAAACTGTGGATTACCTCAGGTTTTTGTCCTTTGGCTTCCTTAACTTAAATATATATACTCTATTATTGATATTCAGCACGCTTTACTTATAGATATTGAAAGCTATATATATATATATTATATATATATATATATATATATATATATATATATATATATATATATATCAACGATTTGTTTGTTCTTATAGCAATAGAAGCATTAATCTTAAACGTAATAATACATTTTTTGAAAGCGAAGTTTTCTCAACATATATTTTGCATTACTTCGCTTTCTAAATATTATATATATATATATATATATATATATATATATATATATATATATATATGGTGCGGGCGTAAGAGAAGTTAGATTTAAATTCGATGTGCATGAATTAAATAAGATATATATAGAAGCAGATGTAAAAACAAAAATATTAAAATTTATTTGTAGATCGCTCAATCGTCAATCGGATGTAGGAGAAAAAGTGGTGAATCCACTGTATCTACTGAGTGAGAAATTTGCCACGTGGCATGATGTTTTATTCACGTGATATGCACACGAGAACATATTTTATTTATTTTAGACATCTGAACCATTCGAAGTACAGTACAATAAATTTTGAAATCAATCAGGTGGTAAGTGACACAGAAAAAATACTAATATGCCTACATTTGTTGTATACCCTTTCTTTCCTTACTTATATTATTCTTCTGCTCATCTTTGGTATCTTACGTTCTTCTTCTAGCGTCTCTTCTAATGTCTCTGTTCTTGCTGGTTGGTCGTCCTTGATCCATTTCTTCTTCTGGTCAGTCTTGTTGTCAAGACATTCATCAACCACAAAACCATATTATTTTTTTAAAACCTTTATTTACTTAACTAAACATATTTCTCTAACTAAACACAACGCACGTGTGCAGTGAAGGCTAAGGCAGAAACATCTTATCTGCCTGACGTCCAAGCTGAAACTAAAGACCCAACCAGGTCCCACGTGACTTCACGTATTTCGCGGGCTTTCTGTAATATTCCATGGAAAGTCCCGCCCGTGATATGAAAAGGGGCCATCCCTTTCGAAATACAGGGGATTGACAATAATCTTATGCAGCCGCATAGATTATGCAACACATTTAGAAATCAATTCACATTTTTTTCAGCGTTTTGTTGCTTTCAGAATATTCCACATATAATCTGAAATTATCATGAGCTCTTTTGTAAGTTTATTTTTTCTCCATATCCTATATTATTATTTAAAAAAATGTTTTTTTAAGTTGGGCGTTCTTACGAAGCATAAAAAATATATAAATGAATGAACTCGATATTATGGAATATTGGATTCACTTATTTTTTAATTATTTTTTACATAAATTTTCAGGTTCGTTAGATACCCTTTATCAAATGAATGTTATTACTGTTTAACGGCTTTCTTGTCTCAGTTGTTATCGACAGTGTCAGCGTCTGTGAAATATTTATAATAACGGAGAATTCCGATGTCAGCGTTCAATCCCTTCACGTGCGCTTGTAATTTTAGAATCCATTTAGTTTCTGATTGTTTTCTAGATTGCGTTGTTGGAAATGCGTGCTCTAATAAAATGCATTTGAGGTGTGTAAGGTTGTGTGATAAGGTGTTAAAATGAAGTGCTATTGTACTATGCGGGGATTTGAGATTTATAGTGGATTTGTGGTTATTTAGTCTTAGTCTAAAGGGTGTTGCTGTTTCTCCCACATATCCGCTATTTCTTCATTGTGTGCAGTATATATAATATATGATGTTAGCGCAATCGCATGTTAGGTGTGGCGGATGGATTGTTATGTTTGTGTAGGGTATTTTTATTTCGGTTTCCGTATGTATGCGGCTGTAAATTTGGCATCTTATTATATTATGATATATTTAACAGTTTCATCTTTCATCTTTACATGTATATTTAGTTAATTAGTTACGGTTGGTGAATGTTCTGGTTGTAAAGCTAAAGTCAGACTTATAAGTTCTATTTTACCAATTAAATGATCTATATAATTCCATCATTAATTTTACCATCTTCCTTTCTAAAAGGTTAAAGAATTAGATAGAATTGAGTTTCAAAGTTTTATTCTTCGGAAATCTTTCATGAATTTCTGGTCACTGTTTTAAGGAATTAACTGTTGAAAACGAATCAAAATAGAAGTTTGATTTCAAAAGACAACCTAAAACTTATATGATTAAGTCACGAAATTGTCCCCTCTCACTATGGAAATAATAGCATAATTCAACTAAACATTGAATATCGATTTGCTTATGATTGGAAATTACATTAAAAACCAAGATTCCATTTAAGATTTGTAGATTACCGATAAAACAATTTCAATTTTCCCTGCAGATGCATATCTCTTTCGTTTACTTTTCAGAGAGTAATATATATATATATATATATATATATATATATATATATATATATATAGATAGATAGATAGATAGATAGATAGATACATAGAGTCAGATTTTTGCCCTGAAGAGCTTTATTGCGAAACTAATAGTAGGTACTCAGTAGATTATCTTTATTACTTGGGTCTACTTAGATCGAGCACTTTTTACAAATTAGCTTCCCTAGAGATATATATCTATCTATACATATAATACATATAAATTGTTTTTCTTTTGGCAATACTATACCCATAGATTATTTTTTGTTTGGTACGAATATCTTGGTCTTTTTTTTTTCAAATTTTTTTTCTTCCTGGTTGATGTTGGTAGTATATTTTACAATCAAACTCTCTGCGGGTTTTTTCTCTCCGCAAGATCTACCAACACGCTTGGTATATTAAATATTATATAGATAGATAGATAGAGAGAGAGAGAGAGAGAGAGAGAGAGAGAGAGAAGAGAAGAGAGAGAGAGAGAGAGAGAAGAGAGAGAGAGAGAGAGAGACTAGATATACATACCATGATATAAAATAGAATGAAATTGAGAAACGAACAATACATTTTGAAGAGATTTATATATAGAGAGAAATGTGTAAGTATATGAAACGAAAAAAAAAATAGCAAAGTAGTCAGAAGTATGATATTATTAATTAGCCGACTCTATAACGTTTCGGTTTGTTCAGCAAACTATCGTTGGGCCATCTTCTACGTGGAAAGAAACTTTGACAACAAGAAGTTTATAAGCCTTTGTTTTTCTCAGTGTGTTACGGCTTTTGTTTGTGCTTCAAATATGAAAAGAGAGACAACTTAAACGCCACGTTACCGTTGGTATTCCCATTTAAACTGTGCGACGTAATGTATTCGAAATTCTGAAGGAAAATCTCATCATTGACATTTTTTATTCGAGTGTTTATTTTGGTAGTGTTCGATATGTATTAAAAAACGTATTTTTAAATCTTTAATAAACATAAGGTATTTGGTATATTTTTACACGGGTTTGACTAAGGGGGTAACTTGAAAAAACACTCGGTATTTGTTTTATCGTATTGTAATTCAAAATAATGCAAGATTCAACATTTTTTCTTAGTTTTTTGTTGTGTACGTTACCTAACATATTGAACTATTTAAGTTGTCAGTATATGTTTCTCTAATGCATTAACTAACTGACCATTTTTATGTCTGTTTTGTGCCTGTAGATTCGTTTGTTAATATATCATGTATTATTTATTACAATTTAAACATTTGATGGTATATACGCCTGCATCTGATCTTTAGATTATAATAAACAATACTAGGATGACACTATATAAGTAAATGTAGCCCGTAACTTGCTTTGTACATATCTTATATCTATATTGAAATCTAAAAAAAAAGCATATCCCAGAACGAACGATCCTATATATATAATATATATTATTATATACATATATATATAATCCAAATACATCGTGTTTCGATATTTCACGTCTCATCAGTGTGGCACACAACAACTAACTCAACCAGAAGCGACTCTGACTGACTTTACGCCTGTCCGATCGGTTAACCACCAGGACATCACCAGCTGCCGTTTAAGGAGCGGTGTTTTAACTGTTTTAAATACATACATCTGTGTATATACTTTACGATCACCAGAGAGATCCAATCTGTTAACAGATGCTCATTACGTTATGCTGGCGGGGAAAGTTTATTAAAATCGCTCTTAAAGAGCTCTACAGGGATATATATATATATATATATATATATATATATATATATATATATATATATATATATATTAGTTTGTCAAAACAAACAGTAAACATTCTGCTAGACGTACTGTGATACTCGCTAGGGAGTTTAGCAGACGTTCTTTAGATATCATTGCGCTGTCTGAAGTTCGGCTCCCAAATAAGGGTAGTCGGAATTCGATGGGATATACCTTCTTCTGGAGGGGTAAACCTAATGAGGCAAAGTCGTCAGGGTGGCATAAAGCTGGTATCAGCCAGACATCGAGGGAGTATATCGCCTTTACACTCGCGCTAGACCATCAGAGGTAGAGCGCCCCACCTATTATCGGCTCCTTACTTTACCGCACAGATCCCTGTGCTACTCATACGCTGAGTTGGGCGTGGGGCCGGTATCGAACTAGGAACATTGTGGTTTCTATCCGAACGCTCTACCGACTGAGTGGTAGATAGTTGAGTTAAATAATCTCTTCTTACTTGTTGGGTATTTCTAAACTTCTTACGTTTTTATTTCGTGCCTAGTATTTGCAGCCCGGTTTGAATTCTCTGGACTTTCTCTCTGGTCGGATATCTCCACGTCCAACCTTTATTCTTAACAATGAAAATGAAGTCTCACTATTTTTGTATACATAAGGAGGGCGCTTTGACTCAACTCACGAGCTTCCCCACATATTTTAGTTACGTGAGATTCTAAACCAATCAAAATATCACGTCATAGGTTAATCAGGGATCAAAACCTGTCTGTCATACTTATCTAAACTTATATCTTTTCATGGCTCTTCTATAGAATTAAAACTTGACCGTTACATTTGAAAATTCTATACTACATTAAGAAATAAATAGGCTTCCACATTCATTATGTAACAGATGTTAACACAGACGGATATATAAACAATTATGAACAGATTAACATATGAATACAACACCCTGATATATATATATATATATATATTATATATATATATATATATATATATATATATAGTAAATAGAAGTTAATCCGACAGTATGAATTTAACATTTTTTCTTTTTTTGAAAAAAAAAAAATGATGTTAATAATTTGCTGATAGAATCTGTATCGACCTTTTTAGAGCGGTCTCATCAAGAGCACTTTTTATATATTTTTTACTTTTTTATATATTTTTTACTTTTTTGTATATTTTTACATCAAACTCTTTTGAGTTTTTATTATGGAATATAATGCTTCTGTGTTTTTTAAATAAAATTTATTTTATTTCTAACACAGAATACGCATTTAAAAAAAAACAGCATCGAAAACCAGCGTTCGTTTGTACCCCTCCTTCTAACGGTTATTTTTTCCGTCGTTCCTTTATATTTTGCTCTTGATGAAGACCGCTCTATTAAAAAGGTCGAAACAGATTCTGTCAGCAAACTATTAACATCATTTGTTTTTGTTTTTAAATAAACAAAAAAAATGTTAAATTCACACACACACACACACACACACACATATATATATTTATATATATATGTATATATATATATATATATATATATATATATATATATATATATATATATATACTTGGGCGGTACCAAGTTTCTTGGTACAAGTGATTCTAGGTGGGTCCTAATTCTCTACCAGTAGTTTGTTGTAGAGTTCAGGTTCCGTATGAGAGCTCAATGTTTAATTATTGTAAACAGAGCAAAGTTATTTGGAATAAAATTATATATATATATATATATATATATATATATATATATATATATATATATATATATAATACTAAGAATATTATTATTACATGGAAAATAAAGGATCTACCATGGTTTCAATCAAAAAAATGATCTCCTCAGGACCCCACTCTACATTAACTAAGTTGATGTAATTCCTCAGTTAAAATTGAATATATTTATCTGATAACCGTTGAACGCTACGTTATTTTTCTCTTAATCTTTGTGTGCGGTCTGCACGCGAAAACTGAGAAAAAACAATGTATCATTCCACACGTGTCATCATCATTCATCATGTCGCGCATACAGCACGGTTATCCATGACAATCTTTCGCCAACCTTCCCTATCATTCATTGCACCTGGGAGCTCCTCTGTGGAGCAACCAGCATCCTCATATAGCTGGTCAATGTAGGTCCTTGCTGGGCGCCATACACTTGCATGTCCATGTATTGGCTTCCACAGGAGAACGTTGCTTATGAGTTCATCCTTGTTTCTCAGGCAGTGTCCTGCATGTCTTGTCCGTCTCACTCGGATAGTTTGTGAGATGGGGGGCAGGTGACCGTACAACTGTTTCCTTGTGGGGTGCTGCTTCCATGACTTGTTCAAGACAGCGCGCAGCATTCTTGTGCAGCTCCCATTTATCTTATTCTCAAGACGCTTTGTTAGGGTCCAGGTGGTGCAACCATCCACAGAGGGCGATGTTAATACACGAATAGCAAGGGCATGGTCGGCCACAAATAGATTATCAGTCATATGGAGGTCCGATCACCCTGACAAGCTAAAGCGACACACCGAAAAAAAAATTAATATGGAATTGGACTAACCAAAACCTCAGACCGCCATAATTAAGAAT
>CM042159.1:64376559-64384059 GCA_023376005.1 Doryteuthis pealeii | reverse complement strand
TTTTAGTGTATTTGTTGAATCCTCAAATTTTTGCATCTACGCAATCCTGAATGGTGACGTGACCTCTTTCTCCTTTTCTTCATGCATATAGTCTGTCTGTCATCTCTTGTGTATAGCATCCTCAAGATTTTGCATATACTATATTATTGGATGGTCAAACTTTATTTTATGGTATATTCCCAGTGGATTACCTTTCCAACCCAATCCCTAGATTTGTATTCTTGTTGTGCTAGTTTGCTAAATTAGCTGAATACATAGTTTTTTTGTCTTATCTCTGTCTCTATGCACCATACATTTGCTATTCTACTGTATTTTATATATTTTTGCTTTGATATACTTTGTTGTTATGACATTGTTTTGAGTTGCAATTATGAGCGACTCAGTTTCTCATGTAAAGATGGACAAATATTTGGACCTTGCTAGAGAGCTGAAAAGGCTTAAAGTAATACTAACAGTAGTTCGTGCTCTTTGGAATGGTCCATAACCTTTTTGGGTAAAAGCCTGGAGGAATTGGAAATCTAAACTAAGACTATTTAGACAACAGAAATTGTTAGGATCAACTAGAATATTCAAAAGAATCCTGGAGACTTGAGGAGACTTGCCACCAGCAAACGCTGGTGTGAAAACCTTGCATAATTGGTACCAAAGGGTTTGAAAAACAGTCTGCGGGAATTGGAAATCAGAGGAAATATCGAGACCATCTAAACAACAACATTGTAAAGATCTGCTAGGATACTTGTAAGATTACTAAAGACTTAAGAAGACTTCCTGTTACTCAGACTGTAGTTTAAGACCACCAGTAAACGTCGGTAAAAATTCTCAAGTATATCATTTTATCTTTAATTTAATTTTCTTTGAAGGACATGCAAAAATTGTGTTTAAAAAAAAAAAAAACCTGGAAGTTTTTAACAGTTTAGAATTAAATCTCATAAGCTTTAGATAAAAATATTTTCATAAACATTTTAAACATCAATATTAAAAGAATTTTTTTTTTAAATTAGTAAAAATTGGTCGAAATAAATAAATTGAAATTTAACTCATAACACACACACTAGATTAATAAAAATATTTTTCTATAGAGTTGTTTTACAATCATTTATTTTTTTTATATATTCTCGTTTTTTAGTTTGTTTGTATTGTTCTTGTTGTTTGTATTTTTATTCGACTTTTATTTACTTTTTATCATGTTTTATCTTTTATTTATCAGTCTTATTTTTTAATCGTTTATTTAAATTAATTTTGATTAAATTTTAATATATCTCTTATGAAAAACCACATATCTTTATTTAGCTTTTTTTATGGAAAATGCGGGGTAATAAACTGACTATTCAAGAAGAAGAAGAAGAAGAAGAAGAAGAAGAAGAAGAAGAAGAAGAAAGGAAGAAGAAGAAGAAGAAGAAGAAGAAGAAGAAGAAGAAGAGAAGAAGAAGAAGAAGAAGAAGAAGAAGAAGAAGAAGAAGAAAGAAGAAGAAGAAGAAGAAGAAGAAGAAAGTAAGAAACAAGAAAGAAAAAAAGAAAAAAAACCAGAAAGAAAAAGAAAGAAAGAAAAAGGAAGAAAGAAAAAATGAAGAGAAAGATAGACAGACAAAAAACTTTGATTTTGCTAGAGAGCCGAAAAAGTTGTAAACATAAGACCGACCGCTTTGTATATTGGTTTTACCTACATCATTCAAATTGCAGAATATACATATCGAATTTCTTTCTGACTAATTAATCTAGTTAATTAACGTGAGAATAGAAGGAAAATTATTTTTTTCAATGCAATATTTGCTCACCTGTCATTTCCTGAAGCGTTCGATACATTTATCGACTCTGCCACCTGTTAGACACAACCCACCATTCTTTGAAAATTATCATTCTCACTTGAAGTTTTAAAATTAATGCATACGCACGTATGGAATGGTGAAGTCATTTTTCTAAACTCTGCTTGCTATGGCAGACACACCTCCGGGTTACTTATTGTATCCAATGTTCTTAAATGGTCATACATCTAATTACTGGTAGTATCCGGGTACCTGGCAATTTCAAGCATATGAATTATTTCAAATAAATTCAAATCCTGGTAGTAGAATTATGTGATTTGAGAATCTATGCACACGCACGTATATATATATTATATATATATATATATATATATATATATATATAATATATATATATATATATTGTTAAGATAGTTTGTTATATTTGTACATAAAAATTATCAGCGAAAGAGCCTATATATCTATTGCAAATGAGTGTATATACGTATATAGCTACGTTAACAGAGCGTAAACATACGTCACGTGGTAAATATGAGTTTTTCGGCTATGCATTCCCCCGACCAAGAGAAAAAAAGGCACGCATAGACGAGAAACTGATAGTTACAAGGTGTCTATGACTCTATGTCTACGCTATCCTAAGTTATATATATATATATTATATATATATATATATATATAAATAGTGTGTGTGTGTGTGTGTATGTGTGTGTGTGTGTGTGTGTGTGTGAGACAGACAATCAAAGCATGAGGACCGAAACGATCATTTTAAGCTGTTAGAACTCTACATAGGTGAACATTAATTTATATCATATATGTATATATATATATATATATATATATATATATATATATATATATATATATATATATATATATTCAGGTTTCGAATCACACACAGAGTAGTCTTCCTGTCTATTACTCTGCTGATGAGGCATAATAGGCCGAAATGTACATACAGAAATTGACTTTTTCTCGATTTGTTTAGCCTTATATTTGAACAGGTATGCCCGCCTAATTCATTAATTATAAATCAATTACTTGTCAATATTAGGTATGACTTCAATCAAGCACATATTCCAAAAAAAATTGTTGGCTAAGGCCATATCAAACACATTGTTTGTTTATTTACTTCTCATATATATATATATATATATATATATATATATATATATATATATATATATATATATATAACAGCTTCTGTTCTTTTGAGAAGTAGTTAGCACATAAAATACTTAGGTCCATATTTGGTACTGAGCTCGGATTTCTTACTTCGCAGACGACTTATTCATGGAAAATGATTATATTTAATTTCTACTTGAAGAATAATCTACGAATTCTTTTCACGTAAGTAAAAAAAAAGCTTACGCTATTTTTACTACCCTGCATTCAGCAATCGGTGACTTAGTGACTTATTGAATAATTCCATATATATATATACTATTGTGTGTATACCTATTAGTACAAGCATGTGCATAAATTGGTGATATTTGAAATTGTCAATTTGTCTCTTATGTAATAATTACATTCTTTATCCTGGAACTTTAACAGAAATACAGGAAATTAATATTCATTTTTGCTGCTTTTTTTTGTCTCATTTTCCCCTTCATGTGCCGTTCTTATTTTTGATGAAAATTTCTAATTTTCCGCAATTCGAAATTAATTTTTGGCACATCGACACTGTCTGAGTTTCGTCTAGAATAAGAAAAATATCAAAACGATTTTTCGTGACTAATTTTTGTTCTTTAGTATCTAGAAGTATTAACCCTACCTAGGCCAACCGTCTGTTTAGCAAAAATGATGATTTTATAAATGGGTTCGTGTTTATAATATAAATTCTAGGTCGAAACTGGTAACTTGAAACTTAGCACAACCTGATGTGTGTATCATGGTGGGTGGGGTGTAAAGATGCCACAAGTCATCCCGCTTTCTCTGTGTGATGCCACAAAGGTTAATAACACGTCACTAGCAGAACCGGTAGATATATCACAGTATGATAATTCAATTATTACAATGTTTGATATGTTTACTTAAGATCTATGGGTAATTAGTTCAATACGTAAAAGTATGATGATCTTGATTTAACTCTCTCGCACACTTTTTCTTTCATTTCTTCTTTTCATCTTTTCATTATGTTCGATTGTAACAGATTAGCCTTATCGTTTCTGCTCGCCCACCCTCTCTCTATCCTTCTCCAACTCTCTTTCTTTCTTTCTTTTTATTTCTTCTGTGTAGCATGCCCTTTTTTCTTCCCCTTCTTTCTTTACAATAAAAACGGAATAGTCTATTATTTATCTGAGGTGACGACACTAAAAAAAAATAACAATTCAGCGGATAAGGACCACCAGATACTCAGGATTTACATATTGCATTTTCACATGGACGATTTGGACGGTCTCATTTTTAACCATAGGGTGTTGCAAGATGATAACAGTTGTAAAATTAAAGAACACCAGTATTAATATATAGATTGCAATTCTACCCCTTACAAACATCATGATAGAAATCCACCCATTTATCATACGCAACGTTTTCTAGGCTGGAAATATAGTTATGGGAGAATCATTCGCCAAATCTTTCAGGCGTCTATGTTTTAATTCCATTGTTAATTGAGACATACTAGGGAAGAGATGGTTTTTCAAGAGAATTAGGATTGGAAATTTCACATGAAACCTCGGGAAAAGCATCTGGAGCTGTACCTCACGTTACCAAAATATTGCCAAACTTTTGACTCACCTTAGTATAATGCGATATTTATTATATAAAGTACAAAGTGGTTTTAAAGTAAAGATTAAGAGATAAGAAACTTAAAACTCAAACACATTAGGTTTGGTTTCTTTGGATAATAGCATGGCTTCCAAGGCCATCCTTGTAGAAAAAAGGTAGTGGCACTATTTAGCACATGGGGGCTCATACTTATGCCCTGAAAAGGGTTGATATGCCGTAAAACAAACCAACCAACCAACCAATTCTCTATGCTTTAATACTTTGTAAATTTCCCTTCTTTTCAATTTTATCATTCTCTTGGGACAGGAGGAGGAAAATCCATTATTGTAGAATAGGGCAATCAATTCGAGGACCGGAAGTTCATTGAACCTGAGCAACATTTCAATGTTGACACTTGTAAATAAAAACAAGGGAAGATAATTAGTTTACGTGCATATCAGAAATCGTATAAATTCATATAAAAATTTCATCTAAATCAATATTTTATAAAACTTAATTTCCCTAAGGCGGGTTTTTCTGAATGCTAAGCGAACAAAATCAAGAACAAAAAAAATATTTGGCGCGAAAAAAGAAAGTGTTCACCTTTTTTGCTGTTGTTGACAGGAAATATCTGTGGTTTTTTTTTCTTTTTTTTTTTAGTTGCTTTTATTTTTTAACTTTCTCTTTTATTTCATTAACAGAAGCCTCTTCCTGAACAGACTGAAATAGATACGCGTAAACACCACATTTTACGTCCAATTACTCAGACAACCAACACACCGGACATTAGAACACACCGATTGTATCACTGACACAGAGGTGAAAATTATCCAAAATGTAGGTTCCCGCTTGGAAGACTCCAATTTTGGAGCTCTGCACTGTGTGGATTTTTTTTTTCGATTAACCCAGACACAGAACGGTAGTAACCGTTATAAACAAAATAAAATTAATTTATAATTATATTTTCCTATATAGGAATTCATGGTCCCATATAACTGTTTTAGTATTATTTGTATTAAGAACAGTTACTTGAATTTATACTTGTTTTCCAAGATAATAATAATAATAATAATAATAATAATAATAATAATAATAATAATAATAATAATAATAATAATAATAATGATAATAATAATAATAATAATAATCTGTTTTTGAGAATCTGTTCTTGAGAACGAAACACATAATATTCTCTGGGACTTTGAAATAAAAACGGATCACCTTATCCCAGCAAGAAGACCAGACCTAGTATTGATAAACAAAAAACAAAAAAAGAACTTGTCAACTGGTGGATTTTGCAGTGTCAGCAGATCACAGGGTGAAGCTAAAGGAAAATGAAAAAATTGACAAATATCTGGACCTTGCCAGAGAACTGAAAAAGTTATGGAATATGAATGTGAAAGTGATACCAATTGTAGTTGGTGCACTTGGAACAGTTCCAAAAGGATTGGAAAAGGGTCTGGAAAGTTTGGAAATCAGAGGAAGGGTTGAAACCATTCAGAACACTGCACTGCTGCAATCTGCCAGAATACTCAGAAGAGTCTTGGAGACATGAGGAGACTTGCTCTCACTCAGACTCCAGTGAAAGACCATCAGCTAATGCTGATGTGAAAACTCAAAAGGAGCAAATAATAATAATAATAATAATAATAATAATAATAATAATAATTATTATTATTATTATTATTATTATTATTATTATTATCATCACTTCTTTTGAGTTTCACCCATCAGCTGAGGCTGATGGTATTTCACTGGAGCCTGAGAGACAACAGGTCTCCAGGACTCTTCTGTGTATTCTAACCGATTGCAGCAGTGCAGTAGTCTGGATGGTTTCAATTCTTCCCCTGATTTCCAGATCCTCCAGTCTTTTTTGAATTTGTCTGGGACCGTTCCAAGTGCACCAACTACAATTGGTATCACTTTCACTCTCATTTCCACAGCTTTTTCAATTCTCTGGCAAGGTACAGGTATTTATCCATCTTTTCATTTTCCTTCAACTTCCCCCAGTGATCTTCTGGAACCGCAAAGTCCACCAGGTGACCCGTTCTCTTTTTTTTCTCTTTTTTTTTTTGTTAATCAACACTAGGTCTGGTGTCCTGGTTGGGATAGGGTGATCCGTCTTTTTCTCAAAGTCCTAGAGAACTTTATGCGTTTCATACTCAAGAACAGCTTCTTGTTTATGCATATACCATTTTGATGTATGGTCAAAATTTAATTTTTTGCATGATTCCCAGTGGATCACCTTTCCAACGCAGTTGTGCCTAGCTTTGTATTCCCGTTGTGCTAGTTTGCTACATTCACTTGATACATGGTTTAAAGTCTCATCTCTGTCACCACACAGTCTACATTTACTATTTTGTAGCGTCTTAAGGCATTATTTTGTGAAGCAATTATTAGCGATTCAGTATTTCTCTTGAGGTTTCCTCTTCTTAACCATGTCCAGGTCTTTTTATGTGCAACCTCTCCGATTTGTCGTTTGAAAAGCCCATATAATTGTTTTTCTTCCCATCTTTGTGTTTTAGCTTTCATTGTTTTTCTGTTTGTCCCTATATTAAATCTGCTGTTGTTGGCTGCCATAAGAAGTCTTTATGCTTATTATTTTTATTATTTTTATTATTATTATGATTAATAATCCCAAAAGGATTGGAAAAGGCAGGATTGATACCATTCAGAACACTGCACTGCCAGAATTCTCAGAAGAGTCCTGGAGACCTGAGGAGACTTACTGTCACTCAGACTCCAGTGAAAGACCATCAGCTAATGCCGATGGGAAAACTCAATAATAATAATAATAATAATAATAATAATAATAATAATAATAATAATAATAATAATAATCAGCTTTCACTGGTGATTTTACAGTGAAGTCTGAGGGATGACAATTCTGCATAGGTCTCCAAGGCTCTTCTAGGTATCCTATCCAATTATAGTAGTGCTGTGGTCGGAATGATTTTCGTTTTTCCTCTAATGTCCAGTTGATTGAATATCAGATTCGTGAAAACTATTCCAAGTGCTCCGAAAACGATCG
>CM042159.1:64359059-64371559 GCA_023376005.1 Doryteuthis pealeii | reverse complement strand
TTAGTTTAATTACAAGCCATCACAAGGCCATTTTAATGGGGGGGAAACAACGCACATACTGAAGCTCATTTAACGGCTTGTACAAAAAATTCGTGGTTCCCTGCGGCATTTCACTTTTGTGGCAAACCAGGCACCGGCTAATAAACCTAGCCCTGTTCCCTTAAATTGAGGATCAGGTGGTGCCTGGTGGAACCCCCTGAGAACCCGTGGTTAATTTAACTTTGAATTTGATTTCTAGAGCAGGGAAGGGCATCAGTTTTATCACAAGAGTTATCAGAACCTAACTCATTTGGGAACTCCTAGTTTGGAATTCAGAATTACCGTTTTAAACTCTCCTTTAGTCAAACATAAAGGGTCCATTTAACGATTTTACCCGTACCAGGAAATCTCCAAATAAAGGCCATGTTTAGATCTAAACAATTATATTTTCTACGTCCCTAGTTCATTTTGTATTACTTCTTTTGTGGCATATCAACCCATGAAGGGAATTAATTAATAAAAAAAACTTGTATTACATGGACTTTTCGGACTGTCATCCTAACCGTTATTGTTGTATTCACAACGTTTCAGCTGATGTGCCCTCCGGATCTCTTTAGATGTTTATTGGCGAAATCGGGAACCTTCTTGTCAAAATCGGGGTCCTTCATGTCATAATCGATAGCCTTCAGGAAACGTCGAACAGAATAATTTATTTAATCCATTTTGGTAGATTCTTCTCTTTCCGTTAATCATGACCGTGCACAAGTGTTAAGCTATGTTAAGTATTCGTTTATTTTCGACCGTAGTCAGGATTGAACCTGCAATCTACAGTATGTTATGTAAGAGTTAATTTGTTGATAGGTTGTCATATGTCCATCATGTAGCAAACACAAACGAGTACTGATGTTACATTCTTCTTCTTCTTCTTCTTCTTCTTCTTCTTCATGAACATAAAACTCTTACATTTTCCATGCTTTTAGTTTTCAAAATATTTCAACTTTACGGATGGGTAAATAGCCATTCTATGCCTCCGTTTACTACGGTACCTGGGATTATTATCTATAACTTAAAAAGCTGTTAACACGGGAAATGGTTAATCACCCAATCAGTTAATAACTCTGCCTGATATCAAGTCTTGTCAATCATATTGACATAAACTCGTGCAAGAGTTCTCTCTTCTAAACTGTTATTTTTAAATCGACACTGGCCATCGTTGACAGAGTTTTGGAAAAAAATATGAGGCACCCTTTCTACCACCTTGGACACCGATATAAGAAAAATTACATAAGAATATGAACATAAGCGTTGAATAACCAAGAAAATATTCCCTGCTATTCAACCAAACTGTTTTGAATAATATATATATATATATATATATATATATATATATATATTAATAATATAGTGTACAATACATTTAAGGTGCAATTGTTACCACTGGTTTCCAGACAGCATACTTGCTACCATTCATACCGACAAAGCGCCTGTCATGATGAAGGGTAGCAAGCATGCTGCCTGGAAACCAGTGGTAACAATTGCACCTTAAATGTATTGTACACTACGATATATAAATACAGCTGTTACACACCTAATCGAGCACTTTATTCTCAATTCTACAATACTAACAAAAACACTAACATATATATATATAATATAATATATATATATATATATATAATTAATATGTACTAACAACGGACTAACATATATATATTATATAGATATATATATATATATACATACATGTGTATATATATACACATATATATATACACATAACTATATATATATATATATATAAATATATATATATATATTATATATATATATAATATATAAAACGAGATATAGAGAGTGAGATAAAGACATTCATAGATAGATAGAAAGATAGATATAGTTATTTATTCTACTTCACTCCAATATTTTGAATTCAACAAACTTTTGCTAAAACTGTTTACTATCAAATGACTATTAATGTTTCTATCAATCTTTTTTAGAAGCAAAGGTTTGTCATTCTGGCATTTAAATCCGGTTTATTTGCACGTAGTAGATTTCAACCTTGTGTTAAGGAAATTGGCAATGACAATTTGGTCGTATTTACAAAGTTAAAGAAGTCACAGATGTTTGGTCGCTACATTTCGACGTGTGGAAAGATTATTAATCATTTTATCTATTTCAATTTCTTCTTAATTTTAATTGATTTAAGAAATGCCTTATCTTCATAAACTCTGTCGCAAAGCTATCTTGAAACTATGACATGTCTTCATGAAAAAGATTAAGCTACACACACACACAGACACACACACATACATACATGTATATATGTGTATATATATATGTGTGATGTATATATGCATATATGTATCTATACATATGTATATAAATATTTATGTATTTATATATATATATATAGAGAGAGAGGAGGAGGAGGATGAACAGGGGGAAGGAGAGATAGAGAGAAAATGAGAGGGATGGGGTAGTTGAAGCTATAATCTCCTATATAACAGTATAGTAAGATATGTGTTCTATAATGTAATTATTTTAAATTGATTAATTAATTTTTTAATTATGAGATGAAAATCGGTCTAGTTATATATATATATATAATATATATATATAATATATATATAATATATATAGAGAAGAGAGAGAGAGAGAGAGAGAGAGAGAGAGGGGGAGAGAGAGAGATAAATAGATAGATAGATAAAGAAATACAAAAGACTTAGAGATTTAGCTTCAAAGCTCCCTGAAATAGACTAAAACGCTAAATCTCTAAGTATTTTGTTATTTCTTTACTTATATATTTGCTCTGTGACTCTAACATTAAAAGCACACATTGAGCTCTCAAAATGCCACAGGTTTTTTAAATAAAACTCTTGTGTCGTAAGGAAGATTTCTTCTCTTGACTTTTGGATTATATATAATATATAATATATATAATATATATATATATATATATATATATATATATATATTACTATGACTACGATATAGGTTTTACAATAATTACTTCCAAAGAAAATTAAACAAAGAAAATAAATACATTTACTCTTTTATTCCAATGGAAATATATAAAGGGACACATTTTTACTATACTGTTAAATGTAATGCTATTTTTCTACCCGGGTGTTATATAATTAATAGAGTCGTCCTGTAAATTGTGTACGGTAGTGTAGAAATTAAAAATAACGGTAATTGTGAAGCATAGAAAAAATAATCCATAAAGGTAAATTTACAGATATTATTGAACTGAACTTCTGTTCTCTAGCTGGAGAGTTCGGTTCGTGGGAGCGGGAAGTGAACTTAGAATTTTGAGATTTATTTTTTTAGTTTGGTTTTCAGAGGGTCAAGACGTGTCTCCAAGATGACTATTTCTCCCGCATGTGATGGTTAACTTGGGCTAAATAAAAACATCTAAATAATATCCAAATCTTTGTGTTCGGGTACAAAGATGAAGAAGATGCAAGAAATCTTAAGCAAAAGACCAGAAGAACTGAGGGAATAAGTATAACATAAGACAAAATAGCAGCGATGTCCAACCAGACTCAAGATGAAGGAAGATAAGTCATAAAAGATGTAAAAAGAGTGATATATATATATATATATATATATATATATATATATATATATATATATATATGGGAGTAAACAAACTGTATGTTTGAGATGGCTTTAGCCGACAATTTCTGGGAGAATACGAGCTTGAATATGTAATTGAAGTCATACCTAATTTGAAAATTAATTAGTTGATAATTAATGAATTAGGCGAGCATATCTGTTCAAATAGAAGGCGTAAACAAATCGAGAAAAAGTCAATTTCTGTATGAGAGAAAGTCAATCTCTCTAAGAGAAAAAGTCAATCTCTATATGCCGAAATGTACATACAGAGATTGACTTTTTCTCGATTTGTTTACGCCTTACATTTGAACAGAATGCTCGCCTAATTCATTAATTATCCAGTAATTAATTTTTAAATTAGGTATGACTACAATTAAACACACACACACACACACACACACACACACACATATATATATATATAGTATATATATATATATATATATATAATGAGGGAAAAGGGTTTGGAATGAATCCGTCAGAATGAGATAAAATAAGGAATGAAAGAACAAAACTCCTGTTGACCTTCACGTGCTGACCTATTTGGCCAATACCCACATATCAACAAACCGGTTTGATTTCGATTTTATGGTTATCTAACCAGCCCCTTTTATTTCTCCCATATGCTACTTCCTTTACTCAAATTTCTCTCCAAGAAATGGCTACTACCCTCCCCTAGCAGGTAGTTCTCATCATTTATTTTTTTACCTACCTCTCTCAACTCTCTTTCCATCTATTTCCCGTCTTATCCACCCCAAAGATGTCTCCTATAACCAATCAAATCTTTCCCTCACCACAAAACTTACCCACGTACCTACTTCCCCCTTCTATAAAACACTTGTATGACCCTAATGATTCAATAAAGCAGAAGAAGCTGGGTCAATCTCCAGCGAAATATGCTACACCTTTTTGTCTGAGTTTTGTTTTTTCATTCTTTTACCTCAATATATATAATATATATATATATATATATATATATATATAATAATATATATAGTATCCAATTGCCGCTTCAACTCTTTCGTTGCAGTGGCATCAGTAAATAATCCAAAAGTGCTCAATACATTATAAACATAGAGCAGTAATAATAAAAAAAATATAGAGCACTCATTCTTTAATATTAAGCTTAGAAACGCAACAATTCTATCTAGATATATTTGGGATTTTAAAGATCAAAATATAACACCAATTAATGAATGGAATATCCTACGAAAATCAAACGTTTGCAGATATCTAAATGATCCATGCTACCTTTATCTACAAGAAAAGTTAACTATCATTAAATCCCCGGATAAGAACAAATTTTTGAATAATAGATTTGAATCAATCTGCAATTGTAGATATAGGTTAGGTCGGTCAATAAAATACCATTAGAACTAACATATCAAATTTAAGTAAATAAATTATAATTTTGTTCTTAAATAGTTATTAATTTCAAATAGGATAAATACAAAAAATAACAATAAAGAAATGTATATTAGTAATATTCAAAACTAAAATATAATTTGAATTAAAGTTCCACTGCTTTTACTAGCTATTATTTATAATTAGAATTAAATTGATAACAATACAGAAATCAGAACTAAGGAGTGAATACACGTGAGGAGCGCTGCGTTGTATTTCTCTCACTTTTCGCGCGCGGGCGGAACGCGAAAATTGAGAGAAAGACAACCGTTCAACCGTTATTATCCGAAATATATCTGAGTTTGACTAAGGAATTACATCAACTTAGTTAAACGTAGTGTAGGGTTCTGATGAAATCATTTTGATTGAATTCATGGTAGACGCTTAATTTTTTCCTCTATTATTATTACTAGTACAAAATAAAAAACGTCCTCCGGGTGATGTAAAAATAGATTTTTGAAACATATTCCTTGAGGGGTGGGAGTAAAAAATTCAATGCCAACAAGTTTGTACCCTAAGTAATTAAAATCATCAAATTCAATAAAGGGTTAAAAAATAAAACAATTTGAAATGTAAACTTTAAATATGTTTTAAAATAAAACAAACTATATATAGATATATAATACCAGTCATGTATTTATTAAAACTTGTTTTAAAAAAAAATGAGGACTGTCTAATGTTGCATGTTCAAATTTTGAGTGTATTTATTCTATGTTATAACGATTTTGGGTATAGTGACGTAAGCAGTGACGTAGTTTTTGTTACAGACAAAAACCGGAAGAGAATCTCCATTATTAATATATAGATTATTATTATTATTATTATTATTATTATTATTATTATATGTGTGTGTATTCCCTCCTACTAGCCTTTCTTTATTCACTCCTACTTCTTCCCCTTATTATTTCCTCTTTACTTTACGCCAATATATATTCTAACTTTGGCACACATTTTGGTAATGACAGCCATATAAAACCATTGAACCGTATTTTACTTTCACTTTTATTTCTGTTTAAAGATTGCATTTCCTTAGAGTATATAATTACAAACCTCTCCACCACGAGCCCGATGTGACATAACAGAATTTTCTAAGTACAAATGGTTTGAACTCTAGATTGTTTGCCCAAGTTTTAATGAGTCCGTTAGGCCCTACTATTTACTCACAGCATCGAGGGCCAGATCTTTTGGTTTCTTTGTTTAATGTCCTATTTACCAACCCTTGTGACACAAGGTCAATTTTAAGCAGAGATTCATGTGTTTGAATTGAGAGTGTTCTTTTTCCTGGACCAAGTTTAAAAACAACCATCATCCCTACGATTTAACCCAATCTACCCTATTATATAGATAAACTGAACGGGGAATAAATGCTTTCATACCTTTCCCATAGGTATCAGGGCTATGTGAAATGTTAACATCGTAATTGGGACATCGTTTCCATTTTTTATTTTATGACATGTCAACCTTCATGGGTTATTTAATACCAAAGTCACCCTTGTAAAAGAAAAGTGGAACTATTTAACCCATAGCTGCTGTTATCAAGCAGTTCATGGAAAAGAGATAGATCCATGCATTTTTGAAAGACATTAATGTACACTGATACACTACAACCTCGTCCAGGAAATAAACCCGGGTCACCGATTCCATTTCTTACAACGAGAAACAAAACGTTAAGATCGCTCCATGAAACTAGAGTTAGGATGGAAAAGTAAATCAGTATTGCTTTTTTAAATGTTATATAGTTGTGCTCTTGGATGTCGAACACTCTTTTTTTTCAATTAACAGTCCACGCACTCACGCAGAGTGAGAGAGAGAAGAGAGAGAGAGAGAGAGAGAGGAGAGAGAGAGAGAGAGAGAGAGAGAGCGATACCTCCTTCACATATACAAACATACACACACACCCCACATATATATATATATGTGTGTGTGTGTATGTGTGTATATGTGTGTGTGTGGCCTATGTGACTCTCTAACCAAATGCACTTGATTTAAGAATCGCATAGGCTTAAACAGTCAGTAACCAAGCGCCAATGACTACTTGTCCACGCTACCTTAACTCATATATAAATGCTCATATTGAGCACTATACAACACTATTATCAACATACACTCATGTAAATATATATATATATATATATATATATATATATATATATATATGGTTTGTTTATCTCCAGTCATCTCAACAGGATATCTATTAGGCAGAAACTTAACTGATTTTTATTAAATTCAATGTTTACTTTTTCTGGTTTGTAAATTTTAATATTGGACAGAAATCTAGAACATTAACGAGTTTCATGGACGGTGCTCAAATCAATATGGGCACTGAGCCAATATTGGCAACTCTTTTAAAATACAATTCCAGCTTTTCTTTTTTATTCGAATTACCAGTTTTTAAAATAATTTTAGAATATCCGTTGTTTTCATTCAACATTTTCTGCGTAATTAGTATCTAGGGCATATTTGATTTCATGCCTTTTAATGTTGCAATAAAATCTGGTTCTTCTTACTTGATATTTCCTTTGAACACTCAAAATCAAGCAATTAAAAGCGAAATGTTTGTTTGTTAAAATACTTATGCGATGTACTATATCTGTACTATGAATTTTAATTATAAAGTCTTTGATGTTTCCTTTACAACGTGTTTGTTTATTAGAGCCGAATTATTTCTTGGAGTGGGATTAAATGATTTGAAAACTTCAAACCCCAATTGACGTTTAAAAACAAAATTTAAATGAGAAATTCAAATACAGAAAATGATAACATCCGACTTTACTTTGCATTGGACTTTTGAAGTACTTCCCTCCCCTTTAATGTTCCTCTGTATATAATCGCTTGAGAGCAACAAACACTTAAAATTAAATACGATAAAATAATCCTGTTCATTCTGGGCGTGGAGGTTGTTTGTTTGGTTGTCTTGATTTGCAGACAATTTACGGCCGAATACACTTGGACAGTTAAAGTGGGTAACATAAATTGGAAACATAAAGCTAACTTTCTCTGAGAAAAGAATTCTTCTAAAACCCGATACATCGTCTTTCATGGACGATATCTCAAAGATTATGGCCACTGAGTCTACGACCAAGAGAAACACCAATATAGGCCTATTGTCAACTACTTATTTCAAATATTAAACGCCTCGCGTGGTCTAATAGATAGCAGGCTAGTCTAGCTGAACATTGTCAGTGAATTCGATTCTCACTAAGTGCCGAATATGCGTTGGTCTAACCCCTCCGCAGTAATTCAGATTTTTCCTTCTGCTAAACTGGTCATTATATCAAGGGTAAATAGCCCAGTTTGCCCTACTATTTTACCCATAGCTGGAGGGAGAATATTAGGATTCATATCCTTCCCAACGGTATTAGCGCTTTGAGAAATGCAAACAGCCATGTCTAGGATTTGAACTCAGATCACCTTGTCCATTTCCTACAAAGATGAATATTACAGTGAGAGTAGGTCACCGTGTTGCATAATTCTTACAAAGCAAAGCGTTGTAGGTGACTTTTTACTATTATTTTCTTATCAATCATTGATAATGAATTTAATACTCACTAGGTGCTCCATATTTCTGGCCTTGTGCAAAATCAATAAATGACTTACTACTTTCACCGAATAATTCTCTAACTCATCACGTGATCTACCAGTTGTCAAGTGGGTATGGCTGAGAATTATGGAGGGTTCGATTCTCTATATGTAGTCCATAATTTAGACTTGAGCAAAGATTATGAATTATTGATTATTCCAAATCTAAAGCAGCTCTGTCGGCTTGGGTTGTAGAATATACAGATTGCATATGGGTAGGATTCACACTCTTAATGGGGCCACCTGATTGCCGTGAGTTGGGGGAGGGAATCTTGGTGACTGACAGAGAAAATGATTTTAATGTATGTGTTTTAAAACAATGAGTAAAACAAGTGGATAAAAATGATCAAGAATGAAAAAAAGAAGAAGATAAACGCCATCGATATGAAATAGCCCAAGGGTCGACATGCTGAAAAATTGAAAAAGAAAAAACAACAACAAAAAAACAAACAAACAAACCAATCATATCTCAATCGCTTTGAGTGGTGTACTATTTCACAAACTCGTTTTGATAGAGAATACGCTACCGAATACGTTTCTCACTAAGTGCATAATTCTTCAGGCCATGTGCCAAACCGGGCGTTTTAAATAGTATTTCAAATCTTTATGTCATATTAGTGTGTTCTGTTCATAGTGTCGGTATCAGCCAATCAGCGAGGGAGTCTATCCCCTTTTCACTAGCGCTAGACCAAGGAGATTGTTTTTGCTTCTGAGGTGAAACGCTACACCTACCATCTGCTCCTTATTTTATCGCACAGATACATGTGCTACTCATACGCTGAGTTGGCGAGGCCGGTATCGAACTAAGAACCTTGTGGTTTCTAGCCGAACGCTCTATCGACTGAGCTAACCCGGCCCATCGGAGTAGTAATATATCATCTACGAAAGTCATGTCAATATACCTTTAGGATAGGTATGGACTAATATGGACCTGCTATAGACAGTTTACCTATCATATGAAAATATGATATCCGATAAGATAAAGTGACAATTTTTCTAAACGGTTGCTGTTCAGTGCTAATTTGTGGCTGCACATCTCGTACCAAAAACGCTTAGATAAAAGCTAAAGGGAAACTACACAAAGGATGTTTCGAGTTTTTTTAATGAATCTTGAAAGCAGCAACCAACAAAAACGTAGCTCTATGCCCACTTACCTTTTATCATACAAACCACCTGAGTAAGCGAACAAGACATACTGCACACAAAACGGAGAAGCAAGACGGACTCATGAGAAGCATTCTGATGGGACACCTACATATGGACACACCAATGTGTGCGACCCCAGCAAAGAATATATTGATCAGTCTTGGGATACTGGATCCTACGGAAGACCTGACGCGGGAGCGATTGCTGAGAGGTACGGTGGTAAGAGAGTCATGGGAATCTGTACTGCAGCATGCCCTGATGATGATGATGATGATATGATTGGATGATGATGAAGAGGAGTAGGAGAAATAAAAACAATACTTAATATTCAATTTGGCTTGTCGTTTTTTAATGTTTCTCTTTTTGTGCTATTGCTTTATTCACACATCTTTCCGACTAATAACCTTTGACCTTTAATGAAAGTAGAGTCAAATCGAATTTAAAAAAAATAGAAGAAAAAAAACATAAAAAAAAAAATTGAAAAATTTTAAAGAAAGAATCAGAATCCCATTAATAAGAAAAACACAGCCATGGACATCAACTTAAACCATTGAGCCACGAAATACTTTCTTTTACAAATAACCAATCATCATCATGTCGCCGCTTTGCACGGATATCCATGATATTCTCTCTCCATCCGTCCCTATCGCCTCATCATTCTCAGGGGTCCTCTATGCAGCATCCTGTATCCGCACAGAGCTGATCAATGTATTCTTGCTGGGTTGCCACACACTGCGTGCTCATGAGCTGCTTCCACAGAGGACGTCGCTTCTCCACAGGTCCCGCATGTCTGGTCCTCCTACTCGGATGTTTTGGGTGATATGTGCAGGTGCCGCCGTATAGCTGTTCTGGGATTTTTCTCGGGGGTGTTGTTTACCCCCGTCTTGTTCAATATCATCCGCAGCATTCTTGGCAGCTCCCATCTACTTTTATTCTATTTCGCTTCGTTAGGGGTCCAGGTGGTGCAGCCATTACAGCAGTACTGACACGACAACGCCCTGGAAGAACTGTCTCTTTAACTTGTCTGTGAGATTGTACTTAACAAAAATGTATTTAAACATTCATATTATAAGTGATTCATCCTAAAAGCCAAGTAATTTTAGAACTGAAAGGTATTTTATCTTTTGAAATCAACAAATATCTTTTTAATCTCTTCCGGAGATTGCTGTGGTCGTAGGCGTGTGCTATGAAATGGGTTTAATGACTTAAGAGCGTCATCCTGTGATCTGGTTGTTCGTAGAGGTGCTACTCTTGTAGCGTATCTTGAAGAAAAATAGGATCTCCAGGTCTACAACTAAAAATGCTTTTCGATACCAAGGTGAAAGGAACCAGGCTTCACTATTATTTACTCATAACAAAAGGAAGAATATTTGGATCCATACATTTCCCAATGGTAAGGGCCGGGTTAGCTCAGTCGGTAGAGCGTTTCGGCTAGAAACCACAAGGTTCCTAGTTCGATACCGCGCCTCGCCAACTCAGCGTATGAGTAGCACAGGATCTCTGCAGTAAAGTAAGAGCTATGTAGGTGTGCGCTGTCCCTCCAGACGCTAAAGTAATCTCTTTAACGTCTAGCGCTAGTGAAAAAGGGGATAGACTCCCTCGCTGATTGGCTGGATACCGACTTTAAGGCCACCCTGACGACTTGACTTACTTTTACTTTATTAGAGCTACCTATAGGAAATACAGTCAGCCTCGTTCAGGTTTAAACTCGGGTAGCCGAATCCAGTTCCTACGATGATACCTGTTACGGTACAGGGCCTTAGAAGCCAAGTTCAAATCTTGAATTAGGTTATTTATTTTCATCTATACCAATGCCCATCTCTGGCTAGGAGACGACAGAATCATCATGAGCCCCCCCCCCCTGTGTTCCTCACAGCCCTGTCATATTGGGCTGAAGAATAAACCGACTGCACATCGGCAGATGTATAAGTGGCCCCTATTGGGCCACTTCTTGGCCATGTGTGGTGAACCATGATGCTTAAGGAAGGAATACTGTAGGCTGAGTAGTTCATGACATGCATCACTTCATTTAGGCGCTCATAATGCCCCCTTTCAATCAATCGCCTGCTCATGTCAAGCCCTGGTATCTATAAGATTGTTCTGACTCTATTGCTCTTATGGCAAACCCCAAACCCTTTTTTATCATATATATGTTTCAAGGCGATGATTGAGGGTGTTGGTGTCCTGGATATGACGTTAAACTGCATCTAGTGGTGAAATTCTAATTTAGGTAGTGTTGAGTACCCCTTTATCGCCATTTCTTCCTTGTCCACCCTGACCCGGAGTGGTAGTACCTGTTTGGGTCCCAGGTGTCGGTTAACTAGATGAGTTTAAAAAGTGTTTCAAAATTGAGATTAAAAAGAAAAATTGACAACCCAGCAAGAATGGATGAAACGAAACGTATTCGGTATAGAAAAATCCAAGGATGCCATAAAATCCAACCAACCAATCAACGTGTACGTACGTTTAGATAAGTTTCAGAAACATGATTGTTATGCTGTAGTAAGGTCTATTTTGAACATGAAATAATCTACTCTGTCCAGTTTATATTCTCAGTCCCTCATTTCATCATGTCTATCATTTTGTGGAGAGAGTCGCTGGCTCATTACAACCATCACCGGAATTCGCTATCGGCTTTGGGGGAATTCGGTATGGTGTGTTAATGTGGCAGAGATTTTTACAGACTTAATGTTAAACTTGACTGCCAAGCCAATGAAGGCAACATTTGGTCTGAATTCAGAGTTTTCCTTCTCCTATACCAGTTACTTTATCAA
>CM042159.1:64347932-64356459 GCA_023376005.1 Doryteuthis pealeii | reverse complement strand
AAAGAGAGAGAATACCGTTGGGTGAGCTATTGAGTTCTGGGTAGATAAATGTGGTCAGTAAGAAAGTTAGTTTGGCTAAAACGACTAGATTTTAATATATATAATAAATACGACGAACAGAAAATTATTTTTTAAAAAACTATTAAAATCATTGCCTCAAATTCGCAATTAAATCAAAATTATATATAAGTCGCCGGTAGCTGCTGACAATTAGCATAACGAAAAAGTTAATCTTATTGCTCACACTATCCATCTCTCTCTCTCTTTCTCCTACTTCATCATCTCTCTCTCTCTCCTTCTCTCTCTCTCTCTTCAATCATCGTCTTTCTCGTCTCTCGTCTGGCGTTAAGAGGGGGAGTGGCCTTGCCGAGGATGTGTGCTACTTAATTGCAGAATGAGTGACTGACTCTGCTATGAAATGCAAAAATAAAATTCCGAATTTTTTCCCGTAACATAATTTAATTCGAAAACCCAGGAATAATTTTGGGATGTATTTTTGTGTCATTAAACTAAATAGCAGTATATAGACAGAACGGCGCTGAGCACCAGGAACAAGTGTAGTGATGGTTTCAGACTTCTCCTGCTTTTGTTTAATATAGGAGAATGTAAGAGAGCCAGAATTTTTAGTTATAGATATGGAATTAGATATATAGGATGCTGTGGGAAATTAATATAATGGTGGGACATAGTAGCCATCCGTCATTGTGGCCACCGTGCACGATTTAACACATTCAACATAACGACACAGCCAACAAATGAACACACACACGTATATATAGATAGTGTGAGGTATAGTAAATATATATATTTAATTTCGGTAAGTTTATAGTGTAGTATATATAGAGAGGAGAGAGAGAGAGAGAGAGATAATACTGGCTACATATATAAAAGAGGGCATAACAGCAGGAGAAGAAAAAATTATTTATATAAGCTTCTACAAAAGAAGCTTATATAAAATAAACCAGAAAAATATTTCGTGTGTGTGAGAGAAGAGACAGACAGACAGACAGACAGATAGTGAGTTTGGAGAAATGTAGAAAACGAACAATGGAAATCATTTTTTTTTTTTTTTGGTAGTGTTGTCGCCACTTACATCCCTGATTTTCGTAATTTCAATTGCATCATCATCTTTTGCAGTGCATAGAGCGCAGCTGCGGCAACTGACTGCCATATTGACAGCGCGTTAAGAGGATGCAAAAACAAATTCTTGAAAAAAAAAGATGGATTTAATTGATTTAACGGCATTGTCATCACGTGTGGGGTATTTTAGAACTAGAGGTTAGGAATTGCGTGCATTATACGTTTATATTCATATGTTTGTTTAGTTTGTTTAAAAATCTTACGATTTTTTAAATAACAATTTTTTTAACACATGCCAAGATCTGGGATTAAAAAAGCCTTATCATGACAGAATGTCTTCTCTGTCGACACTTTCATATATCCCTTCTTAATATTTATATATTTTACCAACCTCTCCACACGAGCAGGATGTGACACACGGTCCATTTCTTATGCAGATTTCAACAGGTCTGAATTCAGAGTTTTCCTTCTCCTAGACCGGTTCCCTAACCAGGGTTAAAGAACCCTGTGTCCTACTATTTACCCATAGGTAAGCACGACTCTCTGCTTCCCTCTCTCTCTCTCTCTCCTCTCTCTCTATATATATATAAATATATATATATAATATATATATATATATAGTTTAAAAGAAAGGAAATAAATCCGACGGTATCAGTATATATAAAAAAGATATGAAAACACTGCTGTTAAAGTGAAAACATTTTATAACTTCGCTGATCTTGAACAATATTTCGATTATATGAAAATCGTCATCAGAGCTTGTTTATACTCCGTGTTGTTAAGAGCGGAGACAAAAGTCATATGAGTTCAAAACAAAAACCTTGACGTTGCAAAAAAGAAAAGTTAACAACATGGAATATAAACAAGCTCTGATGACGATTTTCATAAAATCGAAATATTATTCAATATCAGCGAAGTTATAAGATGTTTTTACTTTAACAGCATTTTGTGGTGTTTTCATATCTTTTTTATATATACTCATATATATATATATATATATATATATATATATATATATATATATGCGTGTGTGTGGGGGTGAGAGAGAGAGAGAGAGAGAGACGGTATTAGCGCTAAGTGAAATGCAATTACCGTGTCCAGGATTTGAACTCGGGGCGACGAGTCCATTTCCCATGACTTTAACCATTACACCACGCGCTTCCTATTTATGCATTGAAAATACATTTTTACAATGAGAGTTAATTCTCCTGATTCTTTGAGAAAATGTTTAACAGTGTTTGATATTTGATATACTATATATACACTGTGATTCTTCTGGTTGATTTAGCCGAAATACTTGTGTAACCTATGTGCGATCAGGATATAGCGATTTGTGTCTTTTGGGGACTTCCTGAAAGCTGGTATATATTCTCCGGGATTGGGGTTTATTAGAAAAATGGTATTGTGTATGTTGTTATTGCAGTGTTGTAGCAGTCTTGTATTTAAAATATTTAAAAAAAACACGCACACACACGCATGTGCGCGCGAACACACACACATTTTCTATAATTATCGAATTTTATGCGATACATGCATTATAATTGCCTTCAAGCAAAATATAAATAATAATTTATTCAACAATGCTTCTAAAAAACAAACATCCAAAAATCTTATTCACATCGCCGAAGAGCTTACGGCCCAGTTTGTTTACTACTCAATCAACGTCCCCATACCTACTATGGTAGAGGCGTGTAAGTATCATTGACAAGGTTAATTTTGCAGGGATTGTTCGCTATGTACCGGCGGCCGAAGCGATATGGTCTCTGACTATGCCTGCTGAGGTCCCGGTTTCGATTCCTGTCGGAGGGGAGTCGTTAGTATACATCACTGATGAGACTTAATAAAATCGAAACAGTCTGTACGGTGTTCTGCATAGCGATCCATCCTTTGCTGGGATTCACTTGTCAAGATTATTTTCTATAATTATCGAATTTTATGCGATACATGCATAATAATTGCCTTCAAGCAAAATATAAATACTAATATATATATATATATATATATATATATATATATATATATATTATCATAGAATTACACAGTAATAACCTACTCGAGTTTCACCATAAGAATCTGCATGCAACTTCCGCTCTTTTTGAATTTTGAATTTCAAACCAGCGTTCCTCGATTGTGCACCTATAATCAACCGTTTATCGCGAAAACACACACGAGAAATCGACTGTAATTAATCAATATCTTGATTAATCCAGTGAATTTAACCCTGAAGAACCTCATGGGGAAACTCGAGTAGGTTATTACCGTGTACCTCTAAGATAATATATTTGCTCTACTAACGTATTGAGCACTTTATATTTGTTATATTATTGTGAAGCTTGAATCAACTAACCACTGTGACCATTTTCACCGGTAAGTCACTTTTTCCACAAATACCATATATATATATATATATATATATATATATATATATATATAGAGAGAGAGAGAGAGAGAGAGAGATAAGGGGGAGAGCAGAGAGTCGTGCTTAGTCTTGTACTCATTTCGTGCTAGTTTACTAAACCAGCCTGTTATGTGGTTAACCGTTTCTACTCTTGCTATTCTGTTGTAACTTTTCTGTTTTCACTTTTGTATAATTGATAAGGAATTGATTTGTGTCGTTATTATCAGAGATTCAGATTCTTGATGTTTCCATTCATTCTCTATCAATATATGCCAATGTAAGCGTGTTACATTTTTTAAACTCTTCACTCAGTGGCCGTGGCCCAACATATAATTCCATTTTGGAATCAGTCCGACCCCATAAAAAAGTTGTTTTTTTTTAAATTAGGGACAATCACTCAGAAAATTTTAGATTCCCAATTCTTCATCACTGCGATTGTTTTTGTCGATATTTTACGTAATATTTCACTACGATTATTTTTTCTACGAGGACAAGAACAAGAAGAAAAAAACACGGACACACACACGCGCACGTGCGCGCGCACACACACACACACACACACACACACACATATATATATATATATATATATATATATATATATATATATATAAGTGGTTGGGTGGCATAAAGGCGCTAGACCAAGGAAATTGTTTTCTTGCATCTGAGGTGGAGTTTTCTTGCATCTGAGGCGCCACACCTACCATCTTCATCACTGCGATTGTTTTTGTAGATTTTTTACGTAATATTTGGCTCCGAATGGGAAAACAAAGAATATTTTTTATCATGCAGCTTTAAAATAAGTTCTAAATAGACATTGTTTTTATTAAAACTGTTAATTGTTTGAAAAATATTGTTCAATTTTAATAATATCTTATATGTACTGAATGCATGACGTGCCATTGTTATGCCGAAGACTGGTTAATTAAGACAGTTGCCTAATAAAGTTCTTATCATGTGTAATTAGTGGCAATGTAGTTGTTTGTCTCACCATTCCTGTTTTTAATCTTGTGTTGTTTTTTGCATGTCCTTATGTTGCAATTTCTGTAACAGCTTACTGTAATTAGTCTTTTTTTTGTTCTTTTTAGTGTATTTGTTGAATCCTCAAATTTTTGCATCTACGCAATCCTGAATGGTGACGTGACCTCTTTCTCCTTTTCTTCATGCATATAGTCTGTCTGTCATCTCTTGTGTATAGCATCCTCAAGATTTTGGGTTATGCAATATACTATATTATTGGATGGTCAAACGTTATTTTATGGTATATTCCCAGTGGATTACCTTTCCAACTCAATCCCTAGATTTGTATTCTTGTTGTGCTAGTTTGCTAAATTAGCTGAATATATAGTTTCTCGTCTTATCTCTGTCTCTATGCACCATACATTTGGTAATTCTACTGTATTTTATATATTTTGCTTTGATATAATTTGTTGTTATGACATTGTTTTCAGTTGCAATTATGAGCGACTCAGTTTCTCATGTAAAGATGGACAAATATTTGGACATTGCTAGAGAGCTGAAAAGGCTTAAAGTAATACTAACAGTAGTTCGTGCCCTTTCGAATGGTCCATAACGTTTTTGGTAAAAGCCTGGAGGAATTGGAAATCTAAACTAAGACTATTTAGACAACAGAAATTGTTAGGATCAATTAGAATATTCAAAAGAATACTGGAGACCTGAGGAAACTCGCCACCAGCAAACGCTGGTGTGGAAACGTTGCATAATTGGTACCAAAGGGTTTGAAAAACAGTCTGCGGGAATTGGAAATCAGAGGAAATATCGAGACCATCTAAACAACAACATTGTAAAGATCTGCTAGGATACTTGTAAGATTACTAAAGACTTGAGAAGACTTCCTGTTACTCAGACTGTATTTTAAGACCACCAGTAAACGTCGGTGAAAATTCTCAAGTATATTATTTTATCTTTAATTTAATTTTCTTTGAAGAACATGCAAAAAGTGTGTTTTTTTTTAAAAACCTGGATATTTTTAACAGTTTAGAATTAAATCTCATAAGCTTTAGATAAAAATATTTTCATAAACATTTTAAACATCAATATTAAAAGAATATTTTTTTTAGATTAGTAAAAATTGGTCGAAATAAATGAATTGAAATTTAACTCATAACACACACACTAGATTAATAAAAATATTTTTCTATAGAGTTGTTTTACAATCATTTATTTTTTTTATATATTCTCGTTTTTTAGTTTGTTTGTATTGTTCTTGTTGTTTGTATTTTTATTTGCCTTTTATTTACTTTTTATCATGTTTTATCTTTTATTTATCAGTCTTATTTTTTAATCGTTTATTTAAATTAATTTTAATTAAATTTTAATATATCTCTTATGAAAAACCACATATCTTTATTTAGCTTTTCTTATGGAAAATGCGGGGTAATAAACTGACTATTCAAGAAGAAGAAGAAGAAGAAGAAGAAGAAGAAGAAGAAGAAGAAGAAGAAGAAGAAGAAGAAAGGAAAAAGAATAAGAAAGTAAGAAACAAGAAAGAAAAAAAGAAGAAACCAGAAAGAAAAAGAAAGAAAGAAAAAGGAAGAAAGAAAAAGAAAGAAAGAAAGATAGACAGACAAAAACTTTGATTTTGCTAGAGAGCCGAAAAAGTTGTAAACATAAGACCGACCGCTTTGTATATTGGTTTTACCTACATCATTCAAATTGCAGAATATACATATCGAATTTCTTTCTGACTAATTAATCTTGTTAATTAACGTGAGAATAGAAGGAAAATTATTTTTTTCTATGCAATATTTGCTCACCTGTCATTTCCTGAAGCGTTCGATACATTTATCGACTCTGCCACCTGTTAGACACAACCCACCATTCTTTGAAAATTATCATTCTCACTTGAAGTTTTAAATTTAATGCATACGCACGTATGGAATGGTGAAGTCATTTTTCTAAACTCTGCTTGCTCTGGCAGACACACCTCAGGGTTACTTATTGTATCCAATGTTCTTAAATGGTCATACATCTAATTACTGGTAGTATCCGGGTACCTGGCAATTTCAAGCATATGAATTATTTCAAATAAATTCAAATTCTGGTAGTAGAATTATGTGATTTGAGAATCTATGCACACGCACGTATATATATATATATATATATATATATATATATATATATATATATATATATATATATATATATATATATATATATATATATATTGTTAAGATAGTTTGCTATATTTGTACATAAAAATGATCATCGAAAGAGCCTGTATATCTATAGCAAATGAGTGTATATACGTATATAGCTACGTTAACATAGCGTAAACATACATCACCTGGTAACTATGAGGTTCTAGCCAATGCATTCTCCCGACCAAGAGAAAAAAGGCACGCATAGCGAGAAACTGATAGTTACAAGGTGTCTATGACTCTATGTCTACGCTATCCTAAGTTTTATATATATATATATATATATATATATATATATATATATATATATATATATATATGTTAAAGAAAGGAAATGAATCCGACAGTATGAGTATGAAAAGGTGGAATGAAAACATCACACAATGCTGTTAAAGAGAAAACAATTTATAATATAATCATAGCTGATATTGATCAATATTTCGATTTTACAAAAATCATCATCAAAGCTCATTTACTCCGTGGTGTTTGGATGGTATTTTAATACCCATCCCCTTTCGAATAAGTTAATTCGTCTTGTTGCCAACATTTGAAAATTCGCTACAATAAAGAATTGACCGACAAAAAAGTTATACACATCGGCATGACCGACAAAAATATGGCGCGAATGCCCACATTGGTGAATAATGTAACAACTTTCGTTCTTTTTTGCAAAATTAAGGTTTTTTTTGTTTTTGAACTGATTTGAGATTTATCTCCGACCCAAACTTATATCCTGTCTTTGGAAACACATACATTTGAACGAAAACATCTACCATCTTTTCAACTACATTATACCATGGATGACTACCGAAGCATAAGGAAATACAAAAACCTTTTAATTTCTGCTCACTCTTTTCGGAATAGAAGAATGTTTCTTAGGAACTGCATTTTTGAAAAAGTCATTCCTAGGAGCCTGCCGACTATTTTAAAGCCGTCCCACCATATTTTTCCGGAATTTATGAAAAACTTTTTAGAGTCTTCCATTCAAGACTTATTGATGTCAGAAAACTCCACTTTCGACGAAGCCAATATTTTGGGTATTCACCTACGCAAAAACAACATCATGTCTCGCTATACAGCCGAACGAATTAGAAATGAAATCACTGATATCAACCACACACATATCTCCAAACTAAAAAATAAACTCAAGATACTTTGTGATAATAGCAGATGGAGGGATATTGGCAATATTGACATAATCCAAAACATTTCGGACATATTTCTAACCCCAGTCGAATTGGAAGCCCTCCAATTTGGCTTAAAATTCACCACAGGCATCAACAAATTAATTTTAATCAACACCATCAAACAGAAATACAAACACAATGACTCTGACTTCCATAAAGATTCATTCAAGGTATTATTGCAGCCACTACTACCAACCAAAAACACACTTCAACCCTACCCAGGAGATATATATCTGCTTTAAAAAATCTATCATCCAACAACGACATACGTATCAACCCCTCTGACAAAGGTGGTGGAGTGGTCGTTATGTGTTCCAAACAATACAATGAAAAAATGCTTGATATCCTTAATGATCATAGCACTTACAAAAAAATCTCTCCACAAACCATTACTAACAGCACAATCATTTTCAACAAAACATACAAAAAATTAATAGGCAACACTGATAAAACTTGGCTCTCTTTGATAGACTACCACCGTAACGTCCCCACCATTTACAGCCTCCCCAAAACACACAAACCAGGGATTCCGTTAAGACCTATAATTTCGGGAATTGGCACTGCCCCTCATAAAATTGCTAAATCTCTTGCTAAAATATTAACCCCCCTCTTATGAACAATTAGCAAATCTCACATAAAAAATTCGAATAGCTTAATTTCAAAAATAAGAAATATTAACATGAACAACAAATGTTTAGCAA
>CM042159.1:64332932-64342932 GCA_023376005.1 Doryteuthis pealeii | reverse complement strand
ACCAACCAATTCTCTATGCTTTAATACTTTGTAAATTTCCCTTCTTTTCAATTTTATCATTCTCTTGGGACAGGAGGAGGAAAATCCATTATTGTAGAATAGGGCAATCAATTCGAGGACCGGAAGTTCATTGAACCTGAGCAACATTTCAATGTTGACACTTGTAAATAAAAACAAGGGAAGATAATTAGTTTACGTGCATATCAGAAATCGTATAAATTCATATAAAAATTTCATCTAAATCAATATTTTATAAAACTTAATTTCCCTAAGGCGGGTTTTTTGAATGCTAAGCGAACAAAATCAAGAACAAAAAAAAATATTTGGCGCGAAAAAAGAAAGTGTTCACCTTTTTTGCTGTTGTTGACAGGAAATATCTGTGTTTTTTTTTTTCTTTTTTTTTTAGTTGCTTTTATTTTTTAACTTTCTCTTTTATTTCATTAACAGAAGCTTCTTCCTGAATAGACTGAAATAGATACGCGTAAACACCACATTTTACGTCCAATTACTCAGACAACCAACACACCGGACATTTGAACACCGACTGTATCACTGACACAGAGGTGAAAATTATCCAAAATGTAGGTTCCCGCTTGGAAGACTCCAATTTTGGAGCTCTGCACTGTGTGGATTTTTTTTTTGCAATTAACCCAGACACGGAACGGTAGTAACCGTTATAAACAAAATAAAATTATTTTATAATTATATTTTCCTATATAGGAATTCATGGTCCCATATAACTGTTTTAGTATTATTTGTATTAAGAACAGTTACTTGAATTTATACTTGTTTTCCAAGATAATATAATAATAATAATAATAATAATAATAATAATATAATAATAATAATAATAATAATAATAATCTGTTTTTTGAAATCTGTTCTTTAGAACGAAACACATAATATTCTCTGGGACTTTGAAATAAAAACGGATCACCTTATCCCAGCAAGAAGACCAGACCTAGTGCTGATAAACAAAAAACAAAAAAAGAACTTGTCAACTGGTGGATTTTGCAGTGTCAGCAGATCACAGGTTGAAGCTAAAGGAAAATGAAAAAATTGACAAATATCTGGACCTTGCCAGAGAACTGAAAAAGTTATGGAATATGAATGTGAAAGTGATACCAATTGTAGTTGGTGCACTTGGAACAGTTCCAAAAGGATTGGAAAAGGGTCTGGAAAGTTTGGAAATCAGAGGAAGGGTTGAAACCATTCAGAACACTGCACTGCTGCAATCTGCCAGAATACTCAGAAGAGTTCTGGAGACATGAGGAGACTTGCTCTCACTCAGACTCCAGTGAAAGACCATCAGCTAATGATGATGTGAAAACTCAAAAGGTGCAAATAATAATAATAATAATAATAATAATAATAATAATAATAATTATTATTATTATTATTATTATTATTATTATTATTATTATTATCACTTCTTTTGAGTTTTACCCATCAGCTGAGGCTGATGGTATTTCACTGGAGCCTGAGAGACAACAGGTCTCCAGGACTTTTCTGTGTATTCTATCCGATTGCAGCAGTGCAGTAGTCTGGATGGTCTCAATTCTTCCCCTGATTTCCAGATCCTCCAGTCTTTTTTGAATTTGTCTGGGACCGTTCCAAGTGCACCAACTACAATTGGTATCACTTTCACTCTCATTTCCACAGCTTTTTCAATTCTCTGGCAAGGTAATCCATCTTTTCATTTTCCTTCAACTTCCCCAGTGATCTTCTGGAACCGCAAAGTCCACCAGGTGACACGTTCTCTTTTTTTTTTTTTTTTTTTTTTTTTGTTAATCAACACTAGGTCTGGTGTCCTGGTTGGATAGGTGATCCGTCTTTTTCTCAAAGTCCTTGAGAACTTTATGCGTTTCATACTCAAGAACAGCTTCTTGTTTATGCATATACCATTTTGATGTATGGTCAAAATTTAATTTTTTGCATGATTCCCAGTGGATCACCTTTACAACGCAGTTGTGCCTAGCTTTGTATTCCCGTTGTGCTAGTTTGCTACATTCACTTGATACATGGTTTAAAGTCTCATCTCTGTCAACACACAGTCTACATTTACTATTTTGTAGCGTCTTAAGGCATTATTTGTGCAGCAATTATAGCGATTCAGTATTTCTCTTGAGGTTTTCCTCTTCTTAACCATGTCCAGGTCTTTTTATGTGCAACCTCTCCGATTTGTCGTTTGAAAAGCCCATATAATTGTTTTTCTTCCCATCTTTGTGTTTAGCTTTCATTGTTTTTCTGTTTGTCCCTATATTAAATCTGCTGTTGTTGGCTGCCATAAGACGTCTTTATGCTTATTATTTTTATTATTTTTATTATTATTATGATTAATAATCCCAAAAGGATTGGAAAAGGCAGGATTGATACCATTCAGAACACTGCACTGCCAGAATTCTCAGAAGAGTCCTGGAGACCTGAGGAGACTTACTGTCACTCAGACTCCAGTGAAAGACCATCAGCTAATGCCGATAGGAAAACTCAAAAAAAAAAAAAAATAATAATAATAATAATAATAATAATAATAATAATAATAATAATCAGCTTTCACTGGTGATTTTACAGAGAAGTCTGAGGGATGACAATTCTGCATAGGTCTCCAAGGCTCTTCTAGGTATCCTATCCAATTATAGTAGTGCTGTGGTCGGAATGATTTTCGTTTTTCCTCTAATGTCCAGTTGATTGAATATCAGATTCGTGAAAACTATTCCAAGTGCTCCGAAAACGATCGGTGTCGTTTTCACTTTTATGTTCCAGAACTTGCACAGTTATTTGTTTAGATGTTCGTCTCTTTTTTCCCGTTCTACAGGAAAATCTACAAAATATGTTGTTGTTTTTTTCGTATGAAAACTAGGGCTAATCTTCTGGTGCGGATTGGATGATCCGTTTATAGCTCAAAATCCCAACGAAAATTGGGAAATGCAAACAGCCTCGTTCATAATGTATACTGGTCTCGGCATGTCTATTTCCTACGATGATAACCATAACACCCCCCCCCCCTTCAAGCAAGTTTTGATGCCATGAAATCATCAAGAATCTCGCAATAAACAATGTCTTGAAGAGAAATCAGTTTATTACTGCTTTTACTGTTTCAATTATAAACTTGCTAAACAACGTGTGTTCAATCCTTGTGCTGGGCAAATAAGCGAATGAACTGATACAATATTCCAGGGCATTGATAGAGGAATTAGAACTGTTTACTTCCGTACATAAGATAAAGGGTCCAGCCTGGAGATTACCGACAATGACAAAAACACCTGAAGAACGCCAGTGTTACCGCGGTTGAAACGTGATAAGTTTGATAGCTAATACGAGAAAATAATGTAAAAATACCTCGTCTCAATGATTTAGACAGATATTATCCCAAGAATTTTAAGAGATAGATCAATCTGTTGAGTGATCCAAAGTTTCCCTTGTCTCGACAGACATTTCATACCTCTCAAAAAATCACTGTAGCAGAAATAAAGAATCTTTTTATTAATGTTTTCTTTCTTTGAGGAAGACATTTGTGCCCTACGTTATTCGAATTTTGATAGCAAGCTACACATTTCCTCTCTATCTCTCCTCTCCCACTCTTTACTCACACACATTGACACACAGAGACACCCAAGGGCACACATTCTTTCCTTCTTTATTAACACAGACACTCAACATATTGCATTTTTATTCTTATACACATACTCGCACACGTGCACACATGCATTCACAACTTATATATATTATAATATATATATATATATATATATATATATATATATATATATATATATATATATATTGTTCTAACGGAGCCCGGAACATTTCGTTTTGATTAACTATTTTGTTTTTTCTATACCTTTCGTGCTAGTTTCTTTATGTCGGGGTCCAGTTGATAAAGTACGGGCCCTGAATTTTACCCAAACGCTTTCCATAATATCCATTGCTCGTCTATCAATTGGACACCGGTACAAAGAAATTAACAGGAAAGTTAGAGACAAAAATAAAAGGGATGATCAAAAATATATATTACATGATTTTTAACGAAACATATTTAAACAATAACTTACTGCCAAAATATACACTATATCTATATATATGTATCTATCTATATATCTATCCCCCCTCTCTCTCTCTCTCTCTCTCTCTCTATATATATATATATATATATATATATATATATATATATAAAATATATATATAGGTATACATATATATATATTTATGTGTGTGTGTGTGTGTGTGTGTGCGTGTGTGTAAAGATAGACAACTTGGAGATAAGCACTTTTAAGCCAATTTTTTAAAGTACTTAAAAAAAGTATAATACTTGCAAAGATATGCAACTTAATGATCAATTCCCGCCAACGGGTATGATTCAGGTTCAGTGTTTGTGGCTGAATCAGTGCTATTGTACGGCTGCACCACTTGGACCCTAACAAGGCGCCTTGAGAATAAGCTAGATGGGAGCTGCATGAGAATGTTGCGTACTGTCTTGAACAAATCATGGAAACAACACCCCACAAGGAAACAGCTCTATGGCCACCTGTCTCCCATCTCACAAACCATCCGTGTGAGACGGACAAGGCATGCTGAACACTGCTGGAGAAGCAGGGACGAGCTCATAAGCGACTTTCTCCTATGGAAACCAACACATGGGCATGCTAGTGTGGGCCGCCCACCAAGGACCTACATTCAACAACTCTGCGAGTATGCTGGATGCTGCGTTGAGGACTTTCCTGGGTCAATGAATGATAGGGAGGGTTGGCGAGAGATTGTTATGGATATCCGTGCTGATTGCGCGACATGATGATGATGATAAATGTTGATAATTTGCGAATGATCTACGCATATTTTCCCTTGTCCTTTTTTGTTGTCTTTACAAAATCTTGGGCGCGCTATATAAAATAATGACTTGGTTTGATAATTTTCGTTAATTTTTGATAATGGTTAGCAAGCTAGGACCTGCCGACCTATTAGTAAAGACCAAAGGGTTTGATCCTCACTGGATACCCCATAGTTGCAAGATTGGGCCATTCTACACGTGGGGAATGGATTGGGTAAATACTTACATGGTTCGATAATTTTGACAACTAAAAGTTTAATTGATTCCATTACAATTTATTACCGGTCTTTTAGACTAATGCGTCTAAATTTTATAGATATCGGCTTGAAATTATATGGAAATCTCCCACACAAATGTTTCAGTGCATTTAGGCGAATTGTCTATTAAGTTTGAAACACAACGAAAGATCCTCTAGATGTTGTATACTCTCTTTCTTTACTTTCTTACTTCTATTGTTCTTCTTCCAGCGTCTCTTCTAGCGTCTGGACTTCGTCTTGGGGACTTCGTGTCTGGTCTTCCATCAGGTATTTCTCTTTATCAGAAGCCCTGTGTCATTGGTAGCTTTTAGATAATAACACAAGACTTCGATTTAACTTCGATCATATTTTATTCTGAAATCCCCACCAGACTACCTGCGCAGATTGAGTCAGTACCGTGCATAACACGACTTACCACCGTCGTGGCTTTGGCCGATCTGACTAAAAATCTCTTTCTAATCTAAACCGGTTCTTCTCCACCGATTCTCACAGTATCCACCGGAAGGATCAGGATGAGGTCAGGCCTTGTCATTCAATCCTTCAAGGCCGTGGGCTGCAACTTATTACAGCCATTTTGGTTTCTACACTATTGTACATAAATATTAGGAATTTAATAATTATGTAACATAGATTGACCCCTTAAGCTGTGCCATAGTTACTTGCTCCTACGAAGGGATAATCTTTAGTTTTAGTTTTTTTAAATGTATTTCCGCTCAAATAAGACAATGCTACACTTTCATTGTTGGCGCAGTATGAATGTCCCCCCAATATTATCGCTTCACGTGCTCTTATATTAGTAGAGAAGACGATGAAATGTGTCGCCATAGCTTTTTATAAAATTCGTAACTATCATTTGAGGGGAGTAAGATTAATTTTATCGTCACTCTACATTCATAAGCACACGCACGCACACACACATATATACATATATCATAGAAGCACACATTTTATATATGCGCACAGACACAGAGACATAGACACAGATCTTATTATAATTGAGATTGTGGGTTTGTCTGTCTGTAACCGAAACTATATTACTATACAAGTCACAATTCCCTTTGTTATTTACATCACATTCTCCATGATTTTATTTTTTATTTAAACCTCAATTATTGATAAAATTGTATTACATCATTAAGACTGTTGACCATATCTACATCCTAATAACATACAATTGTATTTATATATATACAACAAAATAGCAGTTCACAGTGTGAATGGGAAGGCTAATTTGCATATTGATCTTAAAAATTTGATTTTAATAAATATATGCTTAGTATTATTGATTTCTAATTGTTTGGTTTTATCTTATTGAATATGAGCAAAAATCTCGGGGATGAATCTTAAAAGAAATCCATTAACAAGAATAAATAACTGTCATTTTATTCTTTATTTCATATTTTAACTAAATAGTAAAATTAGAAAAATTTACCAATGAAAAATGGGAGTAATGGAAAATGATGGAAGAGTTAGTTTCAAAGTTGTTCTATTTTTCAATCATACCCCCTCTGTTCCAAATATTTTTATTTGCATTCTTATTCAGTTTCATTAGCCTTTCTAATTTAATATGATATTTTATTATATTAAAAGTTAAATACTTGCACCCGGAGGGTGCATATATTTGCTAGTACTATAAATAAATATATATCTATGTGTATGTGTGTTTGTGTGATACATGCTCACATTAAAACTATTTTACATTACTAGTAGTTTTGTTTAAATTTGTACAAGGCTAAGAGTATGGGACACCAAGTGAGAATCGTACTCACAATAAACCATATTAAAAAATATAATGATACTCATTATTACCCATCGCCTACATTGCTAACTATTACGCAAAGTGAAATGCATTATAGAGACTTTTGTATACGTACATGTATAAACAATGCCATATATATTCCTTTATACTTATATACAATTTTAGATGAATATTCTTACATAGCCCATTTTCTTATATACATTTTTCATATATATATATATTCACACAGACCCAGCATATGTGTACAGCGGAACACACATAATACTCACACACACACACACACACACGCAATATATATATATATATATATATATATATATATATATATATATATATATATATTATATATATACCAACACCACTCCACACGAGTAGCATGTGGCACAAGATCAATTTCTAATCGGAGTTTAATAGGTTTAATTCAGGGTTTCCTTTCTGCTAGACTGGTTTCATAACCAGTAAGCCCTACTATTTACCCAGAGATGGAGGGAGGATAGTTGGATCCATACCTTCCCCAACAGTATTAGCGCTATGTGAAATGCAAAGAGACTCGTTTATAATTTGAACTCGTATCGCTGTGTCCATTTCCTCCGACGGTAACTATTAAAACTCGCACAATATATATATATATATATATATATATATATATATATATATATATATATGTAAAAATGGAAAAAGGAATTGAATCCGACAATATGAGGAAAAATGAGTAAAGAAAAGAAAAGTAAATGGATAAAATGAATTTAATCAATCACTTACACATGTGTTTCGGTCAGTTTATGTGTGTGAAAATATTTCGCACTCATACAAGAATCGACCTTCATCAGAGTGAATATTTATTTTTTATCATAAAAATATTATTTTTATTAAAAATATTTTTTTTATCATAAAAATGAATATTTATTTTTATCATAAAAATAAATATTCACTCTGATGAAGGTCGATTCTTGTATGTGTGCGAAATATTTTCACACACATAAACTGACCGAAACACATGTGTAAGTGATTGATTAAATTCATTTTATCCATTTACTTTTCTTTTCTTTACTCATTTTTCCTCATATATATATATATATATATATATATATATATATATATATATATATATATATATATATATATATATATATATATATATATATATATATATATATATAGAGAGAGAGAGAGAGAGAGAGAGAGAGAGATTAGTTATTTTTCGAGTCATGTCGAAATCGTTGGCGCCGATTGGAGGGAAAAATGCGTTTTGGAATTTTCGATTAAGAATGCTGGCAAAATGGACACGCATTTTGAAATATTTATCTGTGATTACTTTTTTAGGCAGCGGCCGCCATGCATATGATATTAGCCTTTAATCTCACATGGACCTAACCTATTAACCCAGAATTATATGTGAGGGTAAGAATTCGTCATTTTAAGAAGAAAAAAAAGGAGCATTCAAAATGCATGTCGATTTTTGTAAGTGGAAAAATCTCGGAAACACGAATAAAAAAATCATGTAAAAACGTTATTACAATGAAAAAGTATTTTACAATGTCTTAAATTTACATTAATATCTGATACTGACAGACTGACTTTTTTATCAACACAAAATATCGTTGAGAGTTTCAGGTATGTAACCCCCAGAAATCAATTACCATTTGAAATGCGTAATATTTAAACGTTAGTAATTTTGAAATCCAAAATAAAAATACTTTCCTTTATTTTTACTAGCAAAATAAAAAACGCCCTTTGGGCGATGTAAAAATACATTTTTGAGAGATATTGCTTGAGGAGTTGGAAGTTAAAAATTAAATGTCGGAGAGTTTGAACCATAAATCATCAAATCATCAAATTTATTAAAGGAGTAAAAAAAAATAAAACAATTTGAAAGCGCAACTAAGTTCTATTAACTTTGAATATCTATTAAAATAAAACAAACTATATATAAATATATGATACCGGGGATGTATCTATTAAAACTTGTTTTAAAAAACAATGAGGACTGTCTAATGTTGCATGCTCAAATTTTGAGTTTATTTATTCTATGTTATGACGATTTTGGGTATAGTGACGTAAGCAGTGACGTAGTTTTTGTTACAGACAAAAACCGTAAGCGAATCTCCGTTATTAATATTAATAGATCATCAAATTTATTAAAGGAGTAAAAAAAAACAATTTGAAATCGAAACTAAGTTCTATTAACTTTGAATATCTATTAAAATAAAACAAACTATAAATAAATATATGATACCGGGTATGTATCTATTAAAACTTGTTTTAAAAAAACAATGAGGACTGTCTAATGTTGCATGTTCAAATTTTGAGTGTATTTATTCTATGTTTTTATTCTATGTCATGACGATTTTGGGTATAGTGACGTAAGCAGTGACGTATTTTTTGTTACCGACAAAAACCGGAAGCGAATCTCCATTATTAATAGATAGATACTTAAAGTATCTCATCTTGTAATGATTAGCAAGTTAATCTAGTGGATACATTACTACTCAGTAGCAAGTTTACTAGATGCCCCATAATTGCAACCTTGCGAACGGGCTTGGTAAATACCAACTTATTGGTAAATGGAAACATTTCATATCTTCATCTCCTTCTCTGCGTTATGTCAGATGGATTCCAATAAAATATTCAACTTGACTTTGTATCAGATCGGGATTTTAATAGAGGGGTTGGGTAAATACATAATGGTAATAAGTATTTGGACAAGAAAACTATTTTGAAACAATGTGTTGTTACTGAGTTGGTGACTTTATGACGGTGAACGAGAAAGGAAAAAGAGCAAGACATTGTCTCGCCTGCCGGGATCGAACCCGCGTCCTCTCGCATGCGAAAACAAATGCGATTTAGGAACTGGACGGACGCGAGGTTCGACTGATGTGCCCGGATGTTTGGGTTATATGCCCATAAATAACCAAAGCGAGTAGGGTGACAAGCAGAGAAGCTTTCGGCTTACGTGAGACGGCAGTCAGAAATTATTATTTTGACGACGACGACGACGACGACGGATTTGCAGCTGCTGGTCGAAGACTGTTGACTGAAATATCTATTTTCCTCCCTCTATTTTCCCCCTTCTATAGACTTTTAGATTTTACACACAGTGGGAATATAGATATGGATGTCTGATTAAAGAATATATTGAAATCAGGCAGTTGCGTATAT
>CM042159.1:64320432-64327932 GCA_023376005.1 Doryteuthis pealeii | reverse complement strand
GATATATTTGGGATTTTAAAGATCAAAATATAACACCAATTAATGAATGGAATATCCTACGAAAATCAAACGTTTGCAGATATCTAAATGATCCATGCTACCTTTATCTACAAGAAAAGTTAACTATGATTAAATCCCCGGATAAGAACACATTTTTAAATAATAGATTTGAATCAATCTGCAATTGTAGATATAGGTTAGGTCGGTCAATAAAATACCATTAGAACTAACATATCAAATTTAAGTAAATAAATTATAATTTTGTTCTTAAATAGTTATTAATTTCAAATAGGATAAATACAAAAAATAACAATAAAAAACTGTACATTAGTAATATTCAAAACTAAAATATAATTTGAATTAAAGTTCCACTGCTTTTACTAGCTATTATTTATAATTAGAATTAAATTGATAACAATACAGAAATCAGAACTAAGGAATGAATACACGTTTGGAACGCTACGTTGTTTTTCTCTCACTTTTCGCGCGCGGGCGGAACGCAAAAATTGAGAGAAAGACGACCGTTCAACCGTTATTATCCGAAATATATCTGAGTTTAACTAAGGAATTACATCAACTTAGTTTAGCGTAGCGTAGTGTCCTGATGAAATCATTTTGATTGAATTCATGGTAGACGCTTAATTTTTTCCTCTATTATTATTACTAGTACAAAATAAAACAAAAACACCCTCCAGGCGATGTAAAAATAGATTTTTTAAACATATTGCTTGAGGGGTGGGAGTAAAAAATTCAATGTCAACAAGTTTGTACCCTAAGTAATTAAAATCATCAAATTCAATAAAGGGTTAAAAAATAAAACAATTTGAAATGTAAACTTTAAATATGTATTAAAATAAAACAAACTATATATAGATATATAATACCAGTCATGTATTTATTAAAACTTGTTTTTAAAAAAATGAGGACTGTCTAATGTTGCATGTTCAAATTTTGAGTGTATTTATTCTATGTTATAACGATTTTGGGTATAGTGACGTAAGCAGTGACGTAGTTTTTGTTACAGACAAAAACCGGAAGAGAATCTCCATTATTAATATATAGATTATAATTATTATTATTATTATTATTATTATTATTATTATTATATGTGTGTGTATTCCCTCCTACTAGCCCTTCTTTATTCACTCCTACTTCTTCCCCTTATTATTTCCTTTTTACTTTACGCCAATATATATTCTAACTTTGGCACACATTTTGGTAATGACAGCTATATAAAACCATTGAACCGTATTTTACTTTCACTTTTATTTCTGTTTAAAGATTGCATTTCCTTAGAGTATATAATTACAAACCTCTCCACCACGAGCCCGATGTGACATAACAGAATTTTCTAAGTACAAATGGTTTGAACTCTAGATCGTTTGCCCAAGTTTTAATGAGTCCGTTAGGACCTACTATTTACTCACAGCATCGAGGGCCAGATCTTTTGGTTTCTTTGTTTAATGTCCTGTATTTACCAACCCTTGTGACACAAGGTCAATTTTTAAGCAGAGATTCATGTGTTTGAATTGAGAGTGTTCTTTTTCCTGGGCCAAGTTTTAAAACAAACATCATCCCTAAGATTTAACCCAATCTGCCCTATTATATAGATAAACTGAACGGGGAATAGATGGTTTCATACCTTTCCCATAGTTATCAGGGCTGTGTGAAATGTTAACATCGTACTTGGGACATCGTTTCCATTTTTTTGTTTTATGACATGTCAACCTTCATGGGTAATACCAAAGTCACCCTTGTAGAAGAAAAGTGGAACTATTTAACCCATAGCTGCTGTTATGAAGGAGTTCATGGAAAAGAGATAGATCCATGCATTTTCGAAAGACATTAGTGTGCACTGATACACTAACAACCTCGTCCAGGAAATAAGCCCGGCTCACCGATTCCATTTCTTCCAACGAGAAACAAAACGTTAAGATCGCTCCATGAAACTAGAGTTAGGATGGAAAAGTAAATCAGTATTGCTTTTTTAGTTGTGCTCTTGGATGTCGAACACTCTTTTTTTTTAATTAACAGTCCATGCACTCACGCAGAGTGAGAGAGAGAGAGAGAGAGAGAGAGAGAGAGAGAGAGAGAGAGAGAGAGAGCGATGCCTCCTTCACATACACAAACATACACACACACACACACACACACACACATATATATATATATGTGTGTGTGTGTGTGTGTGTGTGTATGTATGTGTGGGTGTGTGGCCTATGTGACTCTCTAACCAAATGCATTTGATTTAAGAATCGTATAGGCTGAAACAGTCAGTAACCAAGCGCCAATGACTGCATGTCCACGCTACCTTAACTCATATATAAAATGCTCATATTGAGCACTATACAACACTATTTATCAACACACACACAGACACACACACACCACACACACACACGCACACACATATATATATATATATATATATATATATATATATATATAATATGGTGTGTTTATCTCCAGTCATCTCTCATTTATTAAATTCAATGTTTACTTTTTTCTGGTTTGTAAATTTTAATATTGGGACAGAAATCTAGAACATTAACGAGTTTCATGGACGGTGCTCAAATCAATATGGGCACTGAGCCAATATTGGCAACTCTTTTAAAATACAATTCCAGCTTTTCTTTTTTATTCGAATTACCAGTTCTTAAAATAATTTTAGAATATTCGTTGTTTTCATTCAACATTTTATGCATAATTAGTATCTAGGGCATATTTGATTTCATGCCTTTTAATGTTGCAATAAAATCTGGTTCTTCTTACTTGATATTTCCTTTGAACACTCAAAATCAAACAATTAAAAGCGAAATGTTTGTTTGTTAAAATACTTATGCGATGTACTATATCTGTACTATGAATTTTAATTATAAAGTCTTTGATGTTTCCTTTACAACGTGTTTGTTTATTAGAGCCGAATTATTTCTTGGAGTGGGATTAAATGATTTGAAAACTTCAAACCCCAACTGACATTTAAAAACAAAATTTAAATGAGAAATTAAAATACAGAAAATGATAACATCCCACTTTAGTTTGCATTGGACTTTTGAAGTACTTCCCTCCCCTTTAATGTTCCTCTGTATATAATCGCTTGAGAGCAACAAACACTTAAAATTAAATACGATAAAATAATCCTGTTCATTCTGGGCGTGGAGGTTGTTTGTTTGGTTGTCTTGATTTGCAGACAATTTACGGCCGAATACACTTGGACAGTTAAAGTGGGTAACATAAATTGGAAACATAAAGCTAACTTTCTCTGAGAAAAGAATTCTTCTATAACCCGATACATCGTCTTTCATGGACGATATCTCAAAGATTATGGCCACTGAGTCTACGACCAAGAGAAACACCAATATAGGCCTATTGTCAACTACTTATTTCAAATATTAAACGCATCGCGTGGTCTAATAGATAGCAGGCTAGTCTAGCTGAACATTGTCAGTGAATTCGATTCTCACTAAGTGCCGAATATGCGTTTGTCTAACCCCTCCGCGGTAATTCAGAATTTTCCTTCTGCTAAACTGGTCATTATATCAAGGGTAAATAGCCCAGTTTGCCCTACTATTTTACCCATAGCTGGAGGGAGAATATTAGGATTCATATCCTTCCCAACGGTATTAGCGCTTTGAGAAATGCAAACAGCCATGTCTAGGATTTGAACTCAGATCACCTTGTCCATTTCCTACAAAGATGAATATTACAGTGATCACCGTGTTGCATAATTCTTACAAAGCAAAGCGTTGTAGGTGACTTTTTACTATTATTTTATTATCAATCATTGATAATGAATTTAATCCTCATTAGGTGCTCCATATTTCTGGCCTTGTGCAAAATCAATAAATGACTTACTACTTTCCCCGAATAACTCTCTAACTCATCCCGTGATCTACCAGTTGTCAAGTGGGTATGGCTGAGAATTATGGAGGGTTCGATTCTCTATATGTAGTCCATAATTTTAGACTTGAGCAAAGATTATGAATTATTGATTATTCCAAATCTAAAGCAGCTCTGTCGGCTTGGGTTGTAGAATATACAGATTGCATATGGGTAGGATTCACACTCCTAATGGGGCCACCTGATTGCCGTGAGTTGGGGGAGGGAATCTTGGTGACTGACAGAGAAAATGATTTTAATGTATGTGTTTTACAACAATGAGTAAAACAAGTGGATAAAAATTATCAAGAATGAAAAAAAAAAAGAACATAAACGCCATCGACATGAAATAGCCCAAGGGTCGACATGCTGAAAAATTGAAAAAGAAAAAACAACAAAAAAAAACAACAAACAAACCAATCATATCTCAATCGCTTTGAGTGGTATACTATTTCACAAACTCGTTTTGGTAGAGAATACGCTACTGAACACGTTTCTCACTAAGTGCATAATTCTTCAGACCATGTGCCAAACCGGGCGTTTTAAATAGGTATTTCAAATCTTTATGTCATATTAGTGTGTTCTGTTCATAGTGTCGGTATCAGCCAATCAGCGAGGGAGTCTATCCCCTTTTCACTAGCGCTAGACCAAGGAGATTGTTTTTGCTTCTGAGGTGGAACGCTACACCTACCATCTGCTCCTTATTTTATCGCACAGATACATGTCCTACTCATACGCTGAGTTGGCGAGGGCCGGTATCGAACTAAGAACCTTGTGGTTTCTAGCCGAACGCTCTATCGACTGAGCTAACCCGGCCCATCGGAGTAGTAATATATCATCTACCGAAAGTCATGTCAATATACCTTTAGGATAGGTATGGACTGATATGGACTGCTATAGACAGTTTACCTATCATATGAAAATATGATATCCAATAAGATAAAGTGACAATTTTTCTAAACGGTTGCTGTTTCAGTGCTACTGTGTGGCTGCACATCTCGTACCAAAAACGCTTAGATAAAAAGCTAAAGGGAAACTACACAAGGATGTTTCGAGTTGTTTTTAATGAATCTTGAAAGCAGCAACCAACAAAAACGTAGCTCTATGCCCACTTACCTTTTATCATACAAACCACCTGAGTAAGACAAACAAGACATACTGCACACAAACGGAGAAGCAAGGACGGACTCATGAGAAGCATTCTGATGGGGACACCTACATATGGACACACCAATGTGTGCCGACCAGCAAAGAATATATTGATCAGTCTGTGGGGATACTGGATGCCGTACGGAAGACCTGACGGGAGCGATTGCTGAGAGGTACGGGTGGTAAGAGAGTCATGGGAATCTGTACTGGCAGCATGCCCTGATAATGATGATGATGATGATGATGATGATGATGATGAGTAGGGGGAAATAAAGACAATACTTAATTATTCAATTTTGGCTTGTCGTTTTTGAATGTTTCTTTTTCTTTTTGTGCTATTGCTTTATTCACACATCTTTTCCCGACTAATAACCTTTGACCTTTAATGAAAGTAGAGTCAAATCGAATTTTAAAAAAATAGAAGAAAAAAAACATAAAGAATAAAAAATTGAAAAATTTAAAGAAAGAATCAGAATCCCATAATAAGAAAAACACAGCCATGGACATCAACTTAAACCATTGAGCCACGAAATACTTTCTTTTACAAATCACCATCATCATCATGTCACGTTGTTAGCACGGACACCCATGACAATCTCTCTCCATCCGTCCCTATCGCTCATCATTCTCGGGAGGTCCTCTATGCAGCATCCTGTATCCGCACAGAGCTGATCAATGTATTTATTTGCTGGTCGGCACACACTGGCGTGCTCATGAGCTGGCTTCCACAGGAGGACGTCGCTTCTCCAGCAGTGTCCCGCATGTCTTGTCCGTCCTACTCGGATGGTTTGGGTGATATGTGGCAGGTGGCCGTATAGCTGTTTTCTCGTGGGGTGTTGTTTCCCCGTCTTGTTCAATATCATCCGCAGCATTCTTGTGCAGCTCCCATCTACTTTATTCTATTGTCGCTTCGTTAGGGTCCAGGTGGTGCAGCCATACAGCAGTACTGACACGACAACGCCCTGGAAGAACTGTCTCTTTAACTTGTCTGTGAGATTGTACTTAACAAAAATGTATTTAAACATTCATATTATAAGTGATTCATCCTAAAAGCCAAGTAATTTTAGAACTGAAAGTTATTTTATCTTTTGAAATAAACAAATATATTTTAAATCTCTTTGGGAGATTGCTGTGGTCGTAGGCGTGTGGTGGGAAATGGACTTAATGTCTTAAGAGCGTCATCCTGTAATCTGGTTTGTTCGTAGAGGTGCTACTCATGTAGCGTATCTTGAAGAAAAATAGGATCTCCAGGTCTACAACTAAAAATGCTTTTCCATACCAAGGTTAAAGGAGCAAGGCTTCACTATTATTTACTCATAACAGTAGGAAGAATATTTGGATCCATACATTTCCTAATGGTAAGGGCCGGGTTAGCTCAATCGGTAGAGCGTTCGGCTAGAACCACAATGTTCATAGTTCGATACCGGCCCTTGCCAACTCAGCGTATGAGTAGCACAGGGATCTCTGCAGTAAAGTAAGGAGCTGATGGTAGGTGTGGCGCTCCACCTCAGACGGTAAAATAATCTCTTTCGTCTAGCGCTAATGAAAAGGGGATAGACTCCCTCGCTGATTGGCTGATACCAACTTTAGGCCCCCCTGACGACTTGACTTACTTTTACTTTATTAGAGCTATAGGAAATACAGTCAGCCTCGATCAGAGTTTACACTCGGGTAGCCGAATCCAGTTCCTACGATGATAACTATTACGGTATAGGTGCCTTGACAAGCCAAGTTCAAATCTTGAATTAGGTTATTTACTTTTCATCTATCAAGGCTAGATAATCCAGTCTGCTCTTCTATTGTATGACTGAGATAGATAGATAGATAGATAGATAGATAGATACTGACTTAGATAAATAGAATAGATAGGTAAATGATTACTGAGATAAATAGATAGATTCATAGATGGATAGAATAGACAGAGTAGATACTGACTTAGAATATATATATATATATATAATATATAATTTATATAATATATTATATAATATATATAATATATAGATAGATAGATAGATAGATAGATAGATAGTTAGATCGATAGATAGATGCTGACTGAGATAGATAAATAGATAGATAATTAGATGCTGACTGAGATGGATAGATAGATAGATAGATAGATAGATAGATAGAAAAGAAAACAGATTTATGCCATTTAAATCTCTCTCTTCGAGTATTTGAATTTGGATCACCGACTCCATTCCTATAACGATAACCGATACACACCTCAACTTTTATTGGCAGACTACCTCTGTCTGTCTCTCTATCTCTGTTTGTCTCTGTCTGTCTGTCTGTCTCTGTCTCTTTCTATCTCTCTCTCCAACTCTTTCTCTTTCTCTCTCCCCCCCCCTCTCTCTCTCTCTCTCTCTCTGTTGCATACTCATACACATATATCCATGTTGGGTACATACACAAGTGTTCTTCCACTGGAGAGAGGGGGAGAGATAGATACAGGTAGATAGAGAGATTCAT
>CM042159.1:64302932-64315432 GCA_023376005.1 Doryteuthis pealeii | reverse complement strand
GGAAACACTCTGAGGAATCTGACCAGCATCTAAGTTAAGATAAGTATAATATGAAGATTAAGAAAAAAGGACTATACACCAAAACCATATAATTGGGTGCAAATTATGTGTATTAAGAACAGTTACGTAAAGCTATAATTTTTATTACACGATATGTATTGATATTTAGTTGAAACTATATAATTGTGCATAAATTAGGTGTATTAGATAGAAATACTGGAAACCATATAACTGTGTGAAAATTATCTGTATTAAGAATAGTTACTCTGTGTTATAATTGTTTACAAATTATTATTATCATTAATTACGTAAAACAGTATTATTGTGTATACATGTATAGTATTAGAGAGGAATAATTGAAACTATAAAACCTATAACCTTACAATAATTTTCATTAAGAATAGTTACTCTAAAATGTAACTGTTTATAAATGATTACCATTAGTTACTTGAAACCATTTATATATATATATATATATATATATATATATATATATATATATATATATATATATATACTAGTACAAAATAAAAACACCCTCCGGGCGATGTAAAAATAGATTTTTTAAACATATTGCCTGAGGGGTGGGAGTAATATATATATATATATATATATATATATATATATAATATACCAGTAATATATATATATATATATGTATCCAGTCATCCACAAACACGTGTTTTGACGTTTACGTCTCATCAGTGCGACTCGACATTTTTAACAGCCACCTCTTGCCGGAAGTGAAACCCGACAGAATTATATATATATATATATATATATATATATATATATATATCCCAACCTCTCCGCCCAAGCATGTTTCGACACAAAGTCTATTTCTTAAGCCGTGTTTAACATGTTTCCTTCTCCTAGACTGGTTACCTATTGAGGTTAGTGCCCTGTCTGCCCGACAACATATAATTGATTTAAAAATAAAAACAAAGGGTGGCTTTGGCATTAAATAACCCAACAATGGTTGATATGCCCTAAACCAAAATAAGCAACTAATGTTTCGATGCAATTAGACAAAGTTTAATTTCATGTGTCTCTTATATTTGGCCTGCTTTTGTCGACAGGTTACAAATACATTTTTATGATCAAGTTCATATGAATTTGTTATTGGATACCCTGGACTATGAAATGTTTTCTTTTGTCACTTAGTTTGATAGACAAAAAACATGGTGTACAAAAATTGCAATATGAGGTAATATAAAGTTAATACACCTATCTTCCATTATTTGACTATTTCACATAACTCTCAAAGACAGATATATTTTTTCTAAACCTAACATTTCCCCAGACATGTCTTTTACATAGTCAGCTGTTATTTTTCAATTCTAGTAAATGAAACAAGAAATCCTCTGTGGTCCTGAGATAAAAACAATCACGCAATCGGGGTCAGACTATTAGAACTAGTTTTAGTAATAAAATACAATAAGTTATCAACTAGTAGACTACGTTGTTTTAACTGTTCACATAGTGAAAAAGAAGCAAAGCGAAAGGCGTATAAATACTTGAACCTTGCCAGAGAGTAAACACTTTATGGAACATGAATGTGACCGTTACAGTGATAGTTAGAACCCAATCTATGAGAGACTGGATTTCTGCTGAGATCACCTTGAATACTGAGAATAGTCCTGGGAGCTGAAGTGATTTGCTATCATTTGGACTTCAATGAAAGCCAATTGGTAATTCCATATCAAATAATCCAGGCCATGTCTCCCACCCCCTTCAATTTTTCTGAAATTTTGTACAGGTGTAGACAGTGTTTAAGTTAGACATTCCACAAAATTCGAGCTTCCAATTCAAAAGATTGGCGGAGTATATGTCGATTTTTAGCTTTCTAAATTTGGTGGGTTTTGCGAAAATGGCGACTTTTTGTAATTTATTTTTCTCTGTAAAATCTATTTTTCTCAGTAAAATGAGTTCTAGAGCTTACCTACTCCTAAAAAACTTTAACACAGTCCACACATGCACAAAATTTCAGAAAAATTGAAAGGGGTGGCTAACAATTTTACTTTTTTTCTGAATGATTTGACATGGAATTGCCCCACTAGTTATCATTTGTGGGAAAATTTTGCAAAGTAAAATTATCATCATCATCATCATCATCATGTTGACAGCACGGATTCCCATGATTTTCTCTCACAACCCAGTTCTATAACTAATCGCTTCTGGCAGGTTACCCGCACAGCATCCGGTTTACACACAGAACTGATTAATGTAAGTCTTTGTATGTAGGTCTACACGTGTATCCTTATGTAGGTATCCCAGGAAAAGGTCACTTATGAGTTCGTCCTTGCTTCACCAGCAGTGGCCATCATGTTTTGGCTGAATGGTTTGTGTGATAGGAGGTAAGTGGCCGTACATCTGCTTTCTTGTGGAGTGCTTCTTTTAGAAGTTATTCAAGAAAGCACACAGTATCCTCGTGTAGTCTCCATTTAGCCTTTTCTCTAAGCGTTTGCTTGTACAGCCATACAGTAACTCTAAAACGCCTACAGATTCGAAGAATTCTTCATTTATCAAGAAAATATTTGCAATAATAAAGATTTATATTGATTTTTGTTACAAACATATTTATGTGTTTATGTGTTACCATAAGTATTTATGTATAACAAGCACTCATGTGTAACATGCACACCTAACCTTAGATTAGGGAATTAATTTTGGCATTAAATAACGCACAAAGATCGATATGCTATTTAACAAAGTAACTAAACTAAAAGTTTGTAAAAATTAAAATACTTTTGATATAAATGATTTTGATTTTTCGTACTCTTAACTTCACGTTCATACTAATGCCCCAATCTCAGATAAGGTGTCGAAGTACTTCAGAAGATTTCATTCAAATAATTGCTTGCCCATCAATCCGAGATGCTACACGATCATGTAAAGAAAAGTGCTTATTGGCGTTTCATGTGCAATTCGAAGCGTAAAATACAATGAAATCAATTATTTTCCGAAAATTTTATTTTAAAAATAATTTAGTTTATGAAACCAATTTGAGTTAGCCTTTTCAATGATTGGTTCGCAAAACATGTTCATCTTTATACTTTGTCAACTCACGAGGTCACAACAGCCAAAATTATGTGCTGCTTGAGACGTCTTCTTTTCCAATGTCCTTTTCTATCTGTCATTTTAACTTTGATTAAAAGTAAAATTATTCGAAATTATTTCCACGGGTTGGGTCATTGCTATAGTCGGATAGACAGTGATTACTCGAGGAAGACTGGAGGATACTGCGACCGAAATGTATCTTTACATACCACAATTATGACGAGGACAACAGTCCGAAAAATCAAAATTATACACATTGCTCCTTATCTCAAAAACTCAGACAGATGATACTGTTTATATATTCTAACATATATAATTATAATATTGTTGATACATTGGAGTTATATATATATATATATATATTACCAACCCCTCCGCTCGAGCAGGATGTGACACAATGCCAATTTCTTAAGCGGAGTTCAACAGGTTTGAATTCAGAGTTTTCCTTCTCCTAGACTAGGTGCATAACCAAGGTTAAAGAGCCCAGTCTCCCCTACTATTTATCCACAGCTGGAGGGAGAGTATGATCCATACCTTTCCCAAGAGTATTAGCGCTAAGTGAAGTGCAATTACGAAAACCAGGATTTTAACTCGGGGCGACGAGTCCATTTTCCATTTACACCACGCGCTTCCTACATTGGAGTTGTAGGTAGTATTCAGACGTGTACTTGAAATAAGCTTAGAAGGAAATGTCTGTAAAAAAGCAAATATTTTTATGAAACGTAATGTTTCAGAAATCTCATCTTGTGTTTCTTAATAGGAATATTATGACAGCCAAATTCTCGACATTCCTAAGTGTACATGCTGATTTCAGCTTTTGTCTATACGCTTACGTTTTATTTTTACACAGTTTTACAAGTCTTTCTCATCTACTTTTACATGAGACTTTGGAAATATTCCATGTACCCCAATAATAACAGGTGCAATCGTTAGTTCTGTATTGTTGTATATATATATATATATATATATATATATATATATATATATATATATATATATATATATGGACATGGTTGGCTATATGAATAGCGTCATCGAGTTGAATCTATTATTCAGCAGAAAAATTGTAACAAACAAGAAAAAGAAAAGTTAACGATTAAAACTAATATATATATATACATACAAACTATATATATATATATATATATATAGTAATACCTCAGTGAGGAAAAGGTTTATGTGACGGTGTATAATTCAATCGTTTTCTTGATCTGTTTCCTCGTATATATATATATATATATATATATATTATATATATATATATATATATATATATATATATATATATATATATATTCTTTTGTGAATTCTAAAACAATATTCAGAAATAATAGAAATCTTAACTGAAGTTCCATAAAGATAGTTTATATAATCAAATATGCTATCTTCAAACGCATCTTTGAGCAAAACAATTACACTGCACAAAAGCCATATCAAAATACTGAATAACAGAAGTCTGTACATTTCAAAACATCTCTATGAATGTAGCAACAGGAATTTCAAAGTAATGCTTATTCCTCGGATGATTATACACTACTTCAAATCGGAGCTTCCCATCATGGTGCAATGGTTAACTAGCTAATGGCACAGATCCAATACTACAGAATAAAGAGTTCAATCCTCGCTGGAAGCCTCAAATTTTGTGACCTTGTGTCACATTATACCGGTGGTAGACGGGTTGTGAAAATACATGCATGACATCAAATAATAGAAAATATAAACCATCACTGAATAGATTATTACCACTCACACACATACACACACATACACACACACAAACCAACAAACACACAAACAAAAATAGGAGAACATAAGTGCTCACACAACACTTAGCGCAAAAATGCACCTGTCTATGGAAACAACTACATTCCTTTACACATTAAATCAATTTGAAAAATATACGTATACAGTGTGTATATACTAGTAAACATTATTGTTTATGTATGTGCTAACAACAATTACCAACATGTACACACATCCATTCTACACATCCATTCTATCTTATACACACGCAAAGAATATATATATATATATATATATATATATATATATATATATATATACACATGACAAAAACATACCAGAAACAACACCAGAAACCCACACACATACATGTATGTACAAGAAGAGAGGAAAATAAGGGAGATCAAAAGAAATCGCTGAACACACATTGACTGCTCGACTGGAATGATTTATTACCTCTCTCTTTACCCTAAAATGAAATAAGCACAAACACAGACTATGATTATATTCACTTGATAAGGATATTAAAAAACCTAAAACACAAGTCCCGCCTACGATGAAATCAAAATAAATAGAGAAAACAAATCAATTCGCGGACTTTTTTATTATAAGATATTGACGTCTCACGCATTGGATCTACAGAAATATATATATATATATATATATATATATATATATATATATATATATATATATATATATATATATATATATATGGTGGTCGATTTTATTCGTTTAAATTTATGCCATCAAATAACTGCTTCTCTTACAATAAACACGTTTATCTTATCCGTAGATGTTAGGGAATCGTGTTCATTGTACATTCATACTTACATTTCAAATTCGAATATTTTTCAATTTAATCTATATATGGAATCATAACCAATACCAGCTGCACAAAAATAAGTAAATTTCTTATCGATGTTTATACAATTTTATTCTCGATTCCCGAATTCATAGATAAATATAAACCATGACTAAATAGATTATTACCACTCACACTTCCAGGATTTTAATTCCCAAGAATTTGATTATAAATAATAAATAATAATATCCGTTTTAATTTCATAATTTTCCAATACAAACAATAAAATCCAGCATCCAAGATTTTTCAAGACCACATGCAACATCCTTTTGTGGCTCCCATCTAACTTTTTCTCAGATTGCTTTATTAGGTTTTAGTTGATTCAGCAACACGGATATATCCCACCCTGTCGGTGGGGCATTAGAATGCACCGACTGCACCTCTGGTGGCGACCCGTGATCCTTAAGGATAGAACCCAGGTGGTTGAGCAGTCCATGACTTGCAAAACTCCACTTTGGCCCTTTTTTGGGCTAGACGAGCGGTCGGGGAGGCCCCCTCTGATCAATCGGCTGGTCACGTCAAACCCTAACACCTATACGGGTGCTAGAAGGCAATGGCGGAGGGTCTCCATGTCCTGGGAATGAATTTTAAATTCTATCTGATGGTGAGGTTCCGGTTTTAAAGCATCTCTTCATCACCATTTCTCCTTGGTCCACTCTGACCCGGAGTGGTAGTACCTGTTAGGGCCCCATCTATGGGTTAAATAGAAAACACGAGTTTATAAAAAAATTTGATTATCCATTAATAATAAATTTATTTCAAAACTTTGTCGGAATTAAATGACCCACTGAATTGGTATGCCGAAAAACAAACCAAACCAAACCAAACTTCAGAAACGGATACAGAATTCTCGCTTCATCTTATCAGTGTGATCAAATATCCATATGATGAATAATCTGTATATAGAATTCCATGCCTTTCCTATTGGAAGCAGCATCCCACAAGAAAACAGATGCATGGTCACCTGCTTCCTATTGCACAACTATCCAGATGAGACGAACAAGACATCCTGGACACTGCTGGTGATGCAAGGACGAGCATATAAGTAATTTTTTTTCTCATAGACATCTACACATGGACACACCCGTGTAGATCGACCAGCAAAAACCAGCATCAATCAACTCAGTGTGGATTCTGGATGCCGTATGGAAGACCTTCAAGGAACGATGATAGATAAAGACGGTTGGTGAGAAAGATTCATTTTTTAAAATCTCGTTATAACCCTCTTCCGATAATATAACATGTTTGCTTTACACTATTGTTTTCTAATTTCATTGCTTTAAAATCCACAATTTCTAAAAGTAAAATAATAATTTAAAATTTAGAATATATATAATGGAGTATTTTTGTACTGATAAAATATCAGAAAAATTGAAATTTATAAAAATATTGAAACTTATTTAAAAAAATAATTAATACAAATAACAATAAAGTATAGCTCAGTCGGTAGAGCGTTCAGCTAGAAACCACAGGGTTCATAGTTTGATACCGGTCTTCGCCAACTCAGCGAATGAGTAGCACAGGGATCTGTACGGTAAAGTAAGGAGCTGATGGTAGGTGTAGCGCTCTACCTCAGACGCCAAAAACAATCTCCTTGGTATTGCGCTATTGAAAAGGGGATAGACTCCCTCGCTGACTGGCTGATACCGACCTTAGACCGCCCTGACGACTTTACTTTACTTATACTATACATATAATGAAAATATGTCACCGTTTTTATATTCGTAAATATCATCATCATCATGTCGCACAAGCAGCACCGATATCCATGACAGTCTCTCGCCACGCTTCCCTATCACTCATTGCCTCTGGGAGCTCTTCTGCGCGGCATCCAGCATCCTTACATTGTTGGTCCTTGCTGGGCGGCCCACACTAGCATGCCCATGTGTTGCCTTCCACAGGAGAACGTCGCTTATGAGCTCATCCTTGCTCCTCCAGCAGTGCCCCGCATGCCTAGTCCGCATTATTCGGATGGTTTATGAGATGGGTGACATGTGGACATACAGCTGCTTCCTTGTTGGGAGCTGTTTCCACGACTTGTTCATTCTTGTGCAGGTCCCATCCAACTTATTCTCGATGCGCTTCGTTAGGGTCCAAGTAGTGCAGCCATACAGCAGTACTGGTATAACCACAGCCTGGAAGAGATGTCGTTTTAGCTTGTCAGCGAGTTCTGGTTTCTATATGACCGACAATTTGTTTGTGGCTAGCCATGCCTTTCCTATGCGTGTATTGATATCGCTCTCTGTGAAGAGATATTACTACCTAGGTACGTGAACTGTTCTACTGGCTTAAGAGGCTTACCGTCAAGTGTGGAGATGTCTCCTTTCTTTTTGAAGTTCATGAACTCAGTTTTATCAGAGTTCACATAGAGGCGATGTTCTTACAGCCTCTTCTAGGCTATATAGTAGTGACTCAGGCTGTGCAGGTGTATCTGCAAGAAGTGAGAGGTTATCAGCATAGTCTGCACCTGTGACTGTTTGAGCGGGATATCGCCTGCTTCTTGCCTTTTTTAGTGTGAAACTTTTTTCTTTTATGGTATCTAATGATGTTCGGAGTACATAGTCTAGGCATATTATAAACATATATGGTGCTAAAGTTTATCCTTGCAGGACTCAAGCGGCGATGTCAAAGAAATCTGTGTCACCATCACGTGAGCATACCATTGCTTTAGTGTCTTTGTAGAGCATCATTATAGCGGCAACCGTTTAAAAGTTAAAATATGTTCAATATATTGTATTTGGAAAGCACCATTTGAGTTTGACAATCTTGGAAGGTAAGAGCGATACACTTATATATGTTGAAAAGGGGCCATGGGTTAAAAGAATTGAGGACAACTGTCATAAAGTCTCATCCCCTGAGTGTCTTTGATAAATGGTGAACGAGGGTCAGAATTATGAGATCTTTCTGGTTGGTTGTCAGAAAGGACAAAAGATGGAGCTGGTGGAATGGTAGATTTGTTGTCTGATTTTTAAAAGCAGACGTTGAAACGTCACGAAAACTTTCCCTTTTCACTTTAAATATCACATTGTCTTCCTTTGTTTTGTCACTTTACATCTAAGATTCCTCTTTTTCAATTTTGCTAATCTTATCTTTTAAAACTTTTGACTTACTTTTCTTATTTGTCTCTATATACAAATATATTCTTATCATATATTAATGATTTGAAGGAAATTATAATGCAAATAAAAATGAAAAAAAAAGATTTTTTTTTTTGTCTTATCGATTTCAAAGTAAACTTTATCTTCAGAGACGATTTTCAGAAATGTACGCGTTTTTTTTTTGTTTTGTTTTTTTGTGTCGTTATTTTATTCTATATATATATATATTCTTATTTAATTCCACAAATAACTTCTCTCTGAAAAAGGAATTATCTTATTTTCACTATTTAATCTTAATTTTAATTGCCATTGTGACAAATTGTCGACAGTTCTGCTCTTCGGTCTTCTTGTTAGGTGCTTGTATTTTGGAATTTCAAACGGAAAAAAAAATCATTGATTTTTGTGATTTGTCTTCTGCTTTTCCTGTTGGATCTAAGTATCTGGTTTGTTAAGTTTAATTTATTTGTTTAATGGCATATTATTCACTTATGGGTTATTTAATGCCAAAACTTGAATCCGAGCAAAGGCTTAATTGAAATTATTTACTTTTGGTCGCACTTTATTTTTCAATGTTTTTTTTTTTCTTCGATTCAAATAGCATTATCGCTTCCGTGTGTTCACCCTCTTTATATATTCCCTATTCTCTTTCTTTCTTTCTTATTTTTTTCTGTGTAGTATGTTTTACTTATTCCATTTCTTTCCTTATAAAAAAAATGATTGGTCCATTATTTTGCTGAGGTTACGACACTCATAATAAATAAGAACTCAATAATATATTCAGAAGTAAAATACAACAACAACAACAACAACAACAACAATAATAATAATAATAATAATAATAATAATAATAATAATAATAATGTATACATGATTATATGGTTTCATTTAATTGTTTAAATTAATAGCATTGATTTATTAAAACACAGTTATATGGTTTCATGTATTCCTGTCTAATACTAATGATTTATAGATGATAATGCAGTATTGCGTATCTTTTCTGTTCACCTAGGAGACCAGACCTCGTATCGATTGACAAGAAGAGAAATTGTCACGGCCGACCATCGAGTGGAAATGAAAGAAAACGAAAAAATAGACAAATACTTCGACCTTGCCAGAGAACTGAAAAACTATGGAACGTGAAGTTGGATGCCGTACAAATTGTAATTGGTGCCCTTAGAACAGCCTTCAAAGGTCTGGAAAAGAATTTGGGTGAACTAGAAATCAGAGGTAGAATTGAGACCATCCAAACTACAGCACTGTTGAGATCGGCTAGAATACTCAGAAGAGTCATGGAGACCTGAGGAGACTTGCTGTCACTCAGCCTCCATTAAACAACCGGCTGAAGCAGGGGTGAAGAACTAAAATACTAATAATAATGATAACGAGACCACCCAGACCAAATCATTGTTAAGATCAGCTAGAATACCTATCAGGGACTTGGAGAACTATTTTTTTTCACACATGGTATGCTCATTCAATATTAGTAATTTTCGAACAAATCTATTTTATCCATATATCGGACATTACAAAGTACTGCAACTCCAAGTCAGAGTGGGATTGGAAGTAATGGCAACAAAAAGGTGAATACACACATCCCAGACTTCAAGAATTGGAGCCTCACCATTAAATTCAATTTACTGTCATACCCTGGACACCCCTTTTGTGTGGGGTCGGGTCAGCGTTCCAGAGAAATGAAGTTGGCGTATTCTAAGCCCCGATGTTAGGGCAGCACGCATATTTCCATTAGCCCGCACATCCATCCATTAGCTCATTGTCCCGTACATGAACCAGGCGATGTACATTTGAAACTTTAAATCAATACATGTTCTTTCTTTTTTCTTTCTTTTTTTTAAATATCAAAGGCTATCACATGTTATTCGTTTCTATGTTAGGCCTACTGAAGACGTTATCAGGGCTTAGAATGTGAGCTGATTATTTACTCACCTTATTTTTCAATATTGCTTTTTTTTGTTGGAAGGCGCATCTCTTTTGCCACGGGTAAGATATTACACAATGTCACAAGGAAGGAGCATCCAGAAAGGATCGAACTCGCTATTGATTATGCAGTCTAATGTCATTTGCTGGATACCTAAATATATGCAGTGCATAGAATGCATAGCATGTATAAATTCATAGAATACATATAAGCATGAAATGCATAAAAAAACACCAAATGCATAAAAAACACCAAATGTATGAATACACCAAATGCAAGAAATGAAACAAATCCAGAAAATATCGCACCCCCTCAAAAGCGTGCTCTGATTATGAGACTAAACTGCATCCGATGGTGAGGCTCCAATTCTATTTTTGAATACCCCTTCGTTGCCATTACTCCCAGGTACACTTTGACCAAGGAGTATAATAGTTAGAATGAAATCGGGAGGAAGATACGTGAGCTCAAGGTATTTGTAAAATTCAATCCAGCAATCGCTAATTACTCTGTTTACCCTGTATCCTTGCTTAGTAAACATTTTGCCATCTCCGATACACTTCCTATTATTCTCTGTTAATTCTGAGACCGAGCTACATCATACATGATAGGGACCTGTCTATTGGTCAAATATATGTATTTGAAAAGTATTTATATTTGATAGGAATACGATAAACAGAACCTTATGTAAAAAAATGTCTCCAGTATTCTTCTAGGTATTCTATCTGATTTTAACAGTGCTTTGGTATGGGTGGTTTTGAGTCTTCCTCTGATCTCTAGTTCCCCCAATCTTTTTTCCAGACGTTTAGGATCCAGCTACAATTTCTATCACCGCCATCTTTATGGTTCACAGCATTTTAGCTAACTAGCAAGATCCAGGTCTTTGACAGTCTTTTTGCTTTCTTTTATTTCCAATTCATGGTTATCTAGAATGGCAAAATCCACTAGTTGACAAGTTCTTTTCTTCTTGTTAATTAACTCTAAGTCAGGTTGTCAGTCTGGCAGGATGATTCGTTTATACCTGAAAATGCCAGAGAATTTTATGGACATTATTTTCCGATTTGTGCGAGTACCATTTATCAGCATGACCAAATTTTAGTCTCTTTCACAGTTCCGAATGATAACCTTTCCCACCCTGTCATTTTTGTTCTTGTATTATATTTTATCAGTTTGCTCTATTTGTTTATTTAGACATTAAATACGAATAATTCCTTAATGATTACACGTGAAAAAGTAATTCGGCATAAAATAACCCTACAAGACTTGAAATGCCGTTAAAACAACCAATTCAATCAAAGAATTAGTTAGATTATTAATTGGGGGCCTATCGTTCATGTACGGAAATGTAAATTTAAAATGTAACTGGTAATTCCGTAAAAGATGTGTCATGGAAAAAAAACGTAAAATATTAGACAAGGCATGTTCTTTATCTTTCATTTCTGTTTTTTTATTGGTCTGTCCAATCGGAAGAACGGGTAGATGGAGTTAGAGTTTCAGAGTTAGCTGAACAACTGAGGGAAGCGGAAGCAAATTTATGTCTTTCATCCGCGAGATATTTCTCTCTCCGCGCATGGAGTCATAACTTGATTTTTAAAACATTGTGTTTTTGATTTTTGAAACTTCTAAGAACAAAAGATGGATACAGAGACAAGAAACAGACCAAGACGTAAAGAAAATCAGAAGATATTGAGAAAACAACCCAGATAGCAACATAGAAGATAAAGAATCCGGTCAGCTAGGAAGATAAATAGGATCAGAAGAGTAGAAAGCAGACTATCTGTTGGATATAATTTTGGGTATA
>CM042159.1:64247932-64297932 GCA_023376005.1 Doryteuthis pealeii | reverse complement strand
GAAAATCGTGACCTCACGATTTTAGAATCAAGTATGACCTCTCTACCCCAGAATAAAAATCGTTTGCCACTATTTCAAAATGAAAAAGATCGATTTATCTTTTTTTTAACTAAACGGTGTGTCAAACTGTCTAGGGTTATTTCATGCGTTAAGGGAATTGCATTCATTGAACGTTTATATTTACTTTTTTGTATAGCTGTCTAAAGTCTTTGATTTATGCCCATGGTCCTATAGAATAAACACACACACACATACACACACACACACACACACACACACATATATATATATATATATATATATATATATATATATATATATATATGGGGGATTAAAACACAGGAACAATCCACTGTCCTGAAAAAGGTCTAACAGACAGAAACCTTATAATGTCGACATCACTATCTATGATAAACATCGGTCAAGTATTACATCCCGTGTTTGTCTACTTTTCTCCACACACACACACTCGCACACACTCACACTCACTCACACACACACACACACACACACACACACACATATATATACATATATATATATATATAATCCAAAAGTCCAGAGAAGAAATCTTCCTTACGACACAAGTGTTTTATTTAAAAAACCTGTCGCAGTTTGAGAGCTCAATGTGTGCTCTTAATGTTAGAGTCACAGAGCAAATATATAAGTAAAGAAATAACAAAAGACTTAGGGATTTAGCATTATAGTCTATTTCAGGGAGCTTAGACAAAGTGTCTAACTCTCCCGACTCATCAGATGCGAATATTATATATATATATATTATATATATATATATATATATATATATGGAGAGGAAAAAAGTTAAATTCCCGGTAAACATTACATTTCCGGGCATAGAGGTCAGAAGGTAATTCTGGCAGTATTCTGAGACATGAAAGTCCAACCCTACCACACCCCAGCAGACTGGTTACACTGAAGTAGTATCAGAGCTATGTCGCTCCAGGTATCCAAAGTGGATATACCTGTTACCCAGTGGTTGCAGGGCCACAACCTTTCTAAAAGGTCTTTGGTGAAAATTCAATGGGCGTCTTCATTATCGCCAGGAATCAACGGCTTTTTGCATATTTGTCACTGCGTCTGTTGAGAATTTCCACAAACAAAGGCATCTCTTTACCTTGAGGTGCATGTGGGATCTAAGGACCACTTGTGAATTTCTTAATCTCTGTGTTATTCTTATCATGAATTCACTACCCCTTTCATTCGGGATACGGGGAATTTGTTGGATGGAGCCGGCTCAACCGATCCAGGTTGAATGCCGTAACAATAACTATTTATCTGAAATTTTGAGATAAGGCTTGATAATTTCGACAATTCCCAAATAGGACAAACTATCAAATCATTCGGATTATTGTCCACATCTTTATTGTTATCTAGATAACGTTTCGGCTGATGTGCCCTGGCCTTCATCCGATAATGACATGAAAGTTCCCGAGTTCGAAGAGAAGATTCCCGAGTTCGGAAAATAAACACCTGAAGAAGGTCGGAGTGTACATAAGCCGAAACGTTGTGTAGATAACAATAAAGACGAGGACAATAGACAGAATAATCCAAATGATGCAAACAACCACCACACCATCAACAACAACATTTTTTTCATTTTTCTTATTCGCGGAATCAGACGTCATATCACTCATGTTGCTTCAAGCATCAGTAACTTAGTATTTCTTTTGCGACAAAGACTGTCCCTTGACATCCTCTCAGACAGAGTCTGGAGAAGTTCAAAGTTCATAGAAATTGAGAAGTTGCGAACAAAGGAAGTCAGCAATATCTATTCAGGTAAAATATCAGCCATAAATAAATCCATACCTACCTATTGTTATGTTGCATGCTGTCTTAAACAAATCCTGGAAGCAGCACCCCACAATATCGCCGTTGTACGATCATATTACGGCAAAACGAACAAGACAGTCTAGACACTGTTGGAAAAGCAAGCCATGGAAATCCATGCTGTTAGCACGACCTGATAATAATAATAAGGAATTTCTTTCTGAATTGAACATATCATCCGATTATTTCTAGCTTAACACTATACAATCACAACGGATATTATTAGGTATTAATTATTACCAAACTCTATAGCTTTATCCCTCTGTGAAAAAAATAAATGAAGATATAGCAGTAAAAAATATACACCATTCGCACAAACTCTCACACACACACACATACACACACACACATATATATATAGTTATCATTCCCATTTTGTTACCTTTGTTCTCTTAAAAAATCAGTCCATTAATGTTTTTGCCCTCCCTTAATAATCGACATGGATTCTTTAATATATCTCCGTTTCTAGCTAAAATAGTGTTAAATAATTACAAAATACCAGGCTTCATTTAATTATTTACTTAGTTATCATTCCTACTTTGTTCCCTTTGTTCTCTTAAAAAATCAGTCCATTAATACTTTTTCTCGTCTTTTGCATTTCTTCGAGTTGCGTCACGCGTTATGACATCTTCGCGTGCGTGGATCGCAACTTGCCTTTCAAAAATATAACGCTGATCAAATACGGTTACATAACTAAAAAGATTTTCATCTCCTGTCACCTATAAAAACATCCATCATTTTCTTCACCCCAAGATACATCCTGATGAAGGTTTAATGAAACCGAAATGTTTAAACATCGATAATTAAATTCATCCATATTTTCGGAACACTTGTTTTTTCAAAATTTTCTTTATATAAATATATTACAATTATTTTTGGTTACAGATTATCATTTCTATATTTTACTTCTTCGGTAATGATTAATACTTAATGATATCCGTTTTAATCGTATGAATTGATTATAATAAATACCTAATATTTTTCTGTCCCTGTTATTGCTTATAATATTCCACTTTTACTCAGAACAACTTATGTATTGATCTATCTAAGGGTATTACTCATGTCAGACTCTTGCCTAGGTTGTCGTCGTTGGAAATAGACTCGGTGACCTAAGTTTAAATCCTAGATGAGATTGAATGCATTTCATATAATGCATTGTGAAAGGGATCAAGCATTGTAAAAGGGCTCAAGCATTGTGAAAGGGCTCAGGCATTGGGAAATGTATGAATTGATAAAGGTATAAATCCAACTATTATTCATAATGTAAAAGTTATCATTGTAAGAAATGGACACTGCGACACGAATTCAAATCTTCGACGATTCCCTCGGCATTCCCCCTCAATGGGGCGCCTCAGGCACTGGGCAATAAACCCATACATGTCCTTTTAAAACAAGTGGGCAGGTGTTGCCTAAGGAGTGCCTGGGGGTGCTCCCCGGATCACACCGTTATTTATTATCTTACCAGTCCAGAGGCCGAAGCCACTGGACACTCGGTTCCGAAGAATTGCTGCGCAAAGCCTCGTTAGTTAAATACGGTCTACGTTTAAACATTTAAACCTCTAGGTATCAAAAAATAATTATACCAATACAGTATGGCGAATAGTTCGGCCAGGATATGCTACCTCGTAGTAAAATGAGTAACGCTGGAGAAACGTGGCTCAGAACATACATACGCAATAGCCTATTTTCTGCTTTCAAAATTTAATTTGTATGTTTAGTTTTGGATTTTTTAAATGTTTTTATTCTATTTCCCAGTTTTTATTTCAAGTAATGTTTTTTTTATTCTTTCTTGAAGTTGGGATTTTCTCAGGATTTCACCTGGTAAAGCTTCATTTTTTTATATATATCTTTTATTGACTTTGTTCTTCTTCTTTTTAGAACATCTTGGTGCATCAAGCAACTACTTGAAATTACCTTTTTGTAAAATAAAGAAATTAAAACAAAATCAACACACAATGTGATTTCTCTCTCTTTTTTTCCTGTCTTTCGTAAAATCCCATAAAAAACTCAGTAAAAAATTTTGATTCGTTTTTAGAAAACGCAAGCTTGTTTCACCGAGTTCGAAATCCAGATTTCGTTTGGTGCATTTATTTTTGAAAGGCTTTTTTTAAAAGCATGAAACTACATCTCTTTACGCTATCACACAAGGCTACATGTCTTGACAAAGTTCTCGTCACCTGTATGCCACGATTGTCAAGGTACAGGAGAGCAGTTAATTCATACATACTTCTCTATTGCTATTCCTGAATGTATTATCATACCTAAAATGTACATTGCCATTGACAACTGACTCCGCGCTGTCGGCAGGGGTTATAATATGCTGACTCCCCCACAGAAGGTAAAACTGCATCTGATGTCGGGGCTCCAGTTGTAGAGGCCTGGGCAGTCTGGAGTAAAATTACATTGCGATTACTCCCAGGTCCAATCTGACCCAGGGTGGTAGTACCTGTTAGGCTCCTATCTATGGGAAAAACTATATATGCTTAAAAATTGTTCGCGTTTGATTGGACTGTTTAGAAAAACTTCTTAAATAATAACACAAAGTATGTAAAAATGAATATACAAAGAACATTATTCCCTGATACGCCGTTAAATGAATCACTCAATATCAGATGACTCTGGGAATCTTCTAAATATAAGGATGTACATGTTACATAATTGATAAGCGCCGATACATTATGTACAGTAGTGTAGAAATTAAAAATAACAGTAATTCACAATCATGGAAAAATTGTAAAAGTAAATTTACAGAGCTTGGCCTTTCTATGATCGGTTAAAGTGATTAGGTAAAACAGGTTTAGAAAAGGGAGTTTGGTTTGGTTTTCAAAGGAAGCAAACGTGTCTCTCCAAGATGGCTATTTCTTTCACGTGTGATAACCTTCTGATATGTTGCTCTGTCTTCATCAGCTCCTATCTCTTTTGGAATGGCCGGCAGTGTTTGCGCTAAAGACCCCAGATATCAGGAGAGTTATACTTCCCATAGTCCCTAATGTCTCTCGTGTGTCAGTCCAGTGCTTCCAGTTTCTTTTTGTTGGTCATACGATAAAATGAAACCTTGTAGCATTTTAGAGATTTTGATGATACCGAAAATTAGTTTTACATATAATACCACGTTTGTTTTTGTTTTTGTTTTTTTTATAATATTGATCATCTGAGTGAGACAAGTTCAAGAATAAGTAAATTTTGACACACTTTTGAAGATAATAAATACATCCTTTTTTGTAATGTTTTGATGGAAAAACAAAAAAAAAATGTAGATAAGAGTGGACAGTTACAACAATAATTGGGATGACATATGAAAGGCTACTGGTCAATTTCTTATTAATTCATATCATATATTATGTAAATACTTATTTCTAAATGATATATAACACATGACAGGATTTAAAACATTAATAATATGGGCTGTTTTCAGGCAAACCTTCCCAGCAAGATCTTTTTAAAGACATATAATAAATAAGATGCCAATTAAAATTAGATAATGATTATTCCATAACTATTGAGAATATTATAAATAATCAAGAGAGTTGTAACGTTTTTGGTTATTAATTTCCATTACAGACAGGCAGAACATTGCAGCAATATGAGATGATGCCACGACCAAACTTTGGCCAAAAGCAGCTTAATAACAAATGCACTTCCAAAAAAGATTAAATAAAGAAAAAACTAATAATAATAATATCTAAACGAGGAATGTAAAAATGAATTAAAGATTTTTGTATTTTTTCCCAAAATATATTGATATCAATGTTGGCTTGTTAATAAAAAGAAAATTGAATAAAATTCAATTCATTGAAAATTTTGTCCATTCTCAGGTCGGACAGTGTATAATTCATTTGACTCTGTGAAGATGAGTCGTAAGTACATACGCACCTGCGAGCTACCTCCCACGCCCATTGATGTATATCCTGAATAGTCGCCATGAGTAGAAGGAGGAGGCGGGTATGGATGAATGCCGTTCCCCCATCAACTGTTTCTATGACAACTAAAATTGAAGCAATTTCTAAAGTTTAAAGCCTCCTCTTCCCAACTCCTCCTCCCCTTCTTCTTCTTCTTCTTCTTCTTCTTCTTCTTCTTCTTCTTCTTCTTCTTTCTTCTTCTTCTTCTTCTTTGGAAAAGTCAATTACTTCTTTTTTACTCATCATTTCTCCATAAGAAAAGTTAAATAAAAATATAATAAGTGTATAAATCAATTATATATTAAAGAGAAAATTTCAAAAGGTAATAAAACATAACAAAACGCAAATAAAAAACAAATAAAAGAAAAAATACAAACAACTTAAAAACTAAGAATCTATAAAAAATAAAAGATAATAAAACAAATATATAGAAACATATTTTTATTAATCTATTGTGTGTGCTATGAGGTACGTGAACATACAGCTGTTTTTTTTTTTCAATTTTTCTGTTTTTTTATTCTATTTATTTTTACTTTATTTAAAAAAAAATATTCTTCTTATATTAATGTTTTAAAAATGTGTTATGAAAATATTTTTTTTTTATTTAAACCACCTAGGATTTAATTCTAAACTGTTAAAAAAAAACATGCAGTTTTTCAAATACACTTTTTGCATTTCCTTAAAAGACAAAATAAAATAAAATAATATCCAATCGACCAATGTAAAAACAAATAATTCTTGTAATTTTATTTCTATTTTGATAATTTATTATTATCAACTTTGGCATGTTAATAATAAGAAAAGTGAATAGAATTCAATTTTTTTAGATTTTTGTCCATTTTCTAGTCGGACATTGTTTAATTCATTTCCCTACGCACCTGCCACCTATCTGTCACCAACCTCCCACTCCCATTGAGATACTTGGTCATTGTTTTTTTTTTTTAAGTTTGCTTGTCGATAATAATAATAATAATAATAATAATAATAATAATAATAATAATAATAATAATAAAATGCATTTGTTATGTTTTCCTGTCAAGCCAATATACATACATACAAATATACATATAGAATCTTCTTTTCATATGTATAGATAGATAATGACGAAATCTGATTCAGTTTTATATATTTTACTAAAAAAATAATAACTATTTATCTTTTCAACGTTCCATTTAATTCCTTTTTAACCGAACTTTCTGTCCATAATAATAATCATATGTTTGCCCACAGTTATATTATTATTATCTAATGCAACACATTTTTCAGTTTTATGGTTTCAAGTGTTTCTGTCTAACACGATTTATGTGCAAGTATATGATTTCAAGTAACTATTTATATTTAATGATAATAATAATTTGTTTGCACAGTTATATAATACCCAATATTTCTATTTGTACGTGAATGGTTACAAATATTCCAATCTAACAAAATAAACATCATCTGATAATATTTCAGCTTTTAATCGGTTATCGTCAAAGGAAGTGGACTCGAATTCTTGATTTCATGTATTTAATGAAGCTGTTTGCATAATAACATAGCACTAATACCCTTTGATATATTGAGTTCATAGTGAGATTAAAACTTTCAAGCTAGATGCCCGTTTAGTTTGCTAACTTTTACATTTCGCAAGGTGCCTGATTGACAGATTGAAACTGGTTGATATAAACGAAGGGGGAAATAGATAGATATAGTAATAAGGTTAGACAGATAGATACTGTTATAAAGATAAAAAGGGAGAGAGAGAGAGAGAGAGAGAGAGAGAGAGAGAGAGAAATAATGCATGCACACACACACACACACACACACACACACACACACTGGTCATGTGGAGGGGTTATATATATATATATATATATATATATATATATATATATATATATATATATATATATATTTCCTCTCTCTAACTCTTGCTTCAGAAGCGTTACTTTTTCCCCTAACTTGCTCTCTGTCTCTCACACACACTTACTCTCTCTCTCTCTCATATATATTATATATATATATATATATATATATATATATATATATATATATAATATATATCTGTATGTGTGTGTGTGTGTGTGTGTGTTGTGTGTGTGTGTGTGTGTGTGTGTGCATGCGTTATTCTTCTCTCCCTCTTTCTCTTTATAACATATATTTCTAAGGAGAGTTTAACAGGTTTTAATCAAGTTTTTATTCTCTCTTAGAACGGTAACCATACAAAGAAAGAGACCAGACTGCTCTGCTATTTACACATAGCTGGAAGGAGAATTGATGCATTTATACTTTTACCATGGGTATTAGCGTTATGGGAAAATGCAAACAACTTCGTCACTGATTTTAACTCGAGACACCAAGTCCACTTTCCGTGACAATAACCACTTCGCGACGAACGCTATTAACCTCTTATATGTTATTATGGCATTTTAAAAAAAAATGTTTGATTATAATCATAATTATATTTTAAAGTTCCTGTGCAATTATTTTAACCACAAATTTTTCATTTCACACACAGTTATATAATATCAAATATTCCAATCTAAGTGTTCCTTTCTAATATAATAATTCATACTCAATTGTATGGTTTCAAGCACTCTCTTTTATTTAATAATTATTATCATCTGTTTTAATACGGTTATATGTTATCAGACATTTCTATTCAATACAAATATTTTGCACACATTTACATCGTTTAAAGCAATCATATATAATATTAATACACAGTTTATACACAATTATATGTTTTCAGGTAATTATTCCTATTTGATAATAATTATCATTTGTTTGTAGACAGTTATAAGGTATCAGTCATTTCTATCTAATACACATATGATGCACTCATCTACATCGTTTCAGGAATTTCTATATAAGACTAATATAACATATATTTTACCCATAAACGAGACTGTAGCAGTTCCGCCCTGTCGACTGGGGGCGTTAGAATACACTTACTGCACAGGAGTAAGAATCCCCCAATGAGGCCACCTGTTAGCCGTGGGTGGACACCCGTAATACTTAAGGATGGAATCATTGTGGATGAGCATTCCATGACATGTAACAATTCACTTTGGTCCTTACGCGGGCAATCGGGGAGACACCCTCCGAGCAATCGGCTGGGCACGTCAAGCCCTATCATCTATATGATAGCTCCAACTCTATTTCCCTTATAGCAAGCCCCAACCCTTTTTATCATATTGGTGCTAGAAGGCGGTGGCTGATCATGTCATGGGTATTACGTTAAACTCTGATTGTGAGGTTCCAGTTCTGGAAGTCTGGGAAATATGGAACACTCCTTTATCACCATTGCTCGCAGGTCGACTCTGACCCCGAGTGTTAGTACTTATTAGGGCCCATCTATGGGTTAAATAGAAAAATGTGTTTATAGAAAAAGTTGTTTATCCATTAAAAATGAATTAATTTCAAAACGTTATCGGCATTAAATGACCCACTGAGGCTGGTATGCCGTAAAACAAAACAAACCAAACAACTGCAACAGTTACCTTTATTTGGAGTCAGAATGATTATTTGGAGGGATAATAACTAAGGGTTTTCAACACTCTCCAGAGCTCCACACTACAAGAGGCTGTTCACTCCACACATCCTAGAGCTCCAAAATTGGAGTCTCACATCCGGATGCAGTTTAGTGTTATACCCGAGACGAACATTTTCGAGAAGGGTCTTACTCCTCAGCTGCTGTATTCTAATCCCTGTCTACAGGGCTATATAAAGATATAAACAGGATATGAGATAGCGTTAGAGAAACAGAAGGTGATAGTCGGCTTTATAAGGATAAAAAGGAACAATTGATCTCTCGACAATTATAAATGAATATAAAATAGAATCAATAAAAAAGGAAACTTGTTTGGAAAATATGGCGTATTAAAAGTATCCGTCCATTAATGAGCAAGTGAACCTGCTGTTTCTCTTGTTGGAAATCAATTAAAAATAATTCTAAGCAGAATGGTTTTACATTTCCTCCATGGAATTGATTTTGCTTTCTTATTTCTTTATTATACCAGGAGCGAAATTAAAATTAGACATATTGTCTCTAGTGAAATCTAGTTTCAAATATAAATGGGTAAGTCTGTTTTCCTAATCATGTGCCAGTAGTTTAGTTTTAAGATTGTCTGGCATAAGTTTATCTTAAATATCATGTTTAATAAGTTAAGTTACAATATCATGTGGCATAAGTTTAGTTACATGATTACGGTGTGTTTTTTAGAAAATGAAAACAATCAACTCCACATAGATTGTCGTGTTGGTTTAAGAGGTTTGAAGAAAATAATTGAAAGTAAAAAATACATACGATGTTTAGGATGAAATTTATTGTTTTACAAGTCAGCACAAGTGTTTGGATATATTTTGTTTACATATACGGAATATTCATTTAAAAATTATTTTAGAGAACATGAAACAAATAAAATATCGGGCATTCAAAATTCAGATTATCATCAGGATCAAACAGATAATTGTTTTTGATTTGTGTTTACGATGTAAAACGATGAAAATATATTCGAATTTATTACTTTACAGACGAATGATGTTTTTTTTTTTAATCAGAGCTTTCCCTGTGTTTCGAAAATAGGAATTATTTTTACTGTGTATGTCTGAAAATATTTTGAAAAGAAAGTATACTTTATTCAAAACTAATAATAATAATAATAATGATATATAAATATATAATATATATATATATATATTATATATATATAATAATATATATATATATGTATATATATGTGTGTGTGTGTGTGTGTGTGTTTGTGTGTGTGAATAAAAGGAAGTGAATCCGACGGTATGTAGTATAATAAACAATTGAAAAAACACAGGTTTAAATGAGTTAAGTGGTGAGTTTATTGGCCGACGCTCCAGTGTTTCGATCTATTAATTAGACCATCATCAGGGCTCTTGTTGGTATGTAGAAGGTGATAAAAAATGTCATCTCAGAATAAGGAGAAAGGCGAGTTATAGTCCTTGTTTTTCGGTCGGTTTAAAATTTGAATGTGTAAGTGTTTGTATCGAAAAAAGCATTGTGCATTTTTTATGTGTTTATGAACGTGTGGTTGCGCGTAAATATTTTCAGTGTTTGATAAATTTAAGTATTTAAAAAGATTGTAGTAAATTATCTATATATATGTCATATATATATATATATATATATATATATATATATATATATGTGTGTGTGTGTGTGTTGTGTGTGTGTGTGTGTGTGCATGTTGTTTTTGTGCTAATTATTATGCATGGACAGTATGTGTGTAGATATGAGCGCTGTTGTGACTGTATTTATAAACTTTAAACAGAAAAAAATCGGAAAAGGGGAAAAAACTATTTTTGTCGTGATTATAAATATGGGGATGATAAGAATGTTTGTTTTTGTTATAACGGGGAATTTTTGTTGTCAAAATTTTGAAAAATGTTATCGATGATCTTGGCACAAAAATCTCATTGTACATTATTTATTTCCTGGATTTTGCTGATGACATAAACTACATTGAAAAGATAAAAAATTCTACACGAGTGGTAAAAAATGGAAGTGATTTTTCCGATAAGGGACTAGACAACTACAGATTTACTTCTTTCTATAGGATTTTGGAATTATCAAATCTTTGATCTTCCTCAGAACACTGACCAGACTCTTAAAAACTTGAAAAATGGAATCGTCAAGCTGAGTTCAAATTTAACCTTCTAAGAACTGTTGTTACTTACATACAAGGCATAATCCATCTATACTGTGTTGCCTCTTATATACAAAGCCTATTCGATCTCTTCTTTGTGGTCATTTATGAAACAACATATCATCTATCTATTCTTTGTGGTCACTTGCATCTAAAACATAGTTTAACTCTTTTCTGTGGCCAGTTCTCAATATGGTATAGCATATTTCTTTTGTGGCCACTTGCATCTAAAACATTGTTTAATTCTTCTCTGTGGCCAGTGCTTAACAAGGAATAGTCTATTCCTTCCTTTGTGGCCACTTGCATCTAAAACATAGTTTAATTCTTCTTTTTGGCCAGTGCTTAACAAGTAATAGTCTATTCCTTCCTTTGTGGCCACATCTAAAACATAGTTTAATTCTTCCCTGTGGTCAGTGCTTCACAAGGAATAGTCTATTACTTCCTTTATGGCCACTTGCATCTAAAATATAGTTTAATTCTTATCTGTGGCCAGTGCTTAACAAGGAATAGTCTATTCCTTCCTTTGTGGCCACTTGCATCTAAAACATAGTTTAATTCTTCTTTTTGGCCAGTGCTTAACAAGTAATAGTCTATTCCTTCCTTTGTGGCCACTTGCATCTAAAACATAGTTTAATTTTTCTATGTCGCCAGTGCTTAACAAGGCATTGCCTATTTCTTCTTTTGTGACCACTTGAATCTGAAACAGTCTAACTCTTATTGTGGCGAATTATGTACATTATATCGTCTATTTCTTCTTTGGGACCACTTGCATATAAAACATAGTTTATCTATATATTGTTCCCATTGACATACAAAGCCTAGTCTCTCTCTTTCCTTCTCTTTCTTTCGCTCTCTATTGGGGTCACTTAAATACAAGCCTATTCCTTGTCTTATTTCATCTCGTAGGAGTAACATACCGGTACGGTAAGGCTTTCCTTTTTCTAGATTAGTTGGCAACATGTTTACAAGGAATACTCTGAATTCAAACCTTGCAGAGAAACATCTTGATATGCGGATGTAAATTATTATTCCATAAGCTATGGTTTTATAGCTGAAAAAGACAAAAATAGTAAATAGAAAACCACCCCTTACCCTTCGAAAAATGGAAAAAAACAATAGAAATCTTCACGTAAGATTAGCAATGTTACTTATTAAAAAAATAATTTGTAGTTGTTTTTGAACGTCTGTATTTACCAACCCTTCCACGGGAGCAGGATGACACAAGGTCAATCGTTAAGCGGAATCTAACGCGTTTAACTTGATTTTCCTTCTTCTAGACTGGTTGCCATGTCAACTTTAAAGAACACAATCTGTTCGACTATTACCCAGTGTGTTCTTAGGGGATAAACTCAGCGAATGTTATGCCCCACGAACAGGTTGATATTACAGAAACATTGACAAATAAAGTGGTTTTAAAAGAATTATTTAAAATGAATGTTTAAAATATTAATAGTTATGTTTCTAACTTTCATTTCCTATTTCAATTTCTTCTAGAAAGTTAGCTCAAGTAAACTGGCAAATTGCCAAAGTATATGGAGGGCAACATTATGGAAAGACAAAAATAAAAAAGTTCTACCTAGACATGGATTGTTATGTTTCTTTTCTTTTTATATTTAGGTTTCCGCAATGTGTAATCACTTTTATAGATTGTAACATTCCCAAAGAAAATCCCACAACTTTCTTCCATAGATTACAGTGAATTAAATAAAACAGTTTAATTTATCGGGCAGTTGCAGTGACTTTTCTCTTATCTTTCTCAAGAGACATGAACATTCTGTCCGCAACTAAAATCACTACATTCAACCCCGTATATATATAGTATATTATATATATATATATATATATATTATATATATATATAATATATATATATATATATATAGAGAGAGAGAGAGAGAGAGAGAGAGGAGAGAGGGGGAAGTAAATGTAAAAATAGAAAGAAGAAAAGACTAAGTATGATAAACAATATTGAGACTAAGTTTAAGTTTTAGATGTTTAATGAGACCGCGTTTCGTAACTATATTGATAGTGTGAACATGTCTAGACTGTTCTAGACCAATCAATTTAAAAGATGAAGGCATTTTCAAAAGACTTTTTAAAACTTATATATTATATATATTATATATAATATATATATATATATATATATATATATATATATATATATATGACATAGTTATATAAAAATAAATGAACTCGAATTTTTGTAGCTTGAAGATTAAAAGTATATATTCAAAGGTGAACAATAAAAAATACAACAGGTCCACCATCTTAGTCAGGACAATTTGTAACCTAACATTTATTAATGTGGCAAATGGTATTTGTCAACTTTCTGTTTAGAAGGACTCGTGATTTAGTAGCCAATTTTAATATAATGTATAGAATATATTTAACGTCAACGTAGATTCAAATTAAAAATTACTGATATATACACAACACCACACACACACACACACACATTTATATATATATATATATATATATATTATATATAATATATTCCTTGAAATCCTAGTTAGAAAAGAGTGTAGTTTCAAGTAGATACTCCTTGTAGCAGAAAGTCTGTAGTATTCCTTGAAATCCAAGTTAGAAATATGGAGGCGCGTGGGCTATTGGTTAGAGTCGTGGAAAATGGACTCGTCGATTCGAGTTCAATTCCTAGACGAAGCTGTTGGCATTTCACATGGCACTAATACACTTGGGAAAGGTATGAATCCATATATTCTCCCTCCAGCTATGGGTTAAATAGTAGGCAGACTGGGCCCTTCAGCCTTGGGTAGGTACCAGTCTAGGAGAGGGATAACTCTGAATTCAAATTCATGAGGTCGGTCGTTGATTGGGTTTGTGGCAACCTTGATGCACCAATTCTTTCCTATCGACTGTGCCAAAAAGTGCGGATGGTCCAACACAAGCCTTCACCACTATAAAAAAATCCCTCTGTGGGCGTTCATTTTGTGTATGAACCCTCATACGTCGATAATCGACGGGAGAGTCTATTTATATATATATATATGATATCAAATACAATGCAATACTTTCAGAGAACAACAGAAATTCTACCTCATAACCAATAACACCATTAAAGCAAAAAAATCTCAGCACAAAACAATCTTATCTTTAACAGTCAAAACTTATACAAACTAAGGGATGAGCTATGGGAACTCTTGCAGCACCTTTATACGTAGAAATCTACAAAGAAAACTTTGGAAACCCGTGAATTTACCCTAAAATTAAGAATCACTTATCTTTATGCAACATATATTGAAGTCATATTCCTCATATTCCCATCTGGTGTATAGAAAATTCAACATTTTTCTAACCAACTTAAATATCATGCTCAAATCTATCAAATATGTCAACACAATCAATCGCATTTTTAGATATACTAATATATATCGACAAGAACTGGAAACTACAAACAAAATTACACACAAAAAACACAAACACATACAACTATTTCTATGACAGATCCTCTCACCCTAAACATCTCAAAAATTGCCTCCTCTATTCACAAGCAATTCGGCATGGCCACGTTCTCAAAAATTAATTGACAATTAGATAAGCAAAGCTATTTCTACACCTAGGCAAGATACGATATTACTAACCCCGTAGCTAAATCGCATTCCCTTGTAACAACATTTAACACTCAGCCGCCACTATTTAAATAATCAAGAACCATTGGGATCAATATATAGTGACCTATCGTTGACCAAAGAGAAATGATAGAAAACAACAACACACAAGATGAAGTATTCTATTGGCAACCCACAATACGCCCACTAAATTATGCAAATCGCATAATATTAACAAAAACCTATGCTGTAAATACCTCAAATCAACCAACTTATTCACAAATAAAAAGACTTTTGAAATTTACCAGGAAACAAAAAGTTCAAGTAGAAATATAATCTATCTACTTGACTGCCCATCTATAACCAATATAGAGAAAAGTTAAAATGGACATTTTTTTTTACTAAACAACTATTAACTAATACTTGTATTAGAAGATGTTTGATTGAACTTTCACTATTGATATAGTGGTGCTAAATTCAACATCATGAAAAATATTAATATGAAATCACTGATTAACAAAAGTGAAGAAAAATGGATAAAATGTCAAATATTTTATTTATCAGAGAGTCAGTTTGTTTAAGCTCCATGGATTTTTTATTCGATTCACACTTGTAATGGCCGAACCATTTTAAGCCCATTTGACTAAAACATGTTACTCTGTACACAGAATATTATATATATATATATCTATATATATATATATATATATATATATATTATATATATATATATATGTTATCTGTGTGTGTGTATACATACATGCATATATATATGTATATGAGTGTATATATATATATATATAAATTATATTATAATATATATATATTTATATATATATATGTGTAAAGAATACAGAGGGTATAGCGATTATGGTCCATTTCCAATCGTTGGTATCTGAGATCCACGAGCTTCCTCAGATCACTTACGTGATATATATATATATATATATATATATATATATATATATTATATTATATATATATATAATATTGTTTTACATTAATAGAAAAATCCAAAAGTTATTTTGATTTTTTCAAAAATATACCCCTTATTTATAGAATGACCGAAATCATATATATATATTATATATATATATATATATATATATTATATATATATATATATATGAGAAGTAAAAACAGACGATGTTTGTGATATGGCTATTTTCAGCCGACAATATTTGGGAGAATATGTGTTTAAATGAAGTCGAACCTAATTTATGAAAGTTAATTAATTAAATAATTAATTTAATTGGCGGGATTACCTATTAAATTTAAGGCTAAACAAATCGAGAAAAATCAATCTCTGTATGTACATTTCGGCCTATTAGGCCTCATCAGCAGAGCTATAGATACAAAGACCGCCCCGTGTGCGATTCGACCATCAGGTTTCGAATCGCACACGGGGCGGTCTTTGTATCTATAGCTCTGCTGATGAGGCCTAATAGGCCGAAAATGTACATACAGAGATTGATTTTTCTCGATTTGTTTTAGCCTTAAATTTAATAGGTAATCCCGCTAATTAATTAATTATTAATTAATTAACTTTCATAAATTAGGTTCGACTTCATTTAAAACACATATTCTCCCAAATATATATATATATATAAACTTTAAATTAAAATCACTATTTCTTAGTTTTTTTTTTTCATACTAATTTTTATAAAATGTACACTACAATCGTCAGATGGACGATGGTTTCTTCTCTGTTTCTGTTTCTCTTATTCTGCCTCTGTATGCTTTTCACTTTCTTTATCTCGGTCTCTGTCTCACTTGCTGTTCTACCTGTTTGCCCGTGCGTGTCTCTCTCTCTCTCTCTCTCTCTCTCTCTATCTATCTATTCTCTCTCTCTCTCTCTCACTCTCTCTCTATCTCTCTTCTCTCTATATATATATATAATATATATATATATATATAATATATTATAAAGTATTGGAACAAATTAGTTACGGCAAATTTATCAGCCAATTCTGGCCGGAATATTGCATCACTATTCGGTGGACTTGAAAGGATTGAAAACAGATTATGTACACAAAAACTGTCTGGTCTGTTCAACCAAATATGTCTGAATAATATAAATGATGTCCACACACACACACACACACACACACACACACACAACACAGTAGATAGGACACCCTCAACAAATTATATATATATATATATAATATATATATATATATATTATATATATATATATATGTATAACTATATATATGTGTATGTAAAATGATATCAAGATTCTTTGTACTTTTTGATAAACCTTGTATCTGAAAATAATTAAACGTTGCATTCAATGTTCATTCCTATATTGGTAAATACGGCTTCAACTAGGCACTTTTATGACAGGCCTTGGATTTTGAAAAAAAACCAAAACGTTTCATTCATTGTTCATTTCTAGCTTGGTAAATACAGCTTTAATCTTGATACTTTTATGACACACCTTGTATAATCTTCATTCAAAAAGCCAATCCATTTAATTGTAAGAGATTAAAATTTGACCATATAAACAAATGGCATATTCACAAACCAGAATCTGGTCTACAAATGCATCCATAAAATTAACTGATAATTTGAGATTCGATCTGATCAATTTATCCTGGGTAAAGACCAAATATAATGTTAAGGGAAAAGAAAATAATATGGGTTGTGCTATTCCAGCTGACCGTGAAATGAAAAGAAAATAAGATAAAAAGGTAGACATATACTTCTCGTTGTTGAGCTGAAAAGGATATGGCACATAAAAGTGACGCTGATACTAAATGTAGTTTGTGCACTTTGAACAACGGCTTGGAATAAAATATGAATTGTAGACCATCTGAACCAGATCACTATAAAGATAAATTAAAACACTTAAAAGAGCTGTGAAGACTTGCTGTCACCCAGACTCCAGTGAAAAACTATTAGTTAAAACGGGTATGAAAAACTCACAAGGATTACTAATACTACTACTACTACTACTACTAATAATAATAATAATAATAATACTAATAATAATAATAATAAATGGTATATGCACAAACCAGAACCCGCACTTGAGAATGAAACGTATAGAATTCTCTGAGACTTTAAGATATAGACGGATCCCTTTATCCCAGTCAGAAGACCATAACTAGTACAGGTTAACAAGAAAAAGAGAACTTGTTAACTGGTAGATTTTGCAGCACCAGTATATCTAAAGTTGAAGACAAAATAAAACGAAAAAGATAGACAATACTTGAACCTATCTAGCGAAATTGGAAAAAAACGTGGAAGATAGGGTGAAACGGATCCCAATTGTAATTGGTGCCTTGGAACGACCCCCAACATTTTAGAAACAGACGGGAGTAATTAGAAATCAAGGAAGAATCGAGACCATCCAGAACAGCATTTTTAAGATACTCAGAACAGTCTGGAGACTCAGGAGACTTGTTGTCCTCCAGACTCCAGACTCTGTGAAACACATTACACTGGTGTGAAAATTTTGCAGGATTGAAATAATAATAATAATAATAATAATAATAATTAATAATAATAATAGACTTTGCAGTAATAGAGATGAGACTGTAAACCATATACTCTGCGAATGTAGCAAACTAGCACAACGAGAATACAAAACTAGACACGACTGGGTTGGGAAGGTGATCCACTGGAATTATGCAAAAAATTAAATTTTGACCACACAACAAAATGGTATATGCATAAACCAGAATCTGTTCTTAGACGAAACGCACAAAATTCGCTGGGACTTTGAAATTAAAACGGATCACCTTATCCAGCAAGAAGGCCAGACCTAGTGTTTGATTAACAAAAAAGAAAGAACTTGTCAACTGGTGGATTTTGCAGTGCCAGCAGATCACAGGGTAAAGCTGAAGAAAATGAAAAAATTGACAAATATCTGGACCTTGTCGAGAACTGAAAAGTTATGGAATATGAAAGTGAAAGTTATACCAATTGTAGTTGTGCACTTGGAACAGTACCAAAAGGATTAGAAAGGGCTTGGAAAGTTTGGATATCAGAGGAAGGATTGAAACATTCAGAACACTGCACTGCTGCAATCTGCCCGAATACTCAGAAGAGTCATGGAGACCTGGGGGAGACTTGCTGTCACTCAGACTCCAGTGAAAGACCATCAGCTAACACTGATGTGAAAACTCAAAAGGAGTAAATAATAATATAATAATAATAATAATAATAATAATAATAAGAAGAAGAAGAAGAAGAAGAAGAAGACGGATCACCTTATCCCAGCGGAGACAGCCCTAGTGCGATTAAACAAAAAAGAGAACTTGTCAACTGTGGACTTTGCGGCTCAGCAGATACAGGGTGAAACTGAAGGAAAATGAAAAAGATCGATTAATACCTGGCCTTGCCAGAGAACAGAAAAGGTGTGCAACATGGGAGCGAGTGATACCAATTGTAGTTGGTGCACTTGGAACGGTCCCATAAACTTGGAAAAAAAGACTGGAGGATCTAGAAATCAGAGGAAGAATTCTGAGACAATCCAGCGTCTGGCACTGCTGCAATCGGCTAGAATACTCAGAAGAGTCCTGGAGACCTGAGGAGATTGTTGTCACTCAGCCCCCAGTGAAATACCATCAGATAACGATGATGTAAAAAAAATCAGAAGAAGAAGAAGAAGAAGAAGAAAAGAGACAATAAATTACAAAGAAGTAAAGCGTTATTTTAAACAGAGCAGGCTTAAAATCTAAAATTATTTTCCCGCGAACTTCGAATATCACGTCGCTGCACACAATTGTCAGAGGGAGAGCGGAGGGAAATGGAGAGTCAACCGCAATTCAAGTTAAAATATTTGATCACGTGGCATTACGCGTGAGCATGTGACCATAAATATAATTATTTATTGGTTTTTTACCATCTGGAAAGGCATCAGAAAAATCTCACCTTGGGGTCAATTGAGTGGTAAATGATGCAAACATTTATTCTCATAATTCTTCACATAGAATTAATTAACTTCTTTGTTCAGAAATTTATTGGGGTCAGTGTGTTCCAGAATACGTAGATTTTCTTTCAGACAAAATCTGCAGTTACAGTTTAATTAATTGGGATAACCCAATGAATATTCCCTATCTTTCTCTACCTAGACATGAGGAATCCATTAAAAACTGAAAATAGTCGTCACACGCACAAAATACCACAGGCTCACACACGAGACAGACAGACAGACAGACCACCACACAAAGACGATATATATATTGAGAGATAAAGAGACTGACTGACAGAGATAGAGACATAAAGAGAGAGATAGAGAGAGAAATATATATATAGAGAGAGAGAGAGAAAGAGACTGACAGAGACAGAGACATAAAGAGAGAGATAGAGAGAGAAATATATATATAGAGAGAAAGAGACAGACAGACAGAGATGGAGAGAGAGAAAGAGAAAGAGAGAAAGAAAGAGATAGAGATATTAGAGCTTAGTATTTTCTCTTACTGGCTTATTTATTTTTACATGGTCGGTCATAATGCGTTTCCATTTTGTTTTTAATCTCGCCATTTTTTTCATATTGAACCGATTGGCTTGACAATTTCATCTTTAAATTGTTGTGGAGGTCTTCCGGTTGGTCGTTTTCGTAGATAATTATCTAACCCGTTCGGTGTGGGTAAAAAGTGACAGAAAGTCGCAAGTATCTGACCCCTATCCAGGATCGAACTCGAATACAATTGTAATGGATTGGCAAGACTTGCTTGCAAAACATTACCCCACGACGGGGTGCCATTATAAACAAAATATAATATAAACTTAAAACATCTTAAAGTTTACCTTAGTTTTTTGTCATTACAAATAATTTCCTATATCTAATATAGAATATAAAATACAATCGTCAGAAGAAACTTAAAAAGAATATTAAGATGTATAATGGTGCTACTAATATATGGGCCGGGTTAGCTCAGTCGGTAGAGCGTTCGGCTAGAAACCACAAGGTTCCTAGTTCGATACCAGTCCTAACACAAGGATCTGTGCGGTAAAGTAAGGAGCTTGATGGTAGGTGTGCGCTCCACTCACATGCTAAAACAATCTCCTTGGTCTAGCGCTATTGAAAAAGGGGATATACTCCTGCTGACTGGCTGATACCGACTTTAGGCCGCGCCGACGACTTTACTTACTAATATAGAGAGATACTTGAACACTTAACCAAATGTGGTTACACGTGTACGTTGACAGGATGTGATTACACCTAATTAATTGATTGATTTACTTTTTAGTTTTCTTCTTGTAATTCACTCCTTTCGAGCTTTTCACAGCTTTACCTCGTAAACTTCTCAATGAAGTCTAGGTGACAAGTCGCCTCAGGTCACTAGGACCCTTCTGTGTATTCTAGCCAATCTTAACAATTGTTGTCAGAATAGTATCGATTTTTCTCTGATTTCCAATCCGTCCATACATTTTTGTCAAACCCTTCGAGGCCGTTAACGGCACCAAATTTTACAACTGCCTGGGTAGCTCCTCAGTCATTGACTTGTGAAACTTCTACTTTCGGTTTCTACGTCAGTGCCACTCGCGATTATAATATTATTTATACTAGAAGTTTTTTGTTTTACTTTTAAAATATTTTTAAAAAATATAACCCTAAATTCCTATGTGTTTTTGAAACAGTTTTTATTATAATTCTAAGCTATAATAACTAAACTTTATTTCTATTTGTTGATGGAAACTTTCACGTAATAATTCAATGAAGATTATTCGTTAATTCAATTAATACACTGAAATCTTTATCTAATTAAATTACATTGAATGCACCAAAACAAAATTCACTACAACCAATGACCAGTGACATGGTGAAAAGATCATTGGCCCAAAATATGGGAACACTTCTTCCATCTGGATCCCGATATACGGAAAATAACAAGAAGAATTGAACGTCTACACTTGAAAATAACAAAGAAAAAAATAATCCTTAGCCTTTAATGAAAACTTGTTTGAATAATATTGTTTCCAATATATATTATATATATACTATATATATATATATATTTAGTAAAGTAGTCGGGTGGTTAAAGTCTAATCAGTCAGACAGCGAGGGGTCTATCCCTTTTAATAGCGCTAGGCCAAGTATTGTTTTGGCGTTTGGCTGGAGTACCTCAGCTACCATCAGCTCATCACTTTCTCACACAGATCCTTGTGCTATTAATATCCTGATTTGGTGAGGATCAGAATCAAACGCGAACCTTGTGGATCCTCGTCGACGCTAAACTGACCCTTATATATATATATATATAATATATATAATATATATATATATATATATATATATAGAGAGAGAGAGAGAGAGAGAGAGAGGGGGAGTGACAGAGATAGAAAGAGGGGAAGAGATATGAACATAGAGAAACATGAACAGATAGTTCAGCGATATAACGGTCATGATGTTATAGGATGATACACGATGAAGTAATTGCTACGAATGTATTTTTACTGACTATTCCTCCAATAGCGAGTTCATTTCTCACCAAGTTATAAAATTGTTGCCTTGTGTCAGACTAGCTTAGAACTTGTCTACAAAGCTCACAGCAGATCTATATTACACGTGAAACCGTCAACAGATAAACATAATTTCATTTAAAGCAAACGCTTTTTTTTCTTTTGAATGTGTGTAGACGCCTAAAAAATTTCTTCATATTTCCATTTTATCCATGCTTTTCGAATGATTCATTGGTCACATAAACTAAGCTTTATCGATTGAGTTTGTGAAATTCAATTTTATTTTCTTTCTCCATCGTTTTGGTTTTTATAGTTATATCCCAATGTGTTTTACTTCAGAATAATTCATTTCTTTGTACTGTTCTTGCTTTTTTGGCTTATAATTCTTCTTCCTAGACTTTCTATTTTTACTCATTTCAACTCTCATTCACTGTTTGCCATCGTATAGATACACAGACATCACACACACACAAACACACCACACCACACACACACACAACACACACACACACACACACACACACATATATATATGTCTATATAAGTAAAGAAATAACAAAACTTAGAGATTAGCATATAGTATAATTATAATTATAAAATATCACAGGACTATACAATTTAAAAAAATAAAAAATAAAAATATGTTTCAAATGCATTTAAAGTAATAAAGAATTCATCATTCGCATCTGTGAATCGGAAGAGTTAGACAATTGTCTAAAGCTACCTGAAATAGACTATAACGCTAAATCTCTAAGTCTTTTGTTATTTCCTTACTTATATATTTGCTCTGTGAACTCTAACATTAAGTGTACACATTGAGCTCTCAAAACTGCGACAGGTTTTTAAAATAAAACTCTTGTGTCGTAAGGAAGATTTCTTCTCTGGATTTTTTCGATTATATATATATATATATATATATATATATATATATAGTAATAATGTATGGTTATCGGCTAGATCACTTTGTGAGTTAGTAGTTGAGCAAGTTTTTAGTAATTAATACAGGTAATATCAGTGGCAGACCTTAAATATAAATATATTTAATTATAATGGAGATGTGTCTTTTGTTCGAACCGAAACTATATCTACTTCAAGTCACTATCCATTTAGTTTATACATCCACATTTATCAAGCCTCACATCTATACATAAATCTGTTCATCCATTAATTACTGATGGCCCACTAATCTACTCTAACAAATAAACATGCAATCTGTATTTATATGTACGCCAATAGGCTGTTTAACAGTCGTGAACCGTCAAGCCAATTTGCCATATGATATTTTTAAATTTGATTTTTAATAAATATGGCTTGTATTGTGATTTCTAATTATTTATTTTATCCTTAAGGATATGAGTAAAATCTCCGGGAAGATTAATGCTAAAAAGAAATCACATAACAAAAAGATAATAACTGTAGTTATTCTTACTTCCTATTTTAACTAAATATTAAAATTAAAAAAAGTTAGCAGAAAGACGGGTGGTGATGGAAGAGAGCTTCAGCTGTTTTATTTTCGATTATACCTTCTCTGTTTCAAAATCATTTATCTGCCATCTTATTGTTTCTTTAGACTTTCTAATTTAATAAATATTATATTTATAACATTAATTACTGCACCCGGAGGGTGCATAATATTGCTAGTTTAGTTAATAATATATATATTATTATATATATATATATATATATATATATATACTGTGTGTATTTTGTGTTGTATCTATGCGTTTGAATGTCAATGAGTCCGTGTGTTTTGTATTTCTGTTGTCTGTGTTTGTATTTGTGTATTTATTTATTTCGTCAAAGGTGCTGTTTTTCCTATTTTCATCTCTAACCCTGTTTAATCCTAGCTTTTCTAACTTCAACTTCATGTTTCCTATAACTCCATCTTTTAAGTTTTTTTTAGTCCTCCGCCTTCTTGTTGCATATCCTCCCACACAGTTCTTATATTCCCACACACTTTTATATCCCTACACCCTTTGTTACCCACGTGGTGTAATGGTAGCAAAAGCTAGAATGAAAGACCATTAGTTGTGAGTTCAATTCTCATTAGCGCCCCATACTCTGACCTTGTGTCACACTAAACAAGCTTAGTAATAACTATATTGCGTCCACCTCACTGTGCAAGGTTAGCCAGTTCGCATTAGCAGACTATTGTTAATGGTTCGATTATCACTCTGCGCCCCCATACTTCTACCTTGTGCCACATCAAGTAAGCTTATAAATAGCTATCGGTTACCATGTGTATAATATTACATTAGATTTACAGGACCATTGTTAAGTGAGTTCGATCTCACTGGCGCCCCGTACTTCTTTATGATTATGGTGCAATCTAACTAGCTTAGGAAATAACTATACATGCCACCCTTTACTAATTTGTATTACCCTTTTCTTTACTTCTATTCTTCTTCTTGCTCATCCTTTGGTATTTACTTCTCTTCTAGCGTCTCTCTAAAACGTCTCTGTTTCTAGCTGGTTGGTCGCCTTGATTTTCATTTCTTCTTCTAGGTCAGTCTTGTCCAACATCATCAAACCACAAAACCATATTATTTATTTAAACCTTTTATTACTAACTAAATTATTTCTTAACTAACACAACCGTGTTGCAGAGAGCCCCGCTAAAGCAGATTATATCTCTCTGCCTGATGTACAACTGAACTAAAGGCCCAACCAGGTCCACATGACTTTACGATTTCGCGGGCTTCTGTATATTCCAGGAAAGTCACGCCCTGATATGAAAAGGCCATCCCTCAGAAATACGGGATTGACAATATCTATTGCATAGTTATGTAACACTTATCTTTACCACCTTATTGGAATATGGTTGGGACTTGCCGTAAGTAATGGGTTGGGACAATCATATAGGTGCTAGGGTTTATTTGGACCAGCCGATTGGTCAGATGGGACCTCTCCGACCGCCCGTCTAGCCATTATTACGTAGTCTTTTAAAGAGATTTCTCAGTCTCTATCTGGTTTATTTTTCACTTTGGTATTGTTGTCGTTAAATTAAATAGCGGGAATATCATGATCTTAATTGCTCTTAGGTCCGGTGTTTCTAAGTTGTTTTGATGAAGGATATACACTTTCGTCTAGGATGTTTTTTCTGCGTCTTACCGAAAGGTACATCGTTATTGGCAATTATCAAAACCACAAATATATTACAGTGGTACCTTGACTTACGAATGCCCCAACTTATGATTTTTTTCACTCATTCGATGTTTTGCGTTGTGTTGAGGGCTAAAGTTTTAGGTGCAAGTGAGCATCCGAAAAGCTTATGTTAATGTCATATAATACCTAAATAATGAGAATGGAAGCGTACGTTTTCCTGTTTATAATGTCTGAAAAAATTGGAAAGGAGAAAAAAACGAGACCACACGAAACTTGTTAATTCAAACTACCAATTGCTAATTATTATATTCACCGTGTATCATTGATTTTTAAACCTTTTCCTCTATCCTTAATATTTGTTTTGTTTCTTTCTATACCAACTCTGATACTCCAATTACAACAGGTAATAAGTCCTCCAATAACATTTAAGTATTTCATAGGGCCGGGTTAGCTCAGTCGATAGAGCGTTCGGCTAGAAACCACATGTTTCCTAGTTCAATTCCGATCCTCGCTAACTCAGCGTATGAGTAGCACAGGGATCTGTGCGGTAAAGTAAGGAGCTGATGGTAGGTGTGGCACTCTACCTCAGATGCCAAAACAATCTCCTTGGTCTAGCACTAGTGAAAAGTGTAGAGACTCCCTCGCTGATCAGCTGATACCGACTTTAGGACGACCCGACGACTTTACTTTTACTTATTTCATATTTATTATACAAGAAAAATAATATTCACAAAACAATAAAAATTAAAACATATTATTTTTTTCTGGGAAAAATTATCATAATTCATTGAACTCTATTTAATTATGTTTTTATACAATACAGTGCTATTTTAGATTATTTCAAAAATCTACGAAAACAGAAGGGACTATAATGGATTAATGTCATTTCAGTTTATTTAAATGTGGAAAATTGATTTGATGTATAAGGAGAGTAGCCAATGCATGAAGTCAGCGGCGTTTGTTAATTGACAGTTTGTCACCAATGTACTTTTTAAAACCAAGCGAATAATTTGTGTTCATATTTTCCTCATATTTTGTTGTGAAGTGCATCAGGAGAAAGGACAAATACTTTAGTCATGATAGAAGGGCTATTATAGTTTGGGAAACTAGCTTCATCCTTCCGATGATTGCATGTATTTGCAACGCTAACTTAGATATACACAGTCTATAAATGATATTGAGCACTCTTTACGTATAACCATAGAAAACTATGTCATGAATAGTGATATATATAAATATTGATATATATGTGTGTGTCTGTGTGCGTGTGTCTCTGTGTGCAATATGAACACAAATATTCACAGACAAATCAAAAGACAGTGCAGATATAAGATTTAAATGCCAAATTCTTTAAAAGGTACCTCGGGGACGTATATATATATATATATATATATATATATATATATATATATATATCGAGAGTGCAATAAATCTTAGCGGTACCCATTTCAGATATTTTTTATACAATTTTACTTTTCTTTCATTCTTTTTATTTTTTTTTGTCGGATCTTTTCATTAAATGCTTAATTCCAATTCCTGCTTGGAAATTTAATAGAAACATTCCAATTCCCTGCCTGGAGTCACCAATAAATTTTCTGCATATATCGAATTTTTCACCGCTTTTATTTAAAAAAAAAAAAACAAAAGTGATTTAATCAATATGCTTTGCACCAAAAGACATTCTTGATAACCTTTCATCCAGTGGCACACACACACACATCCACACGTATATATATATATATATATATATATATATATATATATATATATATATATATATATATAAGAAAAGAGAATATATTACTTAGATTTAATATCTATTTATAAGGGTACCCTACTTTCTTTTAAGAAATCTCCTCTCACGATATATACGCTTTTACGCAGCCTCATAAAATGTTTGTACTCCAAAGAAACTTTATATATATTATATATATATATATATATATATATATATATATATATATATATATATATATATATATAATGTGTGTGTATGTGTTTTATTCCATGAAATCTTAGACGAAAGTGCAGATCATAATCTATTTCAACTGCAAAAATATATATATTTACCAACCCTTACGCGCGAGTAGGATGTGACACAAGGTACATTTATTGAGTGGAGTTTAACAGGTTTAAATTATATATATTTACCACAGCGTTCGTACAAGTAGGAAGCTACACAATGTTAATGTCTGATGCGGAGTTTAACAAATTTGTATTCAGAGTTTTCCTTCTTCTAGACTGGTTGCATAACCTAGGTTAAAGGTCTCTCCTACTATATAGCTTATTCTCTATAGGGAGAATATTTGGAGTCATACCTTTGCTAATGATATTAGCGCTATGTGAAATACAAAATATCTCGTCCAGGATTTGAACCCATCTTGCCATGTCTATTTTTACACGATAATCATTACACCACACGACTCCATAAAACAAAACAAAAATATGTTATAAAACAAGGTAAAAAAATCACGATTCTACCATTTCGATTCTCAGGATTCAACACATCTGACCTTTCAATTTCTTTTAAAAAAATGATTTTATTCTGTTTTGAGTCCCGTTACTATAATGTGGTTAGTATCATAAGTCAGTGGCCTAATATGACATCCACTTTTAGATTAGTTAACATTCATTTCTGCTGGAAAACTTTCATGACAGCTTTCATTTTTTCAAGTGTTCATTCCTTTAATTTAAAGTAATATTCTTTATCTAAATTGTCCCGATGACTGTTACTAGATCTTTTTTTGTGCGTGGAGCTTTTTTATTTTGTTTTTAAATTGCCATCATATATCATAAATATTCAATTGAGTTCGGATTGTTCATTGGTCAATGTCATTAATTTTATATGCCTTTCATGAAGAAAAGCTTTAACTCTCTTTGTTTTATGAAAAGATGCATTATTGTCCTGAAAAATGATTTCATCATCATTAAACGAATTGATGGATTGAGAAAACATTTCAATTACACAGTGTATTGGCTTCTGTGTTAATGGTTTTCATTTCCTCTGATCCTTTAAACAACATGAGACCCCGTATAATGCATCACTCGTAAAATCTACTTCTTTTCTTCAGCCATTTATCTTTATGGGTTTACACCTGACATGAAGTTTCAGAATAATCACCTTGGCCAATGTAGACTTTTGATTTATTACTGAATATCACTTTCATTCAATTGTCAACACGCCAATGGTTGATTCTATTTAGCCTACTTTAACCTCGTTTTCTTATGTTTGTGTGTCAGTGATCCTTTTCATTAAGCTCTTTGTGTAAAAATTCCATTTTATTCCTCTGATTTCTTGCTGGTCTTTTTCACAATATTTGACATTTGTTTCGAGCCATTTGTTTTTCATTAGTTTTGTTGTACAGTTTCTATTCTTTGAAGCGCGTGCTGTAAGGATTATTGTCGTAGAAAATGGACACGGTGACCCGAGTTAAAATGATTTATTGGAACCAGTAACTTCAGTAAAAGTATTTTCTTCTTGCTGTAGACAGGTTTCCCGCAGTAAAAAAAAGTCCCCACTTAGATCTCATTCTTATTTCGATCCCTGATGTTTATCAATAAATGTCAAATAACAGTAAGTGCAATTAACAAAAAGCAACTGAAAATAAGTAGAAGTGCAATGGTAACAGCTTTATTTTTATTAGAAGGCCATTTCAAATCCGTTAAAAGTGCCCGAAGAAGTGCATGTAACTCCTTGGGTAAAGTTCATCTTTGTAAGCATTGCCGCATATGTAACAAGCAAGTTAATTATCTTTGTCGTTGACATTGTACTCTGTATGTTTTCTGACAACTGCTGTAAACCTATTGTGCTACAGAGACATATATGGGTTATCAGTATGGTTTACGGAGGACCTGTGTAAACTGAGTATGTAATTGCTTCGCTGTCGTGAAATCCCATATTACTATAAAATCCAGCTTCGAACAGATAGAACCTATTACTCATGTTACATAAATATGCAGGCAGGAAAATGTCCTGGAACAAGGTCAAATAATACCTCCAATGTACCCATTTCAATATAGTGTGTTCGATTATCTCTGCTTCAAATATCTTACAACCGTAGTTTATAATTCTTTGATCGACTTTTCCGTTAGCAGATCCAAAATCTCCAAGATCTACACTAAGCGCCCTGAGATTTCTTTCGTTTTTTCCTTCACTACATGAAGGAATCTACGGCTGAATCTCAAACTGGTAGATAAAAGCATGACCAAAAAAGGAGGAAAGAAAACAAAAAAAAAAGCAAGATACAAACGGGTAAGCATTAGGAGAGGTGCGATTCATGCAAACCCCACTGTTTGTAGAGTGGAGCAAAGCCCATATGTTCTTATCTACAGGGACATTTATGTTGAACTCGTTCTGTGAATATAAGAGTAGTGTACGTGCTAAAGCTCTATTTTACATCGTCTTAGATAGATTTAAAAACCATATTTCTCTACTAGCACCTCGTATTTTCTTCTGCTGTTAAGATGAAAAAAAATTATGCGTTTCCAACATCCACAAACAGCTGAGTCACATTGCTATATCACCGAATTTAAGTAACTACCGCCCTGTCGGTGGGGCGTTAGAATGCACCGACTGCACATCTGCAGAGGGGTAAGACTCCCCCAATGGGCCACCTGTTGCTGTGGGTGGCGCCCCGTGCTCTTAAAGGATAGAGCCCAGGTGGATGAGCAGTTCATGACATGCAATACTCCCACTTTGGCCCCTATCTTGAGCTAGACGGCTGATTCACGTCAGCCTAGCACCTATATGATTTTTCCCAACCCTATGGCCCTTATGGCAAGCCCAGCCCCTTTTTTATCTTATGGGTGCTAGAAGGTGGCTGCGGGTCTACATTCCTGGAATGACGTTAAACTCTATCTGATGGTGAGGTTCCAGTTTTGGAGGTTTGGGGAAATGGGCACCCCTTCATCACCATTGCTCCCTGGTCCAGTCTGAACGGGAGTGGTAGTACCTGTTGGGTCCCATCTATGGGTTAATAGAAAATGTATTTATAAAAAAAATGATTCCATTAAGAATTGATTTTTCAAAACTTTATCGGCATTAAATGACCCACTGAGGTTGATATGGCCGTAAAACAAAACAAACCAAACCAACCCCTTTAAGTAAACTATAACCTAAGTACTTAGAATAACAGGTAGAGTAAGGAACTTGGACTTGTGCACAATATTATACAGAATCTTGTTTATTCTAAAAAGTTTCACCTATATATACATGTAGGTATTGACTGAGCATCCAAGAGATGCACAATCATGACTAAGATAAATATTTTATTTTTTACAGACGTGATGCTGTTTAACTCTTTGCCTACAAAATTTCCCCACGGCTGTACAAAATTCTCTCGATATTTTTTACTAGTATGATGGAATATTTCAAAGTTGCCTATATATTCACCTCAGAACATATTATATCAAATACTGTTTTATATCATGTAATGCTGAGTATTTTCTGTCAATTAAAAGATTAACCATCATTTAATGTACTTAGCTTGGATGTTGTGGAGAACTGTGAGCGTAAAGTAACAAGAGATTAAGAATAAGTCTAGAGAATATTCGGATATAAAAAGTTTCTGTAAATAATGATTTTTTTTTTTCATTTTTGAATAAATTCAATCTAGTTCCGTTTAAGGATATGCTATTAAAATCAAATATTCAGATATTAAAGTAAAACAAATGAAATAATTATTAACTTATTACTGCTACATAAAAAAAAAAAACGTCTCGGATGATTGTTTTTTAATGGTATATAAACCCTTTATGGGTCATTTAATGCCGAACAATTCAATGAATTGGTAGAAATATATTTTATTTTAGATTTTCATTAACTTCATGCTCATCCGCAAAGTGGAGAGAAACAACTTTATTTCATTGATAAAATGGTTATTTGCCCCTAATCACCGCTTCTAAGCACATATAAAAATGTGGGTGTTTGCATTCAGATAAATTGAAGAATATGGGACAATCATGTAAGTGTGGGCTGACATAAACAATTGATTGATCGATGGATCTCTCCGGCCGCCGTCTAGCTCATGTAAAAAAGCCGAAGGTGTTGCGTAATGTCACGAACCACTTAGAGGCCTGTCATTACCCGCTTACCAACCACAATCATGTTCTCCGGTATTACGGTTGCCACCTACAGCTAAACGTGTCCCTATTGATGGTGTGGGTCTCAAATCTCTTCAGAGTGCAGTCGGTCTATTCTATAGCCCAGCGAAAAAAAAACCTCTAAACATCCTGAGTTGTGTAATTCCATAATTTTTTTAGAGAGAGTATGAAATGAAACGCTGCCTCTGAACACTAGATGATAGTTCTGTGAGATTTCGCATTTTCAATTTGAATAGTAAAACACCCTTTCGATTAATGTAACAAAAATGAAATAACATTTTTTCAAATTAAAGATAAGGAATGTTATCAGTATATCCCAATGTAAACAAAACTGGATTCCATTCACCGCAAAGAAAATTTGAATATTACAGATAACAGAATACTTATGGGACGAAAAGCAAGGAAAATAAGACGGAAAAACGGATTTTTACAAAACTTTATGCCTTTTTAAAAAAAATGGGTTCGATATAAGAAAATGTTCTCTAAAATATAAATAAGAATAGATGTTGTTTTATTTAGATTTTTCGACTAACTGTTTCACCATATCATCACATCCCCGGCCTTCTTCAGATCATTCTTTGTTGAATCGGAACCCTCTATTCAACTTGTGAGCCTCCATGTCGTAATCAGGAGCCTTTTACTTAATCTATTGTGTGGATTGATCTCATGTTATGTTAAAAATTCTATTTTCCGCCTATAGTTAAGAATTAGGACTCCCAATCTACAGATGATGTGACTTAGAACTATATAAATCAAACCATATACCGTTGTGTCATGTGTCAACCAATAACAACAAAAGATGAGGACAAACAGTTCGAAAATCTAAATAATACAAATTATCAAAAGCCTCATCTAAAAATCAGACAAGGAATGGCATAGTATTATTTAGATCATTCGGATTGTTCCTTCATTTTATTGCCATCTACACAACGTCATCGGTTGATATGCCCTCCGCCTCCTTTCAGGTATTTCTTGTCGGGCTCGCGGAAACCTTTTTGAAATTAGGAACTTTTTCTTCGAACTGGGGAGCCTTCATTGACGTAATCGGGAGCCAGCGAACCGAAACCTTTATTCATCCACGTGGATAGACTGTCTCAAATCCGTTAACCATGACTAGGTACAAGTATTAAGCTGTGATTAGACACAGCTCTCAGTTAAAACTGTATTAACTGAACACCTATATCCGTTGTGCCATGTGTTCAAATTCTTATAGGATAACTCTAAAAAATTGAGGACATATGCGAATAATCAAAATAATCCAAAATTATCAAATCTCATCCTCAAAAATTCAGAGAAATAGGAATAGATGAGATTTTTGTTTCTTAATAGTATTTTTTGTTGGTTGTTGTTGTGTTATTGTTTATTAAAAAATGTTTTAAAGTATGAAAAAAATCAATAAAAATAAGAGTTGAATTGTTTAACTTTACGCCAGATTCTAGAAAAATTGTCAGAAATTGAAAATAATTTAAATTTGATAAAACTTTTTCTATTATTGCTTCGAATAGTTCCATTTAGTATTATAAAGGCTCCCGTAGAAATTGCAAAATATTTTTTTCAAACCGTAATTACACTTTCCATCAAAATTTCTTTGTGCTTGAGCGTTTTGCAAAATTTTTTGTTTTTTAAAAAAAGAAAATATTGCGAAGAGCTTAAAAAATCAGTTTTAATTTTCCTCTAATAAAACCAAAAATCAGAAAAATGGCAAAGATTCAAAATTATGCCACTACCATTCTCAAATCTGTAAATAAGAAATTAGAAATTTGTTTGTAAAAAACTTTAGTTTTAGTCCGTAATTCTTTACAAGAAGTTTTGTTACGTTGACAAAATAAAACATGTTAAAACTTATCATAAATTATACTGAGAATTATTCATTTTATTCCTACATTCCTTTAATTAGATATTCATTATTATTTTTTAACGAAGATTTCAAACAATCCTGGTTTATTTTATACCTAGAGGTTAGGAATCCCATCAGTGACGTTCATATTTACATTTTGTGTTATTTATTATTTTTGTTTTTGCAACCACAGTCGTATCGAATACACATAATTTTTTAACAAATCTATTGATCCCCAATTATATGAAAGCATAACTAGGCAAAAGGACCTGGAAAATAATGGTTAATTAATGGCCTTTCAAGTTTTGTGTCATACAGATTGTATCCCTTTTTGTAGAGATATTATCCCCGTGCGTCGTTTCATTGCAATCTCTTATAGGGCAGGTGGATTTAATTTTTACCTGATTTGGGCACAGGACAGAAACTGCCTTTTTGTTGATTCTTAAAAAGATTTAGGACCGGCTACTAAAAGAAGCCTATCTAGATTGTATGAAAATTTAAACAAAAAACTCCACACTTCAATAAGAAAACATTGAGAAAAAGCCCATGTAAAATCTGATTTATTAAATTATAAAACCCTTGAAACAAACTGTAAAATGTGGTTGTTGGTTGTGGTTGGATTTCACGCATGTCACCCTTGTTTGGGTTATCCTAGCCGATTGGTCGTTTGTTTTATTCATTCTTTAATTGGGTTGCTCAATTTGTTAATTAACAAATGGATTCCTATTTGAGCAATAGATGATCCTAATAGGGAACTACTTACTACAGGATCAGAAGTGCCTTGGCGTATATGATGAAGATACCTACATTTCCTAGGATGGAACTTTCCACCATCAGATTAGAAGTTAAACTCATACCCAGGACATTAAGACCCCTCACTTCACCGCTTACAGGGTACAATATTGATAAAAAAAGAGTTTGGCAATAAAGGTTGCGACCAATCTTTATATGCGCTATGGCTTTGTACCAGGCCGATTGATCAGAAGGGAAAATGTGAATTTCTCCCATTTTTGATCAAGCACAAGTGACCAACATATTCCAAATTCAAAGAAATGGACAAAAAAACTTAAATTTAAAATATTAATTTTCATTTTTACCTTGGAATAGTACATTCCGCATCTCTATCGTTTACTGAACTTTCTGGAATCGTAAAACAACAAGGAAATAAACATTTTCTTAGGAATCTTTGAATTTTGGGAAATTTGGAAAATCTGGTAGTAAAACCGATCCCAAACTGCAAAAGATGACGCCATTTCTAAGGTTATAAAACAAAGATGGTTAAATGGAAAACCAAAATATACCCGCCACCTTTTAAAACAATGCATGGAAAAGATAACAATCACAGAAGAAAATTATAAAAAAACATGGAAGAATGAAGAAAAACGGCCAATAGTTGAGTTAAGTATAATAAAGCACACATCCCGAAAAACATGTTGACGGCCTTATAGCACGAGAAAGTCAGCATGTTTAATATCCCTAATTATTAAAAGTTGTCACGCTTCACCAGTTTAAGAATATGCATTCGTTTTAAAAATTGGAAAGATTACTCTTAACAAAGAAGAGTTAAAGTATGAGGAGAAGCGGATAATTTTTCTGCAAAAAAGTTTAGCTCTTTGTATGGAAAACTGTAGAAACAGGCCAATAAATATATGTTTTATCTGGATGATTATTTGGACAACAAAGAAAAAGGTTAGAGAAAGAACAAAAATTGATAACCGTAAACTTTGATTATTTAAACCAAACTATTTTGTTACATCCATTAAAAATTATAACCTTTCTATTTGATTTTAAATATTTAAAAAATTGATAAAATTATTTCAATCACTAGAACCCCATTATGTAATGACGTACTCTGAAAATCCTTATCATTTAGGAAACCCTGACTGCTCTCCTGATAATAATAATAGGAATAGTCATGAATGCATACATTAAATACATTCAAAAATGGATTACGAGGATAAGTGTATAATCTAGTTGTAAAGAAAAATGGACCTCAAAGAATAAATTCTGTACGAAGTCGGGTTTTCTTTTATAATTTACTAAATCTCGTGTAAAAGAATGCATCCAAAACTATTCTACCACAAGCTATGGTTAAAATTATAGTACAGACTGGACTCTTTAACTTGGGTTATGGTAACGATCTAAGAAGAAGAAACTGAATTCAAACGTCACTGGAATAATGTTTGCTCCTCAAGCCTCTTTAATAGGGCAGACCAGATGATAGTCTGAATTCCAGCGACGAGGAAGTGAAATCTGTAGTGAAGGCAGTGGCTCAAAGAACAGTCAATATAATTTTACGGGGCAAGGATACATGCCCTCGTTTGAAGGTAAAAAATTACTATTGGAGAAAACGGTGACTATGTGGAGGAGTAGGGATGTATCCACAGAGGACTAGCTTCCTTTTGATGTATGATACATGTTCCTGTATTGGTAATTATACTTCTCCTAAACAAAATGGCATTACTTTTTTTACTTATCCTGGTAGATTAAATTATTTAAATTAACCATTATGTATTTACGCAACACCTCTAATACGGCCAATTTTTAAGCGAATCAAATCTGGGTGAAAATTCATAGTTCTTCTTCATAGATTAGTTGCCTGACCAATGCTAATAGTCCCAGTGTTTACATAATTATTGGATCCCTAATGATTCATAAGGTATTGTAGAAATCATAATGGGCGATTAGTGCAGATGATGGCCTTACAGGTTGAGTGACAGCGCTTGGACCTCAATCTCACCTTGCCTTGCGGGGATGAATCGTGAGAACCGGAACCCCCATAGAAGGCCTCTTCCGTTTAAGGATACTAAGTAACTCAGTCAAGTTAGAAGTTAGAAGCCGAGCTTGTTAAGATGTGATTCTCACTGCGCAGAATTGTCTGGTTGGATTTTTTACAAATAAAGTAACATCAAACGTAAATCGAAGTCTTTGTGTTTATTACCTAAAAACTAACAAATGACACAGGGCTTCTGATAAGGAGTGATCCCTAACAGAAACCAGACCCGGAATCCTCAATAGAAGACCAGACCCTTAGAAGATATACCCAGACCAAGATAGATGATAGAGGATCAGAAAGCAAAGCCCCAGAAGAGAAGACGACTAGAGTAAAAGTAAGAAAGGGTATACGACGTTATATATATTTGTTACTGTGAAAACCCCAGTACATAACACCAGTTGCCCTACTTTTACACCCACAGCTGTGTAGACGAGGCGAATTCATTCTTCCCAAGGAAATTAGCGTAAAGTGAAACACAAGCAGCATAGTCCAAAGATTTGAAATCTGGTCATCAATTTTATTTTCTAAAACGACAACCTGTTAAATTAACAGTTTTTTTCCCAAAAGGTTGCAGAGTAAAAAATGTCATGGAATAACACAATATTAGAAAAAAATTATCGAATTCATTGAAATAAAATTAGAATTAATACTTATTAATTCTTCGTAAAGGTTTTATGAGAGGCTAAAAAACTTTCAGGCAGGAATTTCACTAATGGTTCAATTTTCAAAAAAAAGAAAGGCAGTTAATAGATATTCCTTATTAGATGGAACCTTTCCGTGGCCCCTTTTTTTATTTTTACAAATTTCTCCATTAATTATTAATCCAACGCAAATCCTGATTTTTTGCTTGCTAGGTCATTGATTATATCTGCCTTTCCGAAGAAAATTCTTTAATGCACTTTGCTTTTGTGATAAGATGCATTATCATTCTGGAAAATGACTTCATCACCACCAAGACAATTTTATATCGATGGGATGAGAACAATTTCTAGGACTTCCATGTAAACATGTGCATTGGTTTTTTATGTAATTTATATTTTGTTATGCCACCTTGGCATTGCGATTTTTTCTACCTTCTCATCATCAAGATTTAAAAAAGGTTGGTTGGTTAATTGCTTAGATTTTACGAATGTCAACCTTGCTGGGTTATTTATGCGGAAGCCGGCTATTTTATTCATTCTTGGTGAGTATTCATTTAAAAAATTCTACTCCATTGAAAACAATTTGCTATACTCATTTTTCTATTTAATAGATGGGACCCTAACAGCTACTACCAATCCGAATCAGAGTGTAACTGGGAATAATGGCAATGAAGAGAACTACACAGTCTACATAGCTTCCAAAATTTCTTCTTAGCACATATATGAATAAACTGGACTGGAGTTTAGGGTAATAGGGTTGAAGACAATCATTTAGGTGATATGGCATGGCATGACCAACCGATTGATCGGAGAGGGTTCGTCCGACCACTCGGTGTAGCCTAAGTAAGGTCTTAAGTTAAGTGTTGCATATTCTGGACTGCTCAGCCATCAAGATTTCATCCGTCAGCTCATGGGGTCGACAACCCAGGGCCAATATGGGCCCATTGGGGGATTTTATACCCTCTGCAGAGGGGTAGTCGGTTTATTCTAACAGCACCATCCCGACAGGGTTGTAACAAAAACGAAATCATGCACAGAAACATATAAGCTATCAATACAATGTATTATACAGATGAAATTCGTCCGATATTTCAAAAATCACTATTGAATTATACTAAAAATCATCCGATTTAATTTTAAAAGGTTTTACTTCCTTACTGTTTGATCTGATTCGACAAATTGTTTCAAGTGTATTACCCTGTTAGTAAAAAATATCCAATTGGTTAATAGTCTTAGTCTTTATTGGCCGGTATTATTTCAGGAATTGGAGCATATCTGGACACTGCATCTATATATGGTATTGTTATCTTTTGGGCCCTGACATTCATCGATATGACTGTTTCTTTCCCTCTAAGATCAAAACCTCACACAGTTTATGGGTATTTCGTGCTGCTTCATCTCTTTCGGCTACTTACAACAACGAGAGAGAACTTTACAGTATACGTTTTTTAATTCTCCCTGATACGTTTCGGCCCCACAAGTTTGTGTGGGTGTATATACAGAAAGCCCATCTGCCTGAATAAGCAGTTGACCTTAAATGGACTACATCCGCACATAGTTATCCTCAACTGACTAGCTTACTTTGGATCCTTTAACTGCCCAAATCGGACTGATTTAGCTCAGTCGGTAGAGCGTTCGGCTAGAAACCATAAGGTTCCTAGTTCCGATACCGGGTCCTTGCCAAACTCAGCGTATGAGTAGCACAGCATATGTGCGGTAAAGTAAGGAGCTGATGGTAGGTGTGGCGCTCCAAAACCTCAGACGCTAAAATAATATCCTTGGTCTAGCGCAAGGTTAGGGGATAGACTCCCTCGCTGATTGGCTGATACCGACTTTAGGCCGCCCCTGACGACTTTACTTTACTTATATCATGTTCAGGATTTTCGGCAAGTGTGAAGTCACCATTTGTCACTATTGCTCGCGATTTTATTTTTCCCAGGACGTCATTTATGGGTCGAATAAATGTTGCTTGAAATGTAATGGTATTAAATAAGAATAGTAGAGACCGTATAATTGTTTGAAATTATTTCTATTAATGAAAAAATCAATCTAAGTCTGTGCAAATTATTGTATTAGGCAGAATACTTGAAATTATATAACCAGATTTTGTGTCAAGAATATTTGCTTGAAACTTTTTCTTAGCTAATTGATTATTGTCTGTTAACATGAAACGATATAAACGAGTTAAATCCATTAGTATTACATAAAAATGCTTTGCAAACAAATAAATGTATGCGAGACCCAACATGTATTAAGTATACTTACTTTAGAGGATAACTATTTGTAAATTAGTTATTATCAATTTGTTATTTGATTGCCATATAAACTTTGTGCAGAATTATAGATTTGCATAAGTTTCACAATATAGTTTCCAAGTATAATAATACTTGAAACTATATAAATGTTTCCAAATTATTATATTTGATAAAAATATTATAACCATGTTACTGTGTGAATATTATGTGTTATTAAGAATAACTTTCAACCCATTTAACTATTGAACAAACTCATCGATGCTTAACTTCAATCATCTGGGGGTTTTATTTTCCCAGTAACCCACTCGTACCGGGTCAGGCAACGAAGCCTATTTTTGTGGGACCACCCACAAGCCGAGACTCATGGGTGGCAGGTGGAAAAATTGCGATCCTCGGCATTCCCCCCTCAAAGGGCGCCTCAGGCGCTGGGCAATAACCCAGCCCTGTCCCTTTAAGTAAGGGGGCAGATATTGCCATGCAGGGATGGCCCTCTGGGATCGACGCTATTAATTTACCATCTCACCGGCCCAGTGGCCGAAGCGCACTGGACCCTCCTTCCGAAAAACGGTTGTAGGTGTGGTTTCTCCAATCATCTGGGGTTGGTATACATTTCCTAGCTGTTAGGCATATTTTGGGTTTATATATATATTTTTTTCATAGTTAACTCCGTTACATCGGGAATTTTGGATGATCACAAATTCCCGTTTAGGGCTTGACAATACAATAATACCATCCGGTTGGAATGAGGACTGAAAATTGTTTAAATTCTTTTAAGTGTATTAACGATTTCACTTTACTCTGCAATTTATATCTCTCTTATCTTTCGTGGTACATATATTCATAAATGCAAACAAAATGATTTATATATATATAATATATAAATATATATATATATATAATATATATATATATAATAAGTATTTATATTTTAAAATTGTGCCATAGTTAGATAGATATGAAACAGATTGAGATAGATAGATAGATGCGGAAAGAATATGATAGGTACGAAAACTAAATACCAATCATATGTCATAGATATGAACAAAATGAGATAAATAATAAATTGAAAAAGATTAATATATATTATATATATATATATATAATATATATATATATATATATAATATATATAGAGAGAGAGAGAGAGAGAGAGAGAGAGAGAAGAGGGGGAGGGAGAGATAGATTTGAAAAGAATAAATGAAAAGATAGACATATACCTAAATATGTTCTAGATATCTATTCTATTGGCATTTATTATATAATAGATAGACATGAACAGAATGAATAGATAGAATAGATAGATAGATAGATAGATAGATAGATTTTTTAAAATCACTTCATTGAATAAGTAGAATTATAATTCAGTTACAAAATTCGATTGAATATGTTTTTAACGTATAGATGAACAATTAAACTAGATTCCGTGGAAAAATGGATTAGGTTACAAAATAATGTTGCTTCATACCGTCATCACATATTTTCATTGTAACATTTATTGTTGCATTATTTACACAGTTAAAGACCCACGCCTCTATCCTCATTCTTGCCTCTATTTTTTATTTTTGGCTCATGAACATTTTTTCAGTGAACATTATAGTAGCAATATTAGTCGGTTTAGAGATAAAGACTTCTCATTATTCAACTTACGCTCCAGCAGTATTTCTATAGTGTTGTTTCTTTTCTTCTTTCTTTTATCACGTTTTTGGGGAGATATGATCTGCTTCCCATTAAGATTAAAAGATCCAAATGATAAAAAAAACAAACAGAATAAAAGAATATACATGTAAATAAATGTACTAGCAAAATAAAAAAACACCCTCGGGCGATGTAAAAAAATACATTTTGAAAGATATTGCTTGAGGAGGTGGAAGTTAAAAATTAAATGTCGAGGACATAAATCATGAAAAACCATCAAATTTATTAAAGGAGTAAAAAAATAAACAATTGGAAATCGAAACTAAGTTCTATTAACTTTGAATATCTATTAAATAAAACAAAACTATATATAAAATATGATACTGGGATGTATCTATTAAAACTTGTTTTAAAAACAATGAGGACTGTCTAATGTTGTATGCCCAAATTTTGAGTGTATTTATTCTATTGTATGACAATTCGGTATAGTGACGTAAGCAGTGACGTAGTTTTTTTACAGAACAACCTCATTATTAAGAGATATTGAATAGATCTGGAAGATTGACAGTAAAGAGAAAACTGGATACATTCCTTTATTACATAATTTGTGGGTAACTACGAATTATGTAAGTGTATTTAAAATTTAAATACCGGGAGATAAATGGAAAGTTACCAGTTAGCCGTTAAGTTATTGACGGCAGTTAACCCTTCTTTCTGACCGACTGGCTATATGAAGGCGGGGGAACGTAATTAGAGCTAGTTATCAGATTTCGGCCGTTAGTCAAAAGGAGGAGACGGGAGGTCGCTTCTGAGATGCCGACTTCTCTCCATGCGGTTAGAAACACTTTGGAGTTTTTGGATTCTTTAATACAGATATGAAAAACAAATAAGTCTTGCTTAATTAATGTATCAAGAAATAAGCAACAGACGACCAGCCCAGATGAAGGAAGAATCAGCCCAGCGTAAGATGGCAGTGACAAGTAAGAACAAGAAGAACAAGTGAGAACCAATCTCTTTTCCTCTTTCTACTCCTCCCAATTTATATACACTATATGAAGTGTATATAAAAACACATTGAGTTACTCCCCTAAGAATTCGTAAACTATTATTAGAACTGAGATAAAGGGTTTGCAATATTTGCTTACATGAGACACAATTTTGCAGCCCCGGATCTTTTGTTGAGACCAATATTCCCGACCATTCTGGACTGTGAGATGCTGAGCACGTCTGATTAATCACCGTTGTACTACCCATGAATTTGCATCTATTGCTTGGACCCGGTCTCAGAATCCACCGCTTGTAGCCGACGTGAACTAGCTTAAGTATCGAGGCTCTAAAATCCGAGTAAAATCTCTCGAAACTAACGTAAATAACTGTCTGTTAGTTATTTACTAAGCTTAGCTTAGATGTACACAAAGCCTGAGGTACGGCGCACATCAATGAGAATAAAATTCACTACCAACGGTATGTTCATCTAGCTCGCTAACATTAGACCACGGAGATGCCCATATGTACTGGAATCAACTACGTTTTCATCTTTGAACAGCACATGTTTTTGGTTGTTCTGCGGTGTAATGGCCCAGTTCGAACTTGTAAAGCATAAGTTTCAAAAATAGATGTTGTTGCTTTGTTCATTCTCTGCAACTTTCAGATCTCACCCGCAAGTGAAGCAATACAGATTTATCGTGAAAGTGTGAAATTATTAGTTGCAATATATTTGTTTAATATGTATTATGCTACCCAACTTTTACACAATATTGTATCGTAACAGAGCAAATGTAAAATACCGTTATTATTGTCAAGAGGATTATATATATATATATATATATATATATATATATATATAATTATAATATATATATATATGTTGTTTCCGCGTACGTAAGTTTCAAATTTGTTGGTTGTCAAAAGGTAAATTTTCTGACAATGATAGGTCTTCAATAGAAAAACTCAAAAATCCTTTATGTAATCCGGAAAAATGTGGCGGGACAGCTGGAAAATAATGGGCAAGCTTCTTGGTATGACTTTTTCGAAAGATGCTGCTCTTAAGAAATATATTATATATATAATATATATATATAATATATAATATAATATATATATAGTGGTGTGTGTGTGTGTGTGTGTGTGTTCTTCCTAAGTCTAGCCACAGTGAAGAGAGGGGAACTTTGAAACACTTTATCTGTTGATGATTGTAATAATAATAATAATAATAATATATATATTATATATATTATATATATATATATATATATATATATATAATAAAATAACAATAAAAACGCCTACAGATCCTAGAAGCCATATGCTTTAAAAATAAAAAAACCTAACATTAAATAAATAGCCTTTAAAGTCGGAGACAATGTATTAAATATCTTCAATACCTAACACTTACTTAACCCCCTCTTAAAAAAAAAATAGACTCTCTGAATTTGATAAAAGCATAATAACAAAAACTAAAAATTAACTAAAAACCAAATTACATAAACCCCATGAATACGACTGGAGCAACAGTCGAAAGCGCTCGGGAAATCAGTATGAAAATATCATGAATCAACTCGATCCAGATTCAATAAGGATAGCCAGAAGACTATATATATATATAATATATAATAATATAATATAATATATATATATATATATAATATATATTATATATCAATCAAAGCCTTAAAAAAAGACTATACTATGTATTTAATTCTTAATTCTATTTTGTAAGGAGCATGCAGAGAATTAGTAGGTTTTTATATTTTCTGATGTTTCTGTAGTCGTCCATGGTTTTCGGTTGTTTGTATGATGGTAAATGTCTTCACCAACAGCACAATCATTTCAACAATACATATAAACAACTAATTGGCAACACAGATAAAACTTGGCTTTTTTTGATCGACTTCAACACACACAACACACACACACACACACACACACAACAACACACACACACACCACACACACACACATATATATATATATATTATTAAAATATATTATATATATATATATGTGTATACCAAACTAATATATTATATGTTTAAACCAAACTATATATATATATAATATATATATATATATATATAATTCCGATCTATACATATATATTCCGATCTCTCTCTCTCTCTCTCTTCTCTCTCTCTCTCTCTCTATATATATATATATATAATATATATATATATATATATATATTATAATATATATATATATATACCAAGTGCTCAATATCATTGATAGAGCAAATCTGGATTGGAATTGCATAGACAAGAAATTGTCACTTACCAGGAACCGATGCCATCAAAACTTCATTCCATTAATATATATATATATATATATATATATATATATATATATATTGGGGGAATGTGAATGGGTGTCTGTGGGTGGAGTCTCTGTGTCTGGTGTATTTAGATATACCGATATGTATGTCGTTGTGAATTATTTAAGTGACAATTTAATTTTCGGAAGTATACTCAAGATTGTCATACGGCTCCAACATCTTAACTAGCAATGTAGGGCATGAGACCCAATTGTGTGAGGTATCTATTCAATTTGAGTGACATCCTTCACAGACCAATTGCAATATACTCCATTTCGCTCATGAAAATGATCACACCAACTTCTGTTTTCGATTTTCGCTGTTGTCGGTGGAGGGATTACACTTTTGTCGTATCTTTCCCTATCTCAACCCGATATCTTTATGATATTTAATGGGTGAATTTAATCGGCATTGTTTTCGCTTAACGAAGCTAAGCGTATTCGATTCTTTCACCCTAAGTGAATTGCACAGGCAAAAGTTACAATTTTAATCAAGTGATTCGTCAACCCCACCGAGAGGAGAGTGTCATTAAGAAAGGTGAACAATTCTGGGTCATTTCTTGTTTCCAACTTATCTATCATCATTTTTACATTTGTTTGTATTTGTAATTTTCTTATTGTCACATTTCAGTTCGTCATTTCGAAAATGGAGGCGTCGAACGAGCATCGCTATTTTCGTGTTAATGTTGATGAGGCAGTTAAAAATGGTGTGAAATTTCATACGTTTTTTATCTTTATTTTTCCTATTTTTGTATTTATTCTCTCTCTCTCTCTCTCTCTCTCTCTCCTCTCTCTCTCTCTCTCTCTCTCTCTCTCTCTCTCTCTCTCTCTCTCTCTCTCTCTCTCTCTTTCCTTTTGTCAACAGCAGAGTTTCTGTGAATAACAGGACTGAATGCACACACACACACATGCACACACACACACACAATCGCACGCACACACAATCGCACACACACACAGAAACATATACATATTCACCGATATATATATACATATATATATATATATATTTGATGTATATATATATATATATATTGGTCTATATATATATATATATATATATATATGAATATATATACATATATATAGACCAATATATATATATATATATATATACATCAATATATATATACCAATATACATATACACCACACATACACACACACACACACACAGACATATATATATATATATATATATATATATATATATAATATATATATATAAGTAAGTAAAGTCATCGGGACTGCCTAATGTCGGTATCAGCCAATCAGCGAGGAGTCTATCCCCTTTTCACTAGCGCTAGACCAAGGAGATTATCTTAGCGTCTGAGGTGGAGCGCCACACCTACCATCAGCTCCTTACTTTACCGCACAGATCCCTGTGCTACTCATACGCTGAGTCGGCGAGGACCGGTATCGGACTAGGAACCTTGCGGTTTCTAGCCGAACAGTCTCTCCGTACTAGCAGGGCGTGATATAAGAACAATTCTGGAGTAAATTTTATCGGGTTTTAATTCACAGATTTCCTTCCGCTAGGCTTATAGTCATACCTGGGTTAAAGAATCCAGTCCGGCCTACTATTTGTTCATAACTAGGGAGAGAATAGTTGGAATCTTACCTTTTCCCAAATAATAGTGCTCTATGATAGTTTTATGTTAGGGTCCAATCTATGGGTTAAATATATAAGAAAAATTAGTTTAGAAATATGTTTAAATTGGGTTTTGAATATACATTTTTAAAATAGGTTAAAAATCAATTTCCAAAAGAATCAAGTAAACAAAAATGTATTCAGTATAAAATAACGCAAGGGTTGGTATTTTTATACGAATTAATGAATTTTTTTTTATTTCATCGTCCTGAAAAAAACTTTCCAAAAATTGTTAAACAGCAAAGTAACCAACCACGAGGCTTTGTTAGTTTTACATCTCAATACAAGTTATCTGAGCCGTTTATTAACCACAGGATGTGATTAATCTTTGGGCGATTGTAAGACCAAAATAAATATTAGGAAGCTTGAAAGTAGAAATAAGAAAAAACTTGAAAATAATAAGGATTCTGTTTTGTTTAATCAAATTTGTTTGAATGAAAATATATTTCCCAAATATACCTATTTCACACACACACACACACACACACACACACATATATATATATATATATATATATATATATATATATATATATATATATGTAGTTAAGAATTAATGCAAAAATGAACCAACGAATATAATAAAGAATGAATGGAATGAATAGAATAATTGAAAAATATATTTTCCGAGTGACCTCTCCCAAAACAAAAAAATAATAACTTTTGAGAGAGGTCATTAATAGAATAAAACCCTTTTCACATTCTATGGGACTCTTTTTCGAAGCATTGAATTAATTATCATATAACAATTATCATACATATATATAACGATAACCGTTAAGCTAAGTTCATCCCCGGTGTACCCCTCGGTCTATCATGGTATGAGATGTATTTTTTTCTTGGAGAGCATGCGTGTTCCTTCCCAGATACGTATTATCCGGTACTTTTGTTGTGTGTGTGTGTGTGTGTGTGTGTGTGTGTGTGTGTGTGTGTGTGTGTGTGAGTGAGTGTTTTGTTGTTTAAAAAAAAATGAAATACCTAAAAAATAAGTGAATAACGACAAACCTAAAATTCCACAGACATTGCCCGAGAGACGAAAGATTGTGCAGCGTTTTTTAAAACTCATTGTCAAAAAAAACCTCTCCAAAAACTGTTAAAAAGATAAAAAGAAGAGAGAGAACGGAAAGAGAGGAAGAAAAGGAAAGAATAGAAAGAGAGGAGAAAGAAGAGAAAGAGAGGGAAGAAAGAGAAGAAAGAAAAAAGAAGAATGGAGCAAAAAGGAAGAGAAAAAAGTAAGAATCGAAAAGGAAGAGGGAAGGAGAAAGAAAGAGAAGAAAGAAAGAGAAAAGAAAGATGAAAAAAAAATGGAAATAGATGAAAGAAAAAAGAAATAAAGAGAAGACATGGATCAAAAGGAAAGAAAAGAAATGGAAATGATAGAAAGACAAGAAAAAGAAGAAAAAGAGAAAGAAGAAAGAAAGAGAAAAGAAAATGTAGAGAAGGAGAAAATAGAGATAGAAGAAAGGGAAAAGCTGTCTGTGAATGCAATATATTTCTTCTTGGAACAAATAATCCAAAAAAAGAAAAATCTTTTCTTGCATTGAAAAAGATTTCATCAGATGCAAAAAAACAAAATTTTTATTTTTTAATTTTTTTTATAGTGTCTTGTTAAGTGCTTCTCAAACTATGGGCCATGACTCCCTGGCATTTAGAGTTTAAGCAGTTGGGTAATTTTGCTTTCGGTCACGTCAAACAAAAAGTTTGGCTACCACTGTATTAGACAAATAGCAATTTGTATTATTTAGATTTTTCAGGGTGCTGTTATAGTATGTGGCCTACCCAGTTTGAATGTGTCCTACCTCAGTAAGAGTATATTTATAAGTAGTAGGCAATCTAACACACCAACCACATCTTTTAGTTAGTTTTACATCTCAATATAGGTTTTTCTTATGCGTGCAGACTCAGCTGATCTTGGAGCCTCTTAATAAATTACTTTTTATCTTTCGGTGACAAACGATTTTAGCCAGACACGCCGAGGTCAAAGTGGCAATAAAACGGCATCCAAGTTTATTTGGAAATATATTGAGCGTCCAGCCATTCGTACAAATGGATCTCTCAGATCTACTTATGTTTGCAGTTTACATTGATGTGACCAGTCAATATTATCCTCAAAAGTAACCGTTAACTCAGTGACATAAAGGAGGGTAATTAACTGACCAGATCACAAGATTCAGACGCTGAGTGGTTAACCTTATCTCAGCTGGATAGCGATATGTCATTCGAAAAACACTCTGCATCCAGTCTACGCATCCATCAAACACAATTTGTTCAAGTAACTCGTTGAATATGTCCTTCCTTACGATATACACAATTATATATTATATATATATATATATATATATATATATATATATATATATATAGAGAGAGAGAGAGAGAGAGGGGGACATATATATATATAATATATATGTGTGTGTGTGTGTGTGTGTGTGTTCATATATATATATATATATATATATATATATATATATATATATAATATATAAATTATTGTAGATATACATATACAGGATTGATAAAGAAAGTCTTAAATATTGGTCATTTTAACGGTTATAAATTTATTATCAACCAAATAATTCTTGCTTTTGTGAATCTTCGGCATCGTTTACAATATATGGGGCTGGGTTAGTTCAGTCGGTAGAGCGTTCGCTAGAAACCACAAGGTTCCTAGTTCGATATCGCCCTCGCTCACCCAGCGTATGAGTAGCACAAGGATTTGGGGTAAAGTAAGGAGCTGATAGTAGGTGTAGCGCTCCACCTCAAATGCCCAAACAATCTCCTTCATCTAGCACTAGTGAAAAGGGGATAGACTCCCTCGCAGATTGACTGATACTGACTTTAGGCCGTCCCGACGACTTTATATATATATATATATATATATATATATATATATATATATAATGGGTGTCTGAGTATGTATGTATGTGTGGGTGTATGCATGCATTTGTGTGGGTGTGGCTGATTGTACAGAGAAAGAACTGTTAACTGACACAAAATAATACCATTGAAAGTTCAGAAAAATATTTTGACTTTTTTTCAGGACGATGAAATTAACAAATTACTTAATTCGTATAAAAATTCAAAAAAGAAATTATTTATTCATCCTAACTGATATAAAATAAAAACTGTTAAGAAAACGAAGCTTTACCATAATTTTTTTTTTTTCATTTTTTTTTTTTTTGTGGTGGGAAGGCAAATATAAATCAAATCATGTAAACGGGATGTGAAATCTGAACCGTAACTTTTCAGTCAGAACAAATTTAACCGAACCGAAAAGACCAAAAATCAATTGAGCTCTTTGTTTAGACATCATAAATTGCAGCATTAAATTTAAACTCTGAATTTAATGACTTCACTCTCAGAACCAACCGTTCACACTTCTGTTTGGTAATGCAAATATCCATTTAGATTTTCTTTATTATAATAAAATTCTAGCTAGTATGCTTTCGACTCAAACGTAAGTATATATTACACCCAGCAACTTTTATATACACTGAATGAAGAGATACTTAGGGTTGCAAACTACAAAAATAAAAATAATCAAAAATTTGTGTAAAATAAATCATGTTCATTATCAGATATTCATAAAACAGTTCATACAACAAAATGTTTCAACAGCAAATCCCATTAAATCCAAATCATTGATTTTAACGGCATGTTAACCTATTTAGGATTATTCTATGCCTACATGTTAGGGAATCACGTTAATTGTACGTTCAAATATAAATTTACGGTGAAGTCCTTTCTTAAAAGTTTTTTTTTTTATATGTGTACATTTTAAACCTATTTTTAACCTATATATGAGACTCTAATAGGTATTACCACTCCAGATCAGAGTGGATTTATGTCTTCGAATTTATTTTTAGTTAGAATTTTGATACTGGTTATGATAGTCTGTCACATAAATTTATTTAATTTACCCATTATCTCTCCGCTCTGTCGGCTGGGGCGTTAGAATGCGCCGACTGCACCTCTGCAGAGGGGTAAGACTCCCCAATTGGGCCACCTGTTGGCCGTGGGTGGCAAACCGTGATGCTTAAGGATAAAACCTAGGTGGCTGAGCAGTTCATGACTTGCAATATTCCACTTTGGTCTTATCTTGGGCTAGACGGGCGGTCGGAGAGGCCCCCTCTGATCAATCGGCTGGTCACGTCAAGCCCTAGAACCTATATGATTGCCCCAACCCTATTTCCCTTATGGCAACCCCAACCCCTTTCATCATATGGGTGCTAGAAGGCTGTGGATGCGGGTCTACATGTCCTGGGAATGACGTTAAAACTCTATCTGAATGA
>CM042159.1:64236291-64247832 GCA_023376005.1 Doryteuthis pealeii | reverse complement strand
GGCGCCCTAGGTGGATTGACTGCTACTCTTTTAAAAACCGTAGAGGGAAGGCCCGAAACGGTTTTGCCCACATTCTCTCTGATGAAGCCCATGCATTTGAGGTTTAAACAATCCTTTGTTTTTCAAATAATATCATTTCAACTGTCGGATTTAATTATCATTTGTTTCAATTCACCCACCACTACAGTAGTAAAATGAGTAACGCTGGAGAAACGTGGCTCAGAACATACCATACGCAATAGCCTATTTTTTCTGCTTTCAAAATTTAATTTGTAATGTTAGTTTTGGATTTTTTAAATGTTTTTATTCTATTTCCCAGTTTTTTAATTTCAAGTAACTCACTTATTGTTAATTTTTTAATTCTTCTTGAAGTAATGGGATTATATCTTTCACAAGTATATATGATTTTCAAAAACCTTTAAATAGCTTCACATTTTTTATTATAATTATATATATATAATATTACTAGTTTTTTTTATTGACTCGAATTTAGTTCTTTCTTTTTCAGCTTAATTCTCCTCTTGAGAATACATTCTTTTTATGACGTCGCAGTTTCATAGTGAACTTTAAAATCACTCCAATAGAGAGACAGTTATTTACCCTCTGTATACTAAAGATTTTGTAGTTTTCTATTTAATATTATTTTTGTTAAAATATATAATGTAATATTAATATGGAGTAACTCAAAAATCAACAGCACATCATATAGGATATGATTCTGCTCTCAAATGTGCTGCCATCTTTTTTTCCAGTCATTTCGTAGAAATTACAACCCTCCTATTAAAGGCACAAAGAATACAAGTTAACAGTAAGTAAAATAAAAAATCTCTTTTTTTATGATTCGTTTTTTTACGAAACACCGACAAGCTTGTTTAACCGATAGTTCGCAAATGCTCAGCATTTTCTGCTTTGTGTTTCTGTATTTTGGAGTCTCTTAGTAGAATTCTTAGGCTTTTTTCATTCTCAAAAGACATGAAAAGCTACAATACATCTCAAATTTACGCTATCGTCTGAGTCTTCAGACTACTCACCTTTTCACAACTTTATATATACTATATATAGGCTTACACTGTACTTATAAGACAATATCAAATAAGTATATCCTCGTTAATCAACCTATAGTATGTCACGTTAATTTAGTCAAGAAGGTATCATGGGAAGATAGCAAGTTTGGAGAACTTTATTTACTATATAATATATGACATAATATTAGTCTACTATATTTGACTATTATATCACCCTGTAATGTATAATATCATACACAGAGATTTTTAGATATGTACCATTGCCATTTTGACTACATCCTGTATATCTTTGCTTCGTAGCGCATATGCATTTACATGTCTGAGGAGGTAATTGGTTATAATATGCTGATTCCCCTGACGCCCTTCCCTTATTCGTTATTAATTATTAACTATCAGATTCAGAGAATTAAAACTAGGGCATCTGAACTGTCGGGACGCTCCAGTTTGTAGAGGCCTGGGCAGTCCTGCGGAAGTCAAAAATTACATTGGCGGATTACTTCCGCAGGTCCAATCTACCCAGGGTGGTAGTACTGTTAAGGGCCACTATCTATGGGAAAAACTCATATTGCTTAAAAATTGTTCGCGTTGTTGATTGGCTGTTTAGAAAAACTTCTTAAATAATCAACACAAAGTATGTAATAAATGAATATAAAGACATTATTCCCGTGCTACGGGAGCCGTTACTGAACACTCAATATCAGATGATCTGGGAATCTCTTAATATAAGGATGTACATGTTAAACAATAATTGGATAAGCGCACGAATACATTAATGTACAAGTAAGCTGTAGAATTAAAAATTAAAGTAATTCACTGAATCATTGAAAAATGTAAGTAAATTTACAGAGCTTGGCCTTTCTATTGATCGGTTAAAGTGATTAGGTAACAGGCTTAGAAAAGGGAGTTTTGGTTTGGTTTTCAAAAAAGGAAAGCAAAGTGTCTCTCCAAGATGGCTATTTCTTTCACGTGTGATAACCTTATCTGAATATGTTGCTGCTGGTCTTCACGTCTATCTCTCTTTGGAATGGCCGTGCAGTGTTTGCGCTAAGACCCCCTCCCAGATAATCGGAGAAAGTTATACTTCCGCATAGTCCTAATGTCTCTCGTGTGTCGGTCCAGTGCTTCCAGTTTCTTTTGTTGGTCATACGATAAAATGAAAACCTTGTAGCATTTTAGAGATTTTGATGAATACCGAAATTAGTTTTTTACATATAATACCACGTTTGTTTTTTGTTTTTTTGTTTTTTATAATATTGATCAATCAGTTCAAGAATTAAGTAAATTTTGACATACACTTTTGAAGATAAAAATACATCCTTTTTTGTAATGTTTTGATGGAAAAACAAAAAAAAATGTAAGATAAGAGTGGACAGTTTACAACAAAATTTGGGATGACATATTTTGAAAGGCTACTGGGTCAATTTCTATTAATTCATATCATATACATTAATGTAAATACTTATTTCTAAATGATGATATAACACATTGACAGTTTAAAAACATTAATACTGTGGCTGTTTTCAGGCAAAACCTTCCAGCAAGATCTTTTTAAAGACATATAATAAATAAGATGCCAATTAAAATTAGATAATGTTATTCCATAACTAGGAGAATATTATAAATAATCAAGAGAGTTGTAACGTTTTGGTTATTTAGTTCCCATTACAGACAGGCAGAAACATTGCAGCAATATGAGATGAAATGCCACGACAAATTTGGCAAAAGCAGCTTAATAACAAATGCACTTCCAAAAAGATTAAATAAAGAAAAAACTAATAATAATAAATATCTAAACGAGGAATGTAAAAAATGAATTAAAGATTTTTTGTATTTTTTTTCCCAAAATATATGATATCAATGTGGCTTGTTAAATAAAAAGAAATTGAATAAAAATCACTTCATTGAAAATTTGTCCATTTCTCAGGTCGGCAGTGTATAATTCATTTGACTGCTGTGAAAGATGAGTCGTAAGTACATACGCACCTGCGAGCACCTGCCCCAACGCCATTGATGTATATCCTGAATAGTCGCCAATGAGTAGAAAGGAGGAGGCGGTTATGGATGAAATGCGTTCCCCCATCAACTGTTCTTCTAATGACAAACTAAAATTGAAGCAATTTCTAAAGTTTAAAGCCTCCTCTTCCAACTCCTCCTCCCCTTCTTCTTCTTCTTCTCTTCTTCTTCTTCTTCTTCTTTTGGAAAAGTCAATTTACTTCTTTTTTATACTCATCATTTCTCCATAAGAAAGTTAAATAAAAATAATAATAGAGTGTATAAAATCAAATATATATTAAAGAGAAAAAATTTCAAAAGGTAATAAACATAATAAAGACGTCAAATAAAAATCAAATAAAAGAAAAAATACAAACAACTTAAAACACTAAGAATCTATACAAAATTAAACAGATAATAAATAATATATAGAAACATATTTTTAAATTAATGCTATGTGTTGCTATGAGGTAAATGAACATCAGCTTGTTTTTTTTTTCAATTTTTCTGTTTTTCTTTATTCTATTTATTTTTACTTTATTTTTAAAAAATATTCTCTTATATTAATGTTTTAAAAATGTTGTTACTGAAAGATATTTTTTTTATTTTAAAACCTCCTAGGATTTAATTTAAACTTAAAAAAAACATGCAGTTTTTCCAAATAACTTTTGCATTTCTTAAAAGACAAAATAAAATAAATAATATCCAATCGACAATGGTAAACAAATAATTATTGTAATTTTATTTCTATTTGATAATTTATTATTATCAACTTTTGGCATGTTAATAATAAGAAAGTGAAAATAGAATTCAATTTTTTCTTTAGACTTTTTTGTCCTATTTCTAGTTCGGAACATTGTTTAAATTCATTTCCCTAACGCACCTGCCACCTATCTGTCACCAACCTCCCACTCCATTGAGATACTTGGTCATTGTTGTTTTTTTTTTTAAGTTTGCTTGGTCGGATAATAATAATAATAATAATAAATAATAATAATAATTAAAATAATAATAATAATAATAATAAAATGATTTGTTATGTTTTTCCTGTCAAGCCATAATACATACATACAAATATACATATAGATCTTCTTTTCATATGTATAGATAGATAATGACGAAATCTGAATTCAGTTTTATATATTTATTTACTAAAAATAATTAACTATTTATCTTTTCAACGTTCCATTTAATTTCCTTTTTAACCGAACTTTTTGTCCATAATAATAATCATAATGTTTGCCACAGTTAATATTAATTATTATCTAATGCAACACATTTTTCAGTTTTTTTGGTTTCAAGTGTTTCTGTTCTAACACGATTATGTTGCAAGTATAACTGATTTCAAGTAACTATTTATATTTAATGATAATATAATTTGGTTTGCCACAGTTATATTAATACCCAATATTCTATTTGTACGTGGAATGTTACAAATATTCCAATCTAACAAAATAAAACATCATCTGATAATATTCGCTTTTAATCGGTTATCGTCAAAGGAAGTGGACTCGATTCTTGATTTCATGTATTTTAATGAAGCTGTTTGATAATAATGCACTAATACCCTTTGACTATATTGAGTTCATAGTGAGATTCAAACTTTCAACTAGAATGCCCGTTTAGTTTGCTAACTTTTACATTTCGCAAGGTGCCTGTTGGTTGAAACTGGTTGATATAAATGAAGGGGAAAGATAGATTATAGTAATAAGGTTAGACAGATAGATACTATATAAAGAGAAAGAAGGGAGAGGAGAGAGAATAACGCATGCACACACACACGCACAACACCACACAACTGGTCATTGGGGGGTTTATATATAATATATACTATATATATATATATATAATATATAATATATATATATATATTTTCCTCTCTCTAACTCTTGCTTCAGAAGCGTTACTTTTTCCCCTAACTTGCTCTCTGTCTCTCACACACCCTTACTCTCTCTCTCTCTCTCATATATATATATAATATATATATATATATTATATATATATATATATATATATATATCTGTATGTGTGTGTGTGTGTGTGTTGTGTGTGCATGCGTTAATTCTCTCTCTCTCCCTCTTTTCTCTTAATAACATATATTTCTAAGGAGAGTTTAACAGGTTTTAATCAAGTTTTAATTCTCTTCTTAGAACGGTAACCATACAAAGAAAGAGACCAGACTGCTCTGCTATTTACACATAGCTGGAAGGAGAATGATGCATTTATACTTTTCCATGGGTATTAAGCGTTATGGGAAAATGCAAAACAAACTTCGTCACTGATTTTTAACTCGAGACACAACCAAAGTCCACTTTCCGTGACAATAACCACTTCGCGACGAACGCCATTAACCTCTTATATGTTTTATTATGGCATTTTAAAAAAAATATGTTTGATTATAATCATAATTATATTTTAAAGTTCCTGTGCAATTATTTTAACCACAAATTTTTCATTTCACACACAGTTATATATATCAAATATTCCAATCTAAGTGTTCCTTTCTAATATAATATTCATACTCAAATTGTATGGTTTCAAGCACTCTCTTTTATTTAATAATTATTATCATCTGTTTTAATACGGTTATATGTTATCAGACATTTCTATTCAATACAAATATTTTGCACACATTTACATCGTTTAAAGCAATCATATATAATATTAATACACAGTTTATACACAATTATATGTTTTCAGGTAATTATTCCTATTTGATAATAATTATCATTTGTTTGTAGACAGTTATAAGGTATCAGTCATTTCTATCTAATACACATATGATGCACTCATCTACATCGTTTCAGGAATTTCTATATAAGACTAATATAACATATATTTTACCCATAAACGAGACTGTAGCAGTTCCGCCCTGTCGACTGGGGGCGTTAGAATACACTTACTGCACAGGAGTAAGAATCCCCCAATGAGGCCACCTGTTAGCCGTGGGTGGACACCCGTAAATACTTAAGGATGAATCATTTGTGGATGAGCATCTCCTGACATGTAACAATTCCTTTGGTCCTTACGCGGGCAATCGGCGAGACACCCTCCGAGCAACGGCTGGGCACAGTCAAGCCCTATCATCTATATGATAGCTCCAACTCTTTTCCCTTAATGGCAAGCCCAACCCTTTTTATCATATTGGTGCTAGAGGTGGTGGCTGAGGATCATGTCATGGGTATTACGTTAAAATCTGATTGTGAGGTCCAGTTCTGGAAGTCTGGGAAAGAACACTCCTTTATTTCACCATTGCTCGCAGGTCGACTCTGACCCGAGTGTTAGTACTTATAGGGCCCATCGTATGGTTAAATAGAAAAATCTGTTTATAGAAAGTTGTTTATCCATTAAAAATGAATTAATTTCAAAACGTTATCTGCATTAAATGACCCACTGAGGCTGGTATGCCGTAAAACAAAAACAAACTAAACAACTACAACAGTTACCTTTATTTGGGTTCCAGAATGATTATTGGAGGGTAATATAAGGGTTTCAACACTCTCCAGGCTCCACACTACAAGAGGCTGTTCACTCTAACACATCCTAGAGCTCCAAAATGGAGTCTCACATCCGGATGCAGTTTGGTTTACCCGATACGAACATTTTCGAAGAAGGGGTCTTACTCCTCAGCTCTGTATTCTAATCCCTGTCTACAGGGCTATATAAAGATATAAACAGGATATGAATGATAGCGTTAGAGAAACAGAAATTATAGTCGGCTTTATGAAGGATAAAAAGGAACAATTGGTCTCTCGACAATTATAAATGAAATAAAATATATCAATAAAAAATGAAAATTGTTTGGAAAATATGGCGTATTAAGTATCCGTCCATTAATGAGCAAGTGAACCTGCTGTTTCTCTTGTTGGAAATCAATTAAAAATTAATTCTAAGCAGAATGGTTTTTACAGATTTCTTCCATGAAACTTGATTTTGCTTTATTACTTTCTTTAGTATACCAGGAGCGAAATTAAAATTAGACATATTGTTCTCACTAGAAATCTAGTTTCAAATATAAATGGGTAAGTGTGTTTTCCTAATCATGTGCCAGTAGTTTATTTTTAAGATCGTCTGGCATAAGTTTATCTTAAATATCATGTTTAATAAGTTAAGTTACAATATAATGTGACATAAGTTTAGTGTGTTTTTTAGAAAATGAAAACAATTAACTCCACATAGATTGTCGTATTGGTTTAAGAGGTTTGAAGAAAATAATTGAAAGTAAAAAATACATTCGATGTTTAGGATGAAATTTATTGTTTTACAAGTCAGCACAAGTGTTTGGATATATTTTGTTTACATATACGGAATATTCATTTAAAAATTATTTTAGAGAACATGAAACAAATAAAATATCGGGCATACAAAATTCAGATTATCATCAGGATAAAACAGATAATTATTTTTGATTTGTGTTTACGATGTAAAACGATGAAAATATATTCGAATTTATTAGTTTACAGACGCATGATGTTTTTTTTAAATCTCAGAGCTTCCCAGTGTTTCGAAAATGGGAATTCCTTTTACTGTGTATGTCTGAAAATGTTTTGAAAAGAAAGTATACTTTATTCAAAACTAATAATAATAATAATAATAATAATAATAATAATAATATATACATATATATATATATGTGTGTGTGTGTGTGCGTGTGTATGTGTGTGTGTGTGTGTGTGTGTGTGTGTGTGAATAAAAGGAAGTGAATCCGACGGTATGTAGTAAAATAAACAATTGAAAAAACACAGGTTTAAATGAGTTAAGTGGTGAGTTTATTGGCCGACGCTTCAGTGTTTCGATCTATTAATTAGATCATCTTCAGGGCTCTTGTTGGTATGTAGAAAGTGATAAAAAATCTCATCTCAGAATAAGGAAAAAGGCGAGTAATAGTCCTTGTTTTTCGGTCGGTTTAAAATTGGAAGTCTGAGAAAAAAGAACGTTGAAAAAATGAACGGTTTGAAATATGACGTCAAATATTCTTTTTTGCGGTGTGAGTATTAGAATGTGTAAGTGTTTGTATCGAAAAAAGCATTGTGCATTTTTTATGTGTTTATGAATGTGTGGTTGCGCGTAAATATTTTCAGTGTTTGATAAATTTAAGTATTTAAAATGATTGTAGTAAATTATATATATATATATATATATATATATTATCATATATTATATGTGTGTGTGTGTGTGTGTGTGTGTGTGCATGTTTTTTTTGTGCTAATTATTATGCATAGTCAGTATGTGTGTAGATATGAGCGCTGTTGTGACTGTATTTATAAACTTTAAACAGAAAAAAATCGGAAAAGGGGAAAAAACTAATTTTTGTCCGTGATTATAAATATGGGGATGATAAGAATGTTTGTTTTTGTTATAACGGGGAATTTTGTTGTCAAAATTTGAAAAATGTTATCGATGATCTTGGCACAAAATCTCATTGTACATTATTTATTTCCTGGATTTTGCTGATGACATAAACTTACATTTGAAAGAATAAAAAAATTCTACACGAGTGGTAAAAAAATGGAAGTGATTTTTCCGATAAGGGACTAGACAACTACAGATTTACTTCTTTCTATAGGATTTTGGAATTATCAATCTTTGATCTCCTCAGAACACTGACCAGACTCTTAAAACTTGAAAAATGGAATCGTCAAGCTGAGTTCAAATTTAACCTTCTAAGAACTGTTGTTACTTACATACAAGGCATAATCCATCTATACTGTGTTGCCTCTTATATACAAAGCATATTCGATCTTTTCTTTGTAACCATTTATCTACAACATATATCGTCTATCTATTCTTTGTGGTCACTTGCATCTAAAACATAGTTTAAATATTTTTTTGTGGCCAGTTCTCAATATGGCATAGCCTATTTCTTTTGTGGCCACTTGCATCTAAAACATAGTTTAATTCTTCTCTGTGTCCAGTTCTCAACAAGGTATTGCCTATTCCTTCTTTTGTTGCCACTTGCATCTAAAACAGTTTAATTCTTCTGTGTGGCCAGTGCTTAACAAGGAATAGTCAATTCCTTCCTTTGTAGCCACTTGCATCTAAAACATAGTTTAACTCTTCTGTGTGGCCAGTGCTTAACAAGGCATTGTCTATTCCTTCCTTTGTGGCCACTTGTATCTAAAACATAGGTTAACTCTTCTCTGTGGCCAGTGCTTAGCAAGGCATTGTCTATTCCTTCCTTTGTGGCCACTTGTATCTAAAACATAGGTTAACTCTTCTCTGTGGCCAGTGCTTAGCAAGGCATTGTCTATTCCTTCCTTTGTGGCCACTTGTATCTAAAACATAGTTTAACTCTTCTCTGTGGTCAGTGCTTAACAAGGCATTGTCTATTTCTTCTTTTGTGGCCACTTGCATCTAAAACATAGTCTAACTCTTATTGTGGCGAATTATGTACATTATATCGTCTATTTATTCTTTGTGACTACTTGCATATAAAACATAGTTTATCTATAAATTGTTCCCACTGACATACAAAGCATAGTCTCTCTCTTTCCTTCTCTTTCTTTCGCTCTCTACTGGGGTCACTTACATACAAGCCATAATGTATCTTAGGAGTGTATCGTAGGAGTAACATACCGGTACGGTAAGGCTTTCCTTCTTCTAGATTAGTTGGCAACATGTTTAGAAGGAATACTCTGAATTCAAACCTTGCAGAGAAACATCTTGATATGCGGATGTAAAAAGCAAGAAATTATGATTCCATAAGCTATTGTTTTATAGCTAAAAAAGACAAAAATAGTAAATAAAAACAACCACTTACTCTTCGGAAAGGTCAATCTTTAAGCGGAGGTTTAATGGGTTTAAATTGATTTTCATTCTTCTAGACTGGTTGCCATGTCAACTTTAAAGAACACAATCTGTTCGACTATTACCCAGTGTGTTCTTAGGGGATAAACTCAGCGAATGCTATGCCCCACGAGCAGGTTGATATTACAGAAACATTGACTAATAAAGTGGTTTTAAAATAATTATTTAAAATGAATGTTTAAAATATTAATAGTTATGTTTCTAACTTTCATTTCCTATTTCAATTTCTTCTAGAAAGTTAGCTCAAGTAAACTGGCAAATTGCCAAAGTATATGGAGGCCAACATTATGGAAAGACAAAAATAAAAAAGTTCTACCTAGACATGGATTGTTATGTTTCTTTTCTTTTTATATTTAGGTTTCCGCAATGTGTAATCACTTTTATAGATTGTAACATTCCCAAAGAAAATCCCACAACTTTCTTCCAGAGATTACAGTGAATTAAATAAAACAGTTTAATTTATCGGGCAGTTGCAGTGACTTTTCTCTTATCTTTCTCCAGAGACATGAACATTCTGTCCGCAACTAAAATCACTACCCCGTATACACACACACACACACACACACAATATATATAATATATAATATATATATATATATATATATATATTATATATATAGAGAGAGAGAGAGAGAGAGAGAGAGAGAGAGAGGAGAGAGAGGAGTGGGGGAGAGAGAGTGAGAAGGAGGTAAATGTAAAAATAGAAAGAAGAAAAGACTAAGTATGATAAACAATATTGAGACTAAGTTTAAGTTTTAGATGTTATATGAGGTCGTGTTCATAACTAGTATGATAGTGTGATCATGTCTAGACTGTTCTAGACCAATCAATTTAAAAGAATGAAGCCATTTTCAAAAACACTTTTAAAACTTATATATATATATATATATATTATATATATATATATATATAATATATATATGACATAGTTATATAAAAATAAATGAACTCGAATTTTTGTAGCTTGAAGATTAAAAATATATATTCAAAGGTGGTCAATAAAAAATACAACAGGTCCACCATCTTACTCAGGACAATTTGTGACCTAAAATTTATTTATGTAGCAAATGGTATTCGTCACCTTTCTGTTTAGAAGGACTCGTGATTTAGTAGCCAATTTTAATATAATGTATGGAATATATTTAAAGACAACGTAGATTCAAATGAAAAAATGAGTTGATATATATATATATATATATATATATATATATATATATATATATATATATATATATAATATATATGATATCAAATACAATGCAATAATTTCAGAGAAACAACAAAAATTCTACCACATAAGCAATAACACCATTGCAAAAAATCTCAGCACAAAAACAACCTTATCTTTAAGAGTCAAAACTTATACGCACTAAGGGATGAGCTATGGGAACTCTTGCAGCACCTTCATACGTAGAAATTTACAAAGAAAACTTTGAAAACCCGTGAATTTACTCTAAAATTAAGAATTACTTATCTTTATGCAACATTTATTAAAGTCATATTTCTCATATTCCCATCCGGCGTATAGATAAATTCAACAATTTTCTAACCAACTTAAACATCATGCTCAAATCTATCAAATATGTCAACACAATCAATCGCCTTTTTAGATATACTAATATATATTGACAAGAACTGACAACTACAAACAACAATACACACAAAAAACCCAAACACATACAACTATCTCTATGACAGATTCTTTCACCCTAAAAAT
>CM042159.1:64206291-64231291 GCA_023376005.1 Doryteuthis pealeii | reverse complement strand
TCGGCTAGAATACTCAGAAGAGTCATGGAGACCTGAGGAGACTTGTTGTCACTCAGCCCCCAGTGAAATACCATCAGATAACGCTGATGTAAAAAAAAACTCAGAAGAAGAAGAAGAAGAAGAAGAAGAAGAAGAAGAAGAAGAAGAAAAGAGACAATAAATTACATAGAAGTAAAGCGTTATTTTAAACAGAGCAGGCTTAAAATCTAAAATTATTTTCCCGCGAACTTCGAATATCACGTGCTGCACACAATTTTCAGAGGGAGAGCGGAGGGAAATGGAGAGTCAACCGCAATTCAAGTTAAAATAATTGATCACGTGGCATTACGCGTGAGCATGTGACCATAAATATAATTATTTATTGGTTTTTACCATCTGGACAAGGCATCAGAAAAATCTCACCTTGGGGTCAATTGAGTGGTAAATGATGCAAAACAAATTTATTCTCAATTCTTCACATAGAAATTAATTAACTTCTCTTGTTCAGAAATTTATTGGGGTCAGTGTGTTCCAGAATACGTAGATTTTCTTTCGGACAAAATCTGCAGTTACAGTTTAATTAATTGGGATAACCCAATGAATATTCCCTATCTTTCTCCATAGACATGAGGAATCCATTAAAAACTGAAAATAGTCGTCACACGCACAAAATACACACAGGCACACAGACAGACAGACAGACAGACACACACACAGACATATATATATAATATATATTGAGAGAGAAAGAGACTGACTGACAGAGATAGAGACATAAAGAGAGAGATAGAGAGAGAAATATATATATATATAGAGAGAGAGAGAAAGAGACTGACAGAGACAGAGACATAAAGAGAGAGATAGAGAGAGAAATATATATAGAGAGAGAAAGAGACAGACAGACAGAGATGGAGAGAAAGAAAGTGATAGGGATATAGAAACTTAGTATTTTCTCTTACTGGCTTATTTATTTTCACATGGCCGGTCACAATGCGCTTCCATTTTGTTTTTAATCTCGCCATCTTTTTCCTATTGAACCAATTGGCTTGACAATTTCATCTTTAAGTTGTCGTAGAGGTCTTCCAGTTGGTCGTTTTCGTAGATAATTATCTAACCCGTTCGGTGTGGGTAAAAAGTGACAGAAGGTCGCAAGTATCTGACGCCTAGCCAGGATTGAACTCGAATACAGTAGTAATGGATCAGCAAGACTAGCTTGCAAAACATTACCCCACGACGGGTGCCATTACAAACAAAATATAATATAAACTTAAAACATCTTAAAATTTACCTTAATTTTGTGTCATTACAAATAATTTCCTCTATCTAATATAAGAATATGAAATACAATCGTCAGAAGCAAATTAAAAAGAATATTAAGATGTATAAGGGTGCAAATTATTCTTAATAGGTAGGAATACATAAGAACTACTAATATATGAGCCGGGTTAGCTCAGTCGGAAGAGCGTTCGGCTAGAAACCACAAGGTCCCTAGTTCGATACTAGTCCTCGCCTACTCAGCGTATGAGTAGCACAGGGATCTGTGCGGTAAAGTAAGGAGCTGATGTTATGTGTAGCGCTCCACCTCCCATGCTAAAACAATCTCCTTGGTCTAGCGCTATTGAAAAGGGGATATACTCCCTCGCTGACTGGCTGATACCGACTTTAGGCCGCCCCGACGACTTTACTTACTAATATAGAGAAATACTTGAACACTTAAACCAAATGTGGTTACACGTGTACGTTGACAGGATGTGATTACACCTAATTAATTGATTGATTTTACTTTTTAGTTTTCTTCTTGTAATTCACTCCTTTCGAGCTTTTCACAGCTTTACCTCGTAAACTTTCAATGAAGTCTAGGTGACAAGTCGCCTCAGGTCACTAGGACCCTTCTGTGTATTCTAGCCAATCTTAACAAATCTGTTGTCAGAATAGTATCGATTTTTCCTCTGATTTCCAATCCGTCCATACATTTTGTCAAACCCTACGGGGCCGTTCCAACGGCACCAAATTTTACAACTGCCTGGGTACTCCTCAGTCATTGGACCTTGTGAAACTTCTACTTTCGGTACTCTACGTCAGTCACTCGCGATTATAATATTTATTTATACTAGAAGTTTTTTTGTTTACTTTTAAAATATTTTTAAAAAATATAACCCTAAATTCCTATGTGTTTTGAAACAGTTTTATTATAATTCTAAGCTAATAACTAAACATGTATTTCTATTTGTTGATGGAAACTTTCACGTAATAATTCAAATGAAGATTATTCGTTAATTCAATTAATAGTTGAAATCTTTATCTAATTAAATTACATTGAATGCACCAAACAAAAATTCACTACAACCAATGACCAGTGACATGGTGAAAAGAGCATGGGCCCAAAATATGTGACACTTCTTCCATCTGGATCCCGATATACGGAAAATAACAAGAAGAATTGAACGTCTACACTTGAAAATAACAAAGAAAAAACAATCCTTAGCCTTTAATGAAACTTGTTTGAATAATAACTTGTTTCCAATATATATATATATATATATATATATATATATATATATATATATATTTATTTATTTTACAATGTTTTCATAGATCAATGTTCATTATCAGCGACCGCGGTTTCATGCTAAATAGCAATCATCAGGTTGAGGAGCAAGATCCTATGGTGTTTGTTGGAGTTCTTTACTCAATGTCACATTTAGGATTGTAAATAACGTCGGTTAGTTTTACGGACGCTGTTATTTTTTTTTAAATTTGAATTTTTTTGAAGTAATGCCAACGAAGTTGCCTCCCTTTATTCGTTAAAAATAGGACTTTTTTTTAACTTTGAAAAAAATAGGGCGTTTTTTATAAATTTTGAAAAAAACGTTTTATTTTTTATTTTTTATTTTTTATTTTTAAATTAATTCCGTTTGGCAAAGGATGCATATGTCTTCAAAAAACCATTTTAATATATATGGTAGAGTCTTTTAAGTTTTTATCCAACATAATATAAAGGTTGATGGTGTTATTTCTCTGTCGAAAAATCATTTTTTCACTGTTGAAATATTGGATATCATTGCAAATAATTGCTGATTTATTCTCAGGGTGGATGTTGAGTATCTCCCTCCATGCATTTAGGAAGAATTTTCTTTTATGGGGACATTGTTTGAAGATTTCTGATTTTTTATTTAAACTTCTATTATTATTATTGTTATTATTATTAAAGGAAATCAAGTTTTTAAATATTCTAAATTTTTCGGTAACACATAAGTTGCAGTATCTGAGCCATTTGTGTAACATTTGGGATGATCTAAGATTTTCCACTCTATTTTGTGAGGCATATCTCTTTTCTTTCAGCTCCCATATCCTTGTTGCAAGGGAAGTTGTTTCTCTTTTATCTTTCTTTCTGAAAGATTCCATATGGGCGTAAAATCTTTGCTTGAAGTCACCCTGGGTCATCCCAACATATCTGTCTGTGCTTATAGGGTGATTCGCAACTGTAGTTGTTACCTTAGCCTCATATACTACTGATCTAATGTTACATTTCTGATTTAGAGGGCAGTCTTTTTTAATTCTACAAGAACATGAAGGGTTTGAGTTTGGTTTAGATTTTGATGTAATAAGTGATTTCATTGAGAGTCCACATGAGTAGCTAGTTTTTACCGTATTTCTATTAAATATTTTATTATATCTATTTTGGGTGGGAAGTGTTTATCAATTAAGTCTAGAAATTTTTTACCGACATTTGTTTTAACTGTTTTAGAAAAGGGGGCGTAAACCAAATTATCTTTCTTTTTCTGTTTTTGAATTATTATGTTTGGGGATGTTATCTATGTAGTATATTTTTTCTTTGAATCCGCTATTTAGTAATGCTTTATTGTAATATGGGGCGGCCTTTTCAAAAATATCTTTGTTGGATGATAGTTCTGAGATTCTACGGCTAATGTTAGGGACTAGATTTTTTAAAACTAATGGTGGGTGGTTGGAATTTATATTAATGTATTTAAGTTTCTCATTTTGTTTGTGGTATGGCTTATACGTATCATTTTTAAGATCTAAATTGACATCTAGGAAATTGACATTTGTTAAGTTAGTATCTATAGTAATCTTGAGTTCCATATTATCTAGGTGTGTTATTATATCTTTACGTAATCTATCTAATGACTTACCGGAACAGTCCCGTGAAATACAAATTCCGTCATCCCGGTAGAGTGCGAATGTGTGTTCGGGAAATTTCTGTTTAAGTGAATTTAATATGTATAATCCGACCAAATCACAAATTCCCCGCACTATCGTATCCCCCCATAGCGATGTCGAAATAATCTGATGGGTTTGATTTTTTTACCCAGGATTTACCTTCATTGAAAAGGATTGTCTTTCTTGCGTGCATGATTGTGTTAATTTCTAAACTATTTATTTTGGTAAAGTCATTGGCGAATTCTAAAGCTTTACTTAAAAGATTTTTAGTGATTGATGGATAGAAATCAACAATGTCAAATTGTGTAAATTTATGGCTTGTTTTTGATGGGATATCTTTGAACCAGTTAATTACAGCTGATGTGTTATCCCATTGTAATAATTGGGTCTTATTTCTGATTTCTAGGTTTATTTTATTAATGATATTTTTGCTTACTAATCCCAGTTCTGATTTAGCTGGATTTATTGATCTACAGGATGGTCTGTTACTAAAGTCAGATTTATGGTCTTTCAAAGTAATAAAGATTTTACGCCCATATGGAATCTTTCAGAAAGAAAGATAAAAGAGAAACAACTTCCCTTGCAACAAGGATATGGGAGCTGAAAGAAAAAGATATGCCTCACAAAATAGAGTGGAAAATCTTAGATCATCCCAAATGTTACACAAATGGCTCCAGATACTGCAACTTATGTGTTACCGAAAAATTTAGAATATTAAAAACTTGATTTCCTTTAATAATAATAACAATAATAATAATAGAAGTTTAAATAAAAAATCAGAAATCTTCAAACAATGTCCCCATAAAAGAAAATTCTTCCTAAATGCATGGAGGGGAGATACTCAACATCCACCCTATGACATATGCATCCTTTGCCAAACGGAATTAAATTAAAAATAAAAAATAAAAAATAAAACGTTTTTTTAAAAAAAACGCCCTATTTTTTTCAAAGTTAAAAAAAGTCCTATTTTTAACGAATAAAGGGAGGCAACTTCGTTGGCATTACTTCAAAAAAATTCAAATTTAAAAAAAAAATAACAGCGTCCGTAAAACTAACCGACGTTATTTACAATCCTAAATGTGACATTGAGTAAAGAACTCCAACAAACACCATAGGATCTTGCTCCTCAGCCTGATGATTGCTATTTAGCATGAAACCGCGGTCGCTGATAATGAACATTGATCTATGAAAACATTGTAAAATAAATAATATTTAGCTCTTACAAGCTGTGATTGAGCACTGTATTTTCTTTGTTCATCGCAAAAAAATTTTTGTTTTTAACATATACCTATATATATATATTATATATATATATATATATATATATAATATATATTTAGTAAAGTAGTCGGGGTGGCTTAAAGTCGTAATCAGTCAGACAGCGAGGGGGTCTATCCCCTTTTCACTAGCGCTAGACCAAAATATTGTTTTGGCGTTTGGGCTGGAGTACCTCAGCTACCATCAGCTCATCACTTTCTCACACAGATCCTTGTGCTATTAATATCCTGATTTGGTGAGGATCGGAATCAAACGCCGAACCTTGTGGATCCTCGTCTGACGCTAAACTGACCCTATATATATATATATATATATATATATATATATATATATATATATATAGAGAGAGAGAGAGAGAGAGAGGAGAGAGTGACAGAGATATAAAGAGGGGAAAGAGATATGAACATAGAGAAACATGAACAGATAGTTCAGCGATATAACCGGTCATGATGTTATAGGATGATACACGATGAAGTAATTGCTACGAATGTATTTTCACTGACTATTCCTCCAATAGCGAGTTCATTTCTCACCAAGTCTATAACAATTGTGGCCTTGTGTCAGACAAGCTTAGAACTTGTCTACAAAGCTCACAGGCAGATCTATATTTAAACGTGAAACCGTCAACAGATAAACATAATTTCATTTAAAGCAAAACGCTTTTTTTTCTTTTTGAATGTGTGTAGACGCCCATAAAAATTTCTTCATATTTCCAATTTTATCCATCTTTTCGAATGATTCATTGGTCACATAAACTAAAGCTTATCGGATTGAGTTTGTGAAATTCAATTTTATTTTCTTTCTCCATCGTTTTGGTTTTTATAGTTTATATCCCAATGTGTTTTACTTCAGAATAATTCATTTCTTTGTACTTGTTCTTGCTTTTTTGGCTTATAATTCTTCTTCCTAGACTTTCTTATTTTTACTCATTTCAACTCTCATTCACTGTTTGCCATTGTATAGATACACAGACATCACACACACACAAACACACACACACATACACACACACACACACACACACACACACACACACAGATATATATGTCTATATAAGTAAAGAAATAACAAAAGACTTAGAGATTTAGCATTATAGTCTATAATTATAATTATAATTAATATCACAGAACTATACAATTTAAAAATAAAAAAATAAAAAATAAAAATATGTTTTCAAATGCATTTAAAGTAATAAAGAATTCATCATTCGCATCTGATGAATCGGAAGAGTTAGACAATTTGTCTAAGCTACCTGAAATAGACTATAATGCTAAATCTCTAAGTCTTTTGTTATTTCCTTACTTATATATTTGCTCTGTGACTCTAACATTAAGTGTACACATTGAGCTCTCAAACTGCGACAGGTTTTTTAAATAAAACTCTTGTGTTGTAAGGAAGATTTATTCTCTGGATTTTTCGATTATATATATATATATATGTGTGTGTGTGTGTGTGTATAGTAATAATGTATGGTTATCGCTAGATCACTTTGTGAGTTAGTAGTTGATCAAGTTTTTTAGGTATTGTTAATACAGTGTTTAATATCAGTGGCAGACCTGTTATATATATAAAATATATCTTATTATAATGGAGATTGTGTGTTTGTTTGTCTGTAACCGAAACTATATCACTACTCAAGTCACTATCCATTTAGTTATTATACATCACATTTATCAAGCCTCAATTATTAATAAAATTGTTTTTAATCATTAATACTGATGGCCATATCTACGTACTAATAACATGCAATTGTATTTATATGTACAGCAAATAGCTGTTTACAGTGTGAACGTCAAGCCTAATTTGCATATTGATATTTAAATTTTGATTTTAATAAATATGTGCTTGGTATTGTTGATTTCTAATTATTTGATTTTATCTTAATGGATATGAGTAAAAATCTCGGAGATTAATCTAAAAAGAAATCAATTAACAAAAAGAAATAACTGTAATTTTATTCTTTACTTCCTATTTTAACTAAATAGTTAAATTAGAAAAGTTTAGCAAGGAAAGACGGGGGTGATGGAAGAGGGAGCTTCAGCTGTTTTATTTTTCGATTATACCCCTCTCTGTTTCAAATCATTTTATCTGCATTCTTATTTAGTTTCTTTAGACTTTCTAATTTAATATAATATTATATTTTATAACATTAATACTTGCACCCGGAGGGTGCATATATTTGCTAGTTTAGTTAATATATATATATATATATATATATATATATATATATATATTATATACGTGTGTTGGTATTTGTGTGTATCTATGCGTTTGTGTCAATGAGTCCGTGTGTTTGTATTTCTGTGTTTCTGTGTTTGTATTTGTGTATTTATTTATTTCGTCAAAGGTGCTTGTTTCCTATTCATCTCTAACCCTGTTTAATCCTACGCTTTTCCTAACTTTCAACTTCATGTTTCCTATAACTCCATCTTTAATTTTTTTAGTCCTCGCCTTCTTGTTGCATATTCCTCCCACACAGGTTCTATATTTCCACACACTTTTTTATATCCTACACCCTTTGGTTACCTCACGTGGTGTAATGGTTAGCAAGCTAGAATGGAAGACCATAGTTGGTGAGTTCAATTCTCATTGGGCGCCCCATACTTCTGACCTTGTGTCACATCTAAACTAAGCTTAGTAGATAACTATATGGCCACCTCACGTGGTGCAATGGTTAGCAAGTTCGATTAGCAGACTATTGTTAATGAGTTCGATTATCACTCTGCGCCCCATACTTCTGACCTTGTGCCACATCTAAAGTAAGCTTAGTAAATAGCTATCGGTTACCTCATGTAGTATAATAGTTAGCAAGTTAGATTTACAGACCATTGTTAGTGAGTTCGATTCTCACTGGGCGCCCCGTACTTCTGATATGGTGCCACATCTAAGCTAAGCTTAGTAAATAACTATATACTGCACCTTTACTATTGTTGTATACCCTTTCTTTACTTCTATTCTTCTTCTGCTCATCTTTGGTATCTTACGTTCTTCTTCTAGCGTCTCTTCTAACGTCTCTGTTCTAGCTGGTTGGTCGTCCTTGATTCATTTCTTCTTCTAGGTCAGTCTTGTTGCCAAGACATTCATCAACCACAAAACCATATTATTTATTTAAACCTTTATTTACTTAACTAAAAATATTTCTCTAACTAACACAACGTGAGTGTGCAGAGAGCCCCAGCTAAAGCAGATATATCTTCTCTGCCTGATGTCCAAGCTGAAACTAAAGACCCAACCAGGTCCCACATGACTTCACGTATTTCGCGGGCTTTCTGTAATATTCCATGGAAAGTCACGCCCGTGATATGAAAAGGGCCATCCCTTCAGAAATACAGGGGATTGACAATAATCTATGCATAGATTATGTAACACTATTCTTTTACTTCCTACTTGGGATTGGGTTGGGACTTGCCGTAAGGGTAATAGGGTTGGGACAATCATATAGGTGCTAGGGTTTAATGTGACCAGTCGATTGATCAGATGGGGCCTCTCCGACCGCCCGTCTAGCCATTATTACGTAGTCTTTAAGAGATTTCTCAATCTCTATCTGGTTTATTTTTCACTTTGGTATTGTTTGGTCGTTAAATTAAATAGCGGGAATATCATGATCTTAATTGCTCTTAGGTCCGGTGTTTCTAAGTTGTTGTTGATGAAGGATATACACCTTTCGTCTAGGATGTTTTTTCTGCGTCTTACCGAAAGGTACATCGTTATTGCAATTATCTAAACCACACATATATATACAGTGGTACCTTGACTTACGAATGCCCCAACTTATGATTTTTTTCACTCATTCGATGTTTTGCGTTGTGTTGAGGGCTAAAGTTTTAGGTACAAGTGAGCATCCGAAAAGCTTATGTTAATGTCATATAATACCTAAATAATGAGAATGGAAGCGTACGTTTTCCTGTCCATAATGTCTGAAAAAATTGGAAAGGAGAGAAAAACGAGACCACACAAAACTTGTTAATTCAAACTACCAATTGCTAATTATTATATTCACCGTGTATCATTGATTTTTAAACCTTTTTTTCTATCCTTAATATTTGTTTTGTTTCTTTCTATACCAACTCTGATACTCCAATTACAACAGGTAATAAGTCCTCCAATAACATTTAAGTATTTCATAGGGCCGGGTTAGCTCAGTCGATAGAGCGTTCGGCTAGAAACCACACGTTTCCTAGTTCGATTCCGATCCTCGCTAACTCAGCGTATGAGTAGCACAGGGATCTGTGCGGTAAAGTAAGGAGCTGATGGTAGGTGTGGCACTCTACCTCAGATGCCAAAACAATCTCCTTGGTCTAGCACTAGTGAAAAGGGGAGAGACTCCCTCGCTGATCAGCTGATACCGACTTTAGGACGACCCGACGACTTTACTTTTACTTATTTCATATTTATTATAGAAGAAAAAAAATATTCACAAAACAATAAAAATTAAAACATATTATTTTTTTCTGGGAAAAATTATCATAATTCATTGAACTCTATTTAATTATGTTTTTATACAATACAGTGCTATTTTAGATTATTTCAAAAATCTACGAAAACAGAACGGACTATAATGGATTAATGTCATTTCAGTTTATTTAAATGTGGAAAATTGATTTGATGTATAAGGAGAGTAGCCAATGCATGAAGTCAGCGGCGTTTGTTAATTGACAGTTTGTCGCCAATGTACTTTTTTAAACCAAGCGAATAATTTTTGTTCATATTTTCCTCGTATTTTGTTGTGAAGTGCATCATGAGAAAGGACAAATACTTTAGTCATGATAGAAGGGCTATTATAGTTTGGGAAACTAGCTTCATCCTTCCGATAACGCATCTCATAACAACATATAAGAAAAAATACAAACACAAATAATTAACTTATTTAAATTTCCCTATGAGTTCTCAAGCACCGTTGATTGCATGTATTTGCAACGCTAACTTAGATATACACAGTCTATAAATGATATTGAGCACTCTTTACTTATAACCATAGAAAACTATGTCATGAATAGTGATATATATGAATATTGATATATATGTATGTGTGTCTGTGTGCGTGTGTCTCTGTGTGCAATATGAACACAAATATTCACAGACAAATCAAAAGACAGTGCAGATATAAGATTTAAATGCCAAATTCTTTAAAAGGTACCTCGGGGACGTATATATATATATATATATATATATATATATATATATATATATTCGAGAGTGCAATAAATCTTAGCGGTACCCATTTCAGATATTTTTTATACAATTTTACTTTTCTTTCATTCTTTTTATTTTTTTTTTGTCGGATCTTTTCATTAAATGCTTAATTCCAATTCCTGCTTGGAAATTTAATAGAAACATTCCAGTTCCCTGCCTGGAGTCACCAATAAATTTTACTGCATATATCGAATTTTTTCACCGCTTTTATTTTAAAAAAAAACAAAAAACAAAAGTGATTTAATCAATATGCTTTGCACCAAAAGACATTCTTGATAACCTTTCATCCAGGTGCACACACACACACATCCACACGTATATATATATATATATATATATATATATATATATATATATATATATATATATATATATATATATTAAGAAAAGAGAATTATATTACTTAGATTTAATATCTATTTATAAGGGTACCCTAACTTTCTTTAAGAAATTCTCCTCTCACGAGTTTTCCTTCTTCTAGACTGGTTGCATAACTAGGTTAAAGGTACTCCAACTATATAGTTTATTCTCTAGAGGGAGAATATTTGGAGTCATACCTTTGCTAATGATATTAGCGCTATTTGAAATGCAAAATATCTCGTCCAGGATTTGAACCCATCTTGCCATGTCTATTTTTACACGATAATCATTACACCACATGACTCCATAGAACAAAACAAAAATATGTTATAAAACAAGGTAAAAAAAATCACGATTCTACCATTTCGATTCTCAGGATTCAACACACCTGACCTTTCAATTTCTTTTAAAAAAATGATTTTATTCTGTTTTTGAGTCCCGTTACTATAATGTGGTTAGTATCATAAGTCACGTGGCCTAATATGACATCCACTTTTAGATTAGTTAACATTCATTTTCTGCTGGAAAACTTTCATGACAGCTTTCATTTTTTCAAGTGTTCATTCCTTTAATTTAAAGTAATATTCTTTATCTAAATTGTCCCGATGACTGTTACTAGATCTTTTTTTTTGTGCGTGGAGCTTTTTTATTTTGTTTTTAAATTGCCATCATATATCATAAATATTCAATTGAGTTCGGATTGTTCATTGGTCAATGTCATTGATTTTATATGCCTTTCATGAAGAAAAGCTTTAACTCTCTTTGTTTTATGAAAAGATGCATTATTGTCCTGAAAAATGATTTCATCATCATTAAACGAATTGATGGATTGAGAAAACATTTCAATGTACACAGTGTATTGGCTTCTGTGTTAATGGTTTTCATTTCCTCCGATCCTTTAAACAACATGAGACCCCGTATAATGCATCACTCGTAAAATCTACTTCTTTTCTTCAGCCATTTATCTTTATGGGTTTACACCTGACATGAAGTTTCAGAATAATCACTTTGGTCAATGTAGACTTTTGATTCATTACTGAATATCACTTTCATTCAATTGTCAACACGCCAATGGTTGATTCTATTTAGCCTACTTTAACCTCGTTTTCTTATGTTTGTGTGTCAGTGATCCTTTTCATTAAGCTCTTTTGTGTAAAAATTCCATTTCATTCCTCTGATTTCTTGCTGGTCTTTTTCACAATATTTGACATTTGTTTCGAGCCATTTGTTTTTCATTAGTTTTGTTGTACAGTTTCTATTCTGTGAAGCGCGTGCTGTAAGGATTATTGTCGTAGAAAATGGACACGGTGACCCGAGTTAAAATGATTTTATGGAACCAGTAACTTCAGTAAAAGTATTTTCTTCTTGCTGTAGACAGGTTTCCCGCAGTAAAAAAAGGCCCCAGTCCCACTTAGATCTCATTCTTTATTTCGATCCCTGATGTTTATCAATAAATGTCAAATAACAGTAAGTGCAATAGTAACAAAAAGCAACTGAAAATAAGTAGAAGTGCAATGGTAACAGCTTTATTTTTATAGAAGGCCATTTCAAATCCGTTAAAAGTGCCCGAAGAAGTGCATGTAACTCCTTGGGTAAAGTTCATCTTTGTAAGCATTGCCGCATATGTGACAAGCAAGTTAATTATCTTTGTCGTTGACATTGTACTCTTGTATGTTTTCTGACAACTGCTGTAAACCTATTGTGCTACAGAGAACATATGGGTTATCAGTATGTTGTTACGGAGGGACCTGTGTAAACTGAGTATGTAATTGCTTGCTGTCGTGAAATCCCATATTACTATAAAATCCAGCTTCGAACAGATAGAACCTATTACTCATGTTACATAAATATGCAGGCAGGAAATGTCCTGGAACAAGGTCAAATAATACCTCCAATGTACCCATTTCAATATAGAGTGTTCGATTATCTCTGCTTCAAATATCTTACAACCGTAGTTTATAATTCTTTGATCGACTTTCCGTTAGCAGATCCAAAATCTCCAAGATCTACACTAAGCGCCCTGAGATTTCTTTCGTTTTTTCCTTCACTACATGAAAGGAATCTACGGCTGAATCTCAAACTGGTAGATAAAAGCATGACCAAAAGAAGGAGGAAGAAAACAAAAGAAAAAAGCAAGATACAAACGGGTAAGCGATTAGAGAGGTGCGATTCATGCAAACCCACTGTTGTAGAGTGGAGCAAAGCCCATATGTTCTTATCTACAGGGACATTTATGTTGAACTCGTTCTGTGAATATAAGAGTAGTGTACGTGCTAAAGCTCTATTTTTACATCGTCTTAGATAGATTCTGTAAAAACATATTTCTCTTACTAGCACCTCGTATTTTCTTCTTGCTGTTAAGATGAAAAAAATTATGCGTTTCACAACATCCACAACAGCTGAAGTCACATTGCTATATCACCGAATTTAAGTAACTACCGCCCTGTCGGCTGGGGCGTTAGAATGCACCGACTGCACATCTGCAGAGGGGTAAGACTCCCCCAATGGGGCCACCTGTTGGCTGTGGGTGGCGACCCGTGATGCTTAAGGATAGAGCCCAGGTGGATGAGCAGTTCATGACATGCAATACTCCACTTTGGCCCTATCTTGAGCTAGACGGCTGGTCACGTCAGCCCTAGCACCTATATGATTTTCCCAACCCTATTGCCCTTATGGCAAGCCCCAGCCCCTTTTTATCTTATGGGTGCTAGAAGGCGGTGGCTGCGGGTCTACATGTCCTGGGAATGACGTTAAACTCTATCTGATGGTGAGGTTCCAGTTTTGGAGGTTTGGGGAATGTGGAGCACCCCTTCATCACCATTGCTCCCTGGTCCAGTCTGAACCGGAGTGGTAGTACCTGTTAGGGTCCCATCTATGGGTTAAATAGAAAAATGTATTTATAAAAAAATTGAATTATCCATTAAGAATTGATTTATTTCAAAACTTTATCGGCATTAAATGACCCACTGAGGTTGATATGCCGTAAAACAAAACAAACCAAACCAAACCCTTTAAGTAACTATTAACCTAAGTACTTAGAAATAACAGGTAGAGTAAGGAACTTGAGACTTGTGCACAATATTATACAAATCTTGTTTATTCTAAGAAATGTTTCACCTATATATACATGTAGGTATTGACTGAGGCATCCAAGAGATGCACAATCATGACTAAGATAAATATTTTATTTTTTACAGACGTGATGCTGTTTTAACTCTTTGCCTACCAAATTTCCCCCACGGCTGTACAAAATTCTCTCGATATTTTTACTAGTATGATGGAATATTTCAAAGTTGCCTATATATTCACCTCAGAACATATTATATTCAAATACTGTTTTATTATCATTGTAATCTGAGTATTTCTGGTCAATTATAATAGATTAACCATCATTTTATGTACTTAGCTTGGATGTTGTAGGAGAGCCACTGTGAGCAGTTTAAAGTAAGCAAAGAGATAAAGAATAAGTACTAGAGAATATTCGGATATAAAAATGTTTCTGTAAATAATGATTTTTTTTTTTCATTTTTGAATAATTCAATCTAGTTCGTTTAAGGGATATGCTATTAAATCAAAATATTCAGATATTAAAGTAAACAAATGAAATAAATTATTAACTTATTACTGCTACATTAAAAAAAACGTCTCGGATGATTGTTTTGTTTAATGGTATATAAACCCTTTATGGGTCATTTAATGCCGAATCAATTCAATGAATTGGTAGAAATATATTTTATTTTAGATTTTTCATTAACTTCATGCTCATCCGCAAAGTGGTAGAAACAACTTTATATTCATTGATAAAATGGTTATTGCCCCTCAATCACCGCCTTCTAGCACATATAAAAAATGTTGGGTGTTTGCATTCAGATAAATTGAAGAATATGGGACAATCATGTAAGTGTTAGGGCTTGACATAAACAATTGATTGATCGGATGGAGTCTCTCCGGCCGCCCGTCTAGCTCATGTAAAAAGCCGAAGGTGTGTGCTGTATGTCACGGAACCACTTAGAGGCCTGGTCATTACCCGCTTACCAACCACAATCATGTTCTCCGGTATTACGGGTTGCCACCTACAGCTAACACGTGTCCCTATTGATGGTGTGGGTCTAAATCTCTTCAGAGGTGCAGTCGGTCTATTCTATAGCCCCAGCGGAAAAAAAAACCTTGCTAAACATCCTGAGTTTGTTAATTCCATAATTTTTATTAGAGAGAGTATGAAATGAAACGCTGCTCCTGAACACTAGATGAATGTTCTGTGAGATTTCGCATTTTCAATTTGAATAGAAACACCTTTCGATTAATGTAACAAAAATGAAGATAACATTTTTTCAAATTAAAGATAAGGAATGTTATCAGTATATCCCAATGTAACAAAACTGGATTCCATTCACCGCAAAGAAAATTTGAATATTACAGATAACAGAATACTATGGGACGAAAAGCAAGGAAATAAGACGAAAAACGGATTTTTTTACAAACTTTATGCCTTTTAAAAAAATGGGTTCCGATATAGAAATGTTCCTCTAAAATATAAATAAGAATAGATGTTTTGTTTTATTTAGATTTTTCGGACTACTGTTCACATATTCATCACATCCCTCGGCCTTCTTCAGATCATTCTTGTTGAATTCGGGAACCCTCTTATCGAACTTGTGAGCCTCCATGTCGTAATCAGGAGCCTTTACTTAATCTATTGGGGTGGATTGATCTCATGTTATGTTAAATATTCTATATTTTCGCCTATAGTAAGAATTAGACTCCCAATCTACAGATGATTGTGACTTAGAACTAGATTAAATCAAACCATATATCCGTTGTGTCATGTGTCCAACCAATAACAACAAAGATGAGGACAACAGTTCGAAAAATCTAAATAATACAAATTATCAAGCCTCATCTAAAAATTCAGACAAGGAATGCATATGTATTATTTAGATCATTCGGACTATTGTCCTCATTTTTATTGCCATCTACACAACGTATCGGTTGATATGCCCTCCGGCCTCCTTCAGGTATTTCTTGTCGGGCTCGGGAACCTTTTTGAAATTAGGAACTTTTTCTTCGAACTGGGGAGCCTTCATGACGTAATCGGGAGCCAGCGAACCGAAACCTTTATTCAATCCACGTGGATAGACTGTTCTCAAATCCGTTAACCATGACTAGGTACAAGTATTAAGCTGTGATTAGACACAGCTCTCAGTTAAAACTGTATTAACTGAACACCTATATCCGTTGTGCCATGTGTCAAATCTTATAGATAACTCTAAAAATGAGGACAATAGTGCGAATAATCCAAATAATCCAAATTATCAAATCTCATCTCAAAAATTCAGAGAAATAGGAATAGATGAGATTTTTTGTTCTTATAGTATTTTTTGTTGTTGTTGTTGTTATTGTTTAGTTAAAAATGTTAAAGTATGAAAAATCAATAAAATAAGAGTTGAATGTTTACTACGCCAGGATTCTAGAAAAATGTGCAGAAATTGAACTAATTTAAATTTGATAAACTTTTCTATTATTGCTTCGATTAGTTCATTAGTTTATTAAAAGGCTTCCCGGTAGAAATTGCAAAATTATTTTTTTCAACGTAATTACACTTCCATCATTAAATTTCTCTGTCGCTTGAGCGTTTGCAAATTTTGTTTTTTAAAAAAGAAATATGCGAAGAGTTAAAATCAGTTTAATTTTTCCTCTAATAAACAAAAATCAGAGAAAATGGCAAAATTTCAAATTATGCACTACATCTTCAAATCTGTTAAATAGAATTAGAAATTTTTGTTTGTAAAACTTTAAGTTTTAGTTCCGTAATTCTATTACAGAAGTTTGTTACGTGACAAAATAAAACATGTTAAAACTTAGTCATAAATTTTACTACTGAGGAATATTCATTTTTATTTTCCTACCTTCCTTTTATTTAGATTATTCATTGATTTATTTTAACGAGATTTCAAACAATCCTGGGTTATTTTATACCTAGAGGTTAGGAAATCCCATTCAGTGTACGTTCATATTTACATTTTTGTGTATTTATTTATTTTTGTTTTTGCACACAGTCGTATCGAATACACATAATTTTTAAACAAATCTATTTGATCCATATATTGAAGCATACTAGGCAAAAGTGGACCTGGGAGTAATGGTAATTATGGGCTCAAGTTTTTGTGTCATACAGATGATATCCCTTTTTGGGTAGAGGAGTATTATCCCCGTGCGTCGTTTTCTATGCATCTCTTATAGGCAGGTGGATTTAGATTTTTTAACCTGATTTGGGCGACAGGACAGAACTGCCTTTTTGTGATCTTAAAGATTTTAGACGGCTACTAAAAGAGCCTAGATCTAGACTTGTATGAAATTTAAAACAAACATCACCACTTTCAATAAGAAACATTGGAAAAGCCATGTAAAATCTGATTTATTAAAATTATAAACCTTGGAACAAACGTGAAAATGTGTTGGTTGGTTGTTGGTTGGATTTCACGGCATGTCATCCCTTGTTGGGTTATCCTATGCCGAATGTCGTTTGTTTATTCATTCTTAATGGGTGCTCAATTTGTTAATACAAATGATCCTATTTGATCAATAGATGGGATCCTAATAGGAACTACTACTACAGATCAGAGTTGGCCTTGGCGTAGTGATGATGAAGGAGTACTCTACATTTCCTAGGATTGGAACTTCACCATCAGATAGAGTTAAACGTCATACCCAGGACATTAAGACCCTCACTCACCGGCTTACAGGTACATATTGATAAAAAAAGAGTTTGGGCAATAAGGTTGCGACAATCTTATATGCGCTATGGCTTGTTGTGACCAGCCGATTGATCAGAGGGGAAAATGTGAATTTCTCCATTTCTGTCAGCACAAGTGACAACATATTCAAGATTCAAGAAATGACAACTTAATAAAATATAATTTCATTTTTGTACCTGAATAGTACATTCCGCATTCTATCGTCTGAACTTTCTGGATCGTAACAACAAGGAAATAACATTTTCTAGGGAATCTTTGAATTTTGTGGGGAATTTTTGAAAATCTGGAGTAAAACCGATCCCAACTGCAAAGATTGACGCCATTTCTAAGGTATAAACAAGATGGTAAATGGAAAACAAAATGATACGCACCTTTGTAAACAATGCATGGGAAAATAACAATGCACAGAAGAAATTGATAAAAACATGGACGAATTGAAGAAAACCGGCCAATAGTTGAGTAATAAGCACACATCCCGAAAAACATGTTGACGCTTATAGCCACGATGAAGTCAGGCATGTTTAATATCCTAATTATATAAAGTTGTTCACGCTTCTACAGTTTAAGAATATGCATTCGTTAAAAATTGGAGAAGTATTACTCTTAACAAAGAAGAGTTAGTTATGAGGGAGAAGCGGATAATTTTCTGCAAAAAAGTTAGGCTTCTTTTTTATGGAACTGTAGAACAGGCAATAAATATATGTTTTATCTGGATGTATTATTTGACAACAAAGAAAAAGGTTGAGAGAAACAAAAATCTGATAACCTGTAACTTGTTGATTTTATTGTAACAACTATGTACATCCATTAAAAATTTATTAACCTTCTATTTGATTTTAAATATTAAAAAATGATAAATTATTTCATATCACTAGACCCCATTTATGTAATGACTACTCTAAATCCTCTACATTTAGAACCTGACTGCTCTCCTGATAATATTAATAGGAGTGAATGCTATACATTAAATACATTCAAAAATGATTCACGGAGATAAGTGGTATAATCTAGTTGTAGAAAATGGACTCAAAGATAAATTCTGTACGAGTCTGTTTTCGTTTTATATATTACTAATGCTCGTGTAAAAGATATGCATCCAACTATTCTACCACAAGCTATGGTTAAATTATAGTACAGACTGGACTCTTTAACTTGGGTTAGGTAACCGATCTAAGAAGAAGAAATCTGAATTCAAACGTCACTGGAATAATGTTTGCTCCTCAAGCCCTCTTTAATAGGGCAGACCAGATGATAGTCTGAATTCCAGCGACGAGGAAGTGAAATCTGTAGTGAAGCAGTGGCTCAAAGAACAGTCAATATAATTTTACGGGGCAAGGATACATGCCCTCGTTTGAAGGTAAAACATTACTATTGAGAGAAACGGTGACTATGTGGAGGAGTAGGGATGTGATCCACAGAGGACTAGCTTCCTTTTGATGTATGATACATGTTCCTGTATTGGTAATTATACCTCTCCTAAACAAAATGGCATTACTTTTTTTTACTTATCCTGGTAGATTAAATTATTTAAATTAACAGTATGTATTTACGCAACACCTCTAATACGGCCAATTTTTAAGCGAATCAAATCTGGTGAAAATTCATAGTTCTTCTTTTCATAGATTAGTTGCCTGACCAATGCTAAATAGTCCCAGTGTTACATAATTATTGGATCCCTAATGATTCATAAGGTATTGTAGAAATCATAATGGCGATTAGTGCAGATGATGGCCTTCAGGGTGAGTGACAGCGCTTGACCTCAATCTCACCTTGCCTTGCGGGGATGAATCGTGAGAACCGGAATCCCCATAGAAGGCCCTCTTCCGGTTTAAGGATACTAAGTAACTCAGTCAGTTAGAAGTTAGAAGCCGAGCTTGTAAGATGTGATTCTCACTGCGCAGAATGTCTGGTTGGGGATTTACAAATAAAGTAACATCAACGTAAATCGAAGTCTTGTGTTTATTACCTAAAAACTAACAATGACACAGGGCTTCTGATAAGGAGTGATCCCTAACAGAAACCAGACCCGGAATCCTCAATAGAAGACCAGACCTTAGAAGATATACCAGACCAAGATAGATGATAGAGGATCAGAAGCAAAGCCGGCCAGAAGAGAAGACGACTAGAGTAAGAAGTAAGAAAAGGGTATACGACGTTATATATATTTGGTACTGTGAAAACCCCAGTACATAACACCAGTTGCCCTACTTTTACACACAGCTGTGTGTAGACGAGGCGAATTCATTCTTGTCCCAAGGGAATAAGCGTAAAGTGAAACACAAGCAGCATAGTCCAAGATTTGAAATCTGGTCATCAATTTTTATTTTCTAAAACGACAACCTGTTAAATTAACAGTTTTTTTCCCAAAAGGTTGCAGAGTAAAAATGTCATGGAATAACACAATATTGAGAAAAAATTATCGAATTCATTGAAAATAAAATTAGAATTAATACTTATTAATTCTTCGTAAAGGTTTTATGAGAGGCTAAATACTTTCAGGCAGGAATTTCACTAATGGTTTCAATTTTCAAAAAAAGAAAGGCAGTTAATAGATATTCCTTATTAGATGGAACCTTTCCGTGGCCCTTTTTTTATTTTTACAAATTTCCTCCATTAATTATTAATCCAACGCAAATCCTGATTTTTTGCTTGCTATGTCATTGATTATATCTGCCTTTCCCGAAGAAAATCTTTAATGCACTTTGCTTTGTGATAAGATGCATTATCATTCTGAAAATGACTTCATCACCACCAAGACAATTTTATATCGATGGGATGAGAACAATTTCTAGGACTTCCATGTAAACATGTGCATTGGTTTTTTATGTAATTTATATATTTGTTATGCCACCTTGGGCATTGCGATTTTTTTCTACCTTCTCATATCAAGATTTAAAAAAGGTTGTTTGGTTAATTGCTTAGATTTTACGACATGTCAACCTTTGCTGGGTTATTTTATGCCGAAGCCGGCTTATTTTATTCATTCTTGGTGAGTATTCATTTTAAAAAATTCTAACTCCATTTGAAAACAATTTGCTATACTCATTTTTCTATTTAATAGATGGGACCCTAACAGCTACTACCAATCCGAATCAGAGTGTAACTGGGAATAATGGCAATGAAGAGAACTACACAGTCTACATAGCTCCAAAATTTCCTTCTAGCACATATATGATAAACTGGACTGGAGGTTTAGGGTAATAGGGTTGAGACAATCATTTAGGTGATATGGCATGGCATGACCAACCGATTGATCGGAGAGGGTTCGTCCGACCACTCGTGTAGCCTAAGTAAGGTCTTAAGTTAAGTGTTGCATATTCTGGACTGCTCAGCCATCAAGATTTCATCCGTCAGCTTCATGGGTCGACAACCAGGGCCAATATGGGCCCATTGGGGGATTTTATACCTCTGCAGAGGGGTAGTCGGTTTATTCTACAGCACCATCCGACAGGGTTGTAACAAAAACGAATCATGGCACAGAACATATAAGCTATCAATACAATGTATATATACAGATGAAATTCGTCCGATATTTCAAAAATGCACTATTGAATTATTACTAAAATCATCCGATTTAATTTTAAAGGTTTTTACTCTCTTACTGTTTGATCTGATTCGACAAATTGTTTCAAAGTGTATTACCCTGTTAGTAAAAATATCCAATTGGTTAATAGTCTTAGTCTTGTATTGGCCGGTATTATTTCAGGAATTGCAGCATATCTGGACACTGCATCTATATATGGTATTGTTATCTTTTGGGCCTTGACATTCATTCGATATGACTGTTTCTTTCCCTCTAGATCAAAACCTCACCACAGTTATGGGTATTTCGTGCTGCTTCATCTCTTTCGGCTACTTACAACAACACCGAGAGAGAACTTTACCAGTATACGTTTTTTATTCTCCCTGGATACGTTTCGGCCCACAAGTTTGTGTGGGGTGTAGATACAGAAAGCCCATCTGCCTGAATAAGCAGTTGACCTTAAATGGACTACATCCGCACATAGTTATCCTCAACTGACTAGCTTACTTTGGATCCTTTAACTGCCCAAATCGGACTGATTTAGCTCAGTCGGTAGAGCGTTCGGCTAGAAACCATAAGGTTCCTAGTTCGATACCGGTCCTTGCCAACTCAGCGTATGAGTAGCACAGCGATATGTGCGGTAAAGTAAGGAGCTGATGGTAGGTGTGGCGCTCCACCTCAGACGCTAAAATAATATCCTTGGTCTAGCGCAAGTGTAAAGGGGATAGACTCCCTCGCTGATTGGCTGATACCGACTTTAGGCCGCCCCGACGACTTTACTTTACTTATATCATGTTCAGGATTTCTGGCAAGTGTGAAGTCACCATTTGGTCACTATTGCTCGCGATTTTATTTTTTCCAGGACGTCATTTATGGGTCGAATAAATGTTCTTGAAATGTAATGGTATTAAATAAGAATAGTAGAGACCGTATAATTGTTTGAAAATTATTTCTATTAATGAAAATCATCTAAGTCTGTGCAAAATTTGTATTAGGCAGTAATACTTGAAATTATATAACCAGATTATTTGTGTCAAGAATATTTGCTTGAAACTATTTTCTTAGCTAATTGATTATTGTCTGTTACATGAAACGATATAAACGAGTTAAATCCATTAGTATTACATAAAAATGCTTGCAAACAAATAAATGTATGCGAGACACATGTATTAAGTATACTTACTTTAGAGGATAACTATTTGTAAATAGTTATTATCATTTGTTATTTGATGCCATATAACTTTGTGCAGATTATTAGTATTTGCATAAGTTTCACAATATAGTTTCAAGTATAATAATACTTGAAACTATATAATGTTTCCAAATTATTATATTTGATAAAATATTATAACCATGTTACTGTGTGAATATTATGTGTATTAAGAATACTTTCACCCATTTAACTATTGAACAAACTCATCGATGCTTAACTTCAATCATCTGGGGTTTTATTTTCCCAGTAACCCACTCGTACCGGGTCAGGCACGAAGGCCCTATTTATGTGGGACCACCCACAAGCCGAGACTCATGGGTGGCAGGTGGAAAAATTGCGTCGATCCCGTCGGCATTCCCCCTCAAGGGGGCGCCTCAGGCGCTGGGCAATAAACCCAGCCCTGTCCCTTTAAGTCAAGGGGGCAGATATTGCCTGCAGGGATGGCCCTCTGGGATCGACGCTATTAATTTACCATCTCACCGGCCCAGTGGCCGAAGCGCACTGGACCCTCCTCCCGAAAAACGGGTTGTAGGTGTGGGTTCTTCAATCATCTGGGGTTGGTATACATTTCCTAAGCTGTTAGGCATATTTGGGTTTATATATATATTTTTTCATAGTTAACTCCGTTACATCGGGAATTTGGATGATCACAAATTCCCGTTTAGGGCTTGACAATACAATAATACCATCCGGTTGGAATGAGGACTGAAAATTGTTTAAATTCTTTTAAGTGTATTAACGATTTCACTTTACTCTGCCATTTTATATCTCTCTTATCTTTCGTGGTTACATATATTCATAAATGCAAACAAAATGGTATTTTATATATATATATATATATATATATATATATATATATATATATATATATATATAAGTATTTATATTTTAAAATTGTGCCATAGTTAGATAGATATGAACAGATTGAGATAGATAGATAGATGCGGAAAGAATATGATAGGTACGAAAACTAAATACCAATCATATGTCATAGATATGAACAAAATGAGATACATAGATAAATTGAAAAAGATTAATATATATATATATATATATATATATATATATATATTATATATATATATATATATATATATAGAAGAGAGAGAGAGAGAGAGAGAGAGAGAGAGGGAGGGAGAGATAGATATGAAAAGAATAAATGAAAAGATAGACATATACCTAAAATATGTTCTAGATATCTATCTATGGCATTTATTATATAGATAGATAGACATGAACAGAATGAGATAGATAGATAGATAGATAGATAGATAGATAGATAGATAGATTTTTAAAATCACTTACATTGTGAATAGATAGAATTATAATTCAGTTACAAATTCGATTGAATATGTTTTTAACGTATAGATGAACAATTAAACTAGATTCCGTGGAAAAATGGATTAGGTTACAAATAATGTTGCTTTCATACCGTCATCCACATATTTTCATTGTAACATTTATTGTTGCATTATTTACACAGTTAAATGACCCACGCCTCTATATCCTCATTTCTTGCCTCTATTTATTTATTTTTGGCTCATGAACATTTTTTCAGTGAACATTATAGTAGCAATATTAGTCGGTTTAGAGATAAAGACTTCTCATTATTCAACTTACGCTCCAGCAGTATTTCTATAGTTTGTTTGTTTCTTTTTTCTTCTTTCTTTTATCACGTTTTTGGGGAGATATGATCTGCTTCCCATTAAGATTAAAAGATCCAAGTGATAAAAAAAACAACAGAATAAAGAATATACATGTAAATAAAATGTACTAGCAAAATAAAAAACACCCTCCGGGCGATGTAAAAATACATTTTTGAAAGATATTGCTTGAGGAGGTGGAAGTTAAAAATTAAATGTCGGAGACATAAATCATGAAACCATCAAATTTATTAAAGGAGTAAAAAAATAAAACAATTTGAAATCGAAACTAAGTTCTATTAACTTTGAATATCTATTAAAATAAAACAAACTATATATAAATATATGATACTGGGGATGTATCTATTAAAACTTGTTTTAAAAACAATGAGGACTGTCTAATGTTGTATGCCCAAATTTTGAGTGTATTTATTCTATGTTATGACAATTTCGGGTATAGTGACGTAAGCAGTGACGTAGTTTTTGTTACAGAACAACCTCCATTATTAAGAGATATTGAATAGTTATCTGGAGATGTGACAGGTAAAGAGAAACTGGATACATTCCTTTATTACATAATTTGTGGGTAACTACGAATTATGTAAGTGTATTTAAAATTTAAATACCGGGATGATAAATGGAAAGTTACAGTTAGCCGTTAAAGTTATTGACGGCAGTTAACCTTCTCTGACCGACTGGCTATATGAAGGCGGGGGAACGGTAATTAGAGCTAGTTATGCAGATTTCGGCCGTTAGTCAAAAGGAGGAGACGGAGAGGTCGCTTCTGAGATGCCGACTTCTCTCCATGCGGTTAGAAACACTTTGGAGGTTTTGGATTCTTTAATACAGAATATGAAAAACAAATAAGTCTTGC
>CM042159.1:64156291-64201291 GCA_023376005.1 Doryteuthis pealeii | reverse complement strand
AGACATTGTCCAAGAGACGAAAGATTGTGCAGCGTTTAAAAACTCATCGCCAAAAAAAAAAAAAACTCTCCAAAAAAAACAGCAATCTAACCCACCAACCACATCTTTTAGTTAGTTTTACATCTCAATATAGGTTTTTCTTATGCGTGCAGACTCAGCTGATCTTGGAGCCTCTTAATAAATTACTTTTTATCTTTCTGTGACAAACCGATTTTAGCCAGACACGCCGAGGTCAAAGTGGCAATAAAACGGCATCCAAGTTTATTTGGAAATATATTGAGCGTCCAGCCATTTCGTACAAATGGATCTCTCAGATCTACTTATGTTTGCAGTTTACATTGATGTGACCAGTCAATATTATCCTCAAAAGGTAACCGTTAACTCAGTGACATAAAGGAGGGGGTAATTAACTGACCAGATCACAAGATTCAGACGCTGAGTGGTTAACCTTATCTCAGCTGGATAGGCGATATGTCATTCTAAAAACACTCTGCATCCAGTCTACGCATCCATCAAACACAATTTGTTAAAGTAACTCGTTGAATATGTCCTTCCTTTACGATATATATATACAATTATATATATATATATATATATATAATATATATATATATATAGAGAGAGAGAGAGAGGGGGGAGACATATATATATATATATATATGTGTGTGTTGTGTGCGTGTGTGTGTGTGTGTGTGTTCATATATATATATATATATATATATATATATATATATATATATATATATTATTGTAGATATACATATACAGGATTGATAAAGAAAAGTCTTAAATATTGGTCATTTTAACGGTTATAAATTTATATCAACCAAATAAATTCTTGATTTTGTGAATCTTCGGCATCGTTTACAATATATATGAGGCCGGGTTAGCTCAGTCGGTAGAGCGTTCTGTTAGAAACCACAAGGTTCCTAGCTCGATACCAGCCCTTCGCCCACCCAGCGTATGAGTAGCACAAGGATTTGTGGGGTAAAGTAAGGAGCTGATGGTAGGTGGAGCGCTCCACCTCAAATGCCCAAACAATCTCCTTCATCTAGCACTAGTGAAAAGAGGATAGACTCCCTCGCAGATTGACTGATACCGACTTTAGGCCGTCCCGACGACTTTATATATATATATATATATAATATATATATATATATATTATATAATGGGTGTCTGAGTATGTATATGTATGTGTGGGTGTATGCATGCATTTGTGTGGGTGTGGCTGATTGTACAGAGAAAGAACTGTTAACTGACACAAAATAATACCATTGAAAGTTCAAAAAAATATTTTGACTTTTTTTCAGGACGATGAAATTAACAAATTACTTAATTCGTATAAAAATTCAAAAAAGAAATTATTTATTCATCCTAACTGATATAAAAAAAAAAAAACTGTTAAGAAAACGAAGCTTTACCATAATTTTTTTTATTTCATTTTTTTTTTTTTTGGTGGGAAGGCAAATATAAATCAAATCATGTAAACGGGATGTGAAATCTGAACCGTAACTTTTCAGTCAGAACAAATTTAACCGAACCGAAAAGACCAAAAATCAATTGAGTTCTTTGTTTAGACATCATAAATTGCAGCATTAAATTTAAACTCTGAATTTAATGACTTCTCTCTCAGAACCAACCGTTCACACTTCTGTTTGGTAATGCAAATATCCATTTAGATTTTCTTTATTATAATAAAATTCTAGCTAGTATGCTTTCCGACTCAAACGTAAGTATATATTACACCCAGCAACTATTATATACACTGAATGAAGAGATACTTAGGGTTGCAAACTACAAAAATAAAAATAATCAAAAATTTGTGTAAAATAAATCATGTTCATTATCAGATATTCATAAAACAGTTCATACAACAAAATGTTTCAACAGCAAATCCTATTAAATCCAAATCATTGATTTTAACGGCATGTTAACCTATTTAGGATTATTCTATGCCTACATGTTAGGGAATCACGTTAATTGTACGTTCAAATATAAAATTACGGTGAAGTCGTTTCTTAAAAGTTTTTGTTTATATGTGTACATTTTAAACCTATTTTTAACCTATATATGAGACTCTAATAGGTACTACCACTCCAGATCAGAGTCGATTTATGTCTTCGAATTTTTTTTTTAGTTAGAATTTTGATACTGGTTTTGATAGTCTGTCACATAAATTTATTTAATTTACCCATTATCTCTCCGCCCTGTCGGCTGGGGCATTAGAATGCACCGACTGCACCTCTGCAGAGGGGTAAGACTCCCCCAATTGGGCCACCTGTTGGCCGTGGGTGGCAAACCGTGATGCTTAAGGATAAAACCCAGATGGCTGAGCAGTTTATGACTTGCAATATTCCACTTTGGTCCTATCTTGGGCTAGACGAGCGGTCGGAGAGGCCCCTCTGATCAATCGGCTGGTCGGGTCAAGCCCTAGAACCTATATGATTTCCCAACCCTATTTCCCTTATGGCAAGCCCCAACCCCTTTTATCTTATGGGTGCTAGAAGGCTGTGGATGCGGGTCTACATGTCCTGGGAAGGACGTTAAACTCTATCTGTGGTGAGGTTCCAGTTGGAGGTTTTGGGGAATGGGGGTCTGTTTGTTTTCATGTGGTTTCTTGGTTTTTGTTTATGGTTTTTTTTTTTTGTATCTATGTTACTGCCAAATTAGCCCATAACAAACTAACAAAAAAACAAACCATATCTCTATGCTGTATAATGCAAGAATTTACAGCTTTCAAGCAGTCTTCACTCCCCTCTCTAAAGTACTCCACACATCTACCATTATCTAAATTAGACACCTCACAACAGTCATAGGAGAAAGTAAGTTTTTTTCCATTCTTGTACATTTTTAGAACCTTCGCAAATTATACAATTCTGTTTCGTTTGAAAACTTTTAATAAACTGGAACAACTTTGCCAGCGTGTTTGTATTAACCAATGGGAGACCATATTTAAATCTTCCTTTCAGGTTTTGGTTCTCATATTTTTGATTCGCATATTCTCTATCTTTTTCATATCATTCATATATCTTTCACGTATATTCTCATATCTTTCTGAATTCTTTCTTATATTTTCTCATATCTTTAAAATATCTTTTTCAAGTGTTCTCATTTATTTCTCATATCCTCTCATATTTTTCAAATATCTTTTTCATATATCTCATATCTTTCTCATAGATGATCATATTTTTCCAATATTTATCATATCCTTCTTATATTTTTGGTTCTCATATCATATCTATCACACCTGATACTATCAAGAAAACATGTCAATCCTTATACCGGTGGCGACATAGAATGAATACACCGAGAACAAACCAAGAATCTCCACTGATCAGGCAACAATAAGAAGCAATCCCATGTAAAAAATAATGGGGAAGAGGAACAATGAATATTAAAGAAATATTAGTGTCAGGCAAAAGTTCACAATGATATTCCCAGAATTGTACATATCAATTTTATCTCTATCAAAATGTTTCCCTTGCGAAATAAAAATGAACAGAAAGAGAATAAAAAGAAACACGGTATTAATAATCCTTTGTCAAAACAAATCCGATCACTGAAACCAATTCTCTATTCCCAAACGTTTTTGTTGTGTATTTAGTTAAACATGACGGTTATCCTCACACAGCATGCACCATTGGACCATATGGCAAATAGGAATGCAGATATGGAACCATTAACAGATTCAGTTCGTCAATAATAAATATCTGTAGGAAGGAGATTTTGTCATTTAACACTAAGGCGATACAGAATTCCATAGCAATACAAAACCCTGAAAATTATTAAGCTGGAGAAGGTGTTTATAAATAATAAGTATTACGTAATAATAAATAGAAAAAGTCACTCGAAAATATATGATTTCTTAGGAAAAGACTGACTTAGGCATAGAATAATGCAACAATGAAGCCCGCTACATATATATATAATATATATATATATATATATATATATATATATATATATATATATATATATCTGTGTGTGTGTGTGTGTGTGTGTGTGTGTATGTGTGTGTGTGTTTTGAAATAAGAAATAAAAATAAAGAAAATGTTGAATGGATAAAATAGGATTTATTTTATTTTATTTTACTGGCCCGTGTTTCGGCCAGGAGTTTATCCATGCATTCATGTATTCTATCTATTATTATTTTAAATACAAAATAAAATAGCAATAATAGAAAAAAAAAACTACAGAAATTTTTAGTATACAAAGAAATAGCCCCCTTCGTCAGAGTAAATCCTTATTGTTTTAAATGAAAACAGTTGAAATACGGAGAATTTCCGAGATGTTCGAAAAAATAACTTTTTTGAATTCGTTTGAAGAAAGTGTTCTAACGCGATGGAGAAAACCGTTATGTTGACGCCATCGTCGCATGCGGCAGATTTTGAAAAGCGGGGGGGGGGAGATGGCTGGAGAATATAAAGAGCAAAGTCAGGTGGAATTTTAATTTTCAAAGCATGAGGAATATTTGAATTTTTTAATAAAATTTATGCGTATGTGTGGTTCATTTATTAATTTGTTATTTATATCATCATAGTGATTTTCTATTAAAAGTTTTTGTTTTAATAAAAATAAAGTGGGTTATTAAAATATTTTAGGAAATATAAAAAGACTTGCTGTTTTTTTAGGGGGTAAGTAGAAACTATTATTTTAGTGAGGTAAAGCCGATGATAACGACGACGGCAAGATAAATAAAGTAAATAGACCAATATAAAATATAGACTGGAGAAAGTTTTAAGCTTTAGTGAAAGGAATTGGAAGAGTTTTGGTATTGTATTATTATTGTATATTGAAGTCATTTAATATAATTCTAGCAAGGAACGGTGTTATCTTATAAAAGCCAGGTCTCTGTAAAGTGTTAGGGAGAAAGATGGCGGAGGATTCAACGATCCGACGTGCGTTTCAATTATGGATAAAAGCGATCATTGAAGATTTCTGAAAATTAAATTGTGATTTGTTAATAAATTGTGTGTTACTAAGGAATTAGATGTATTTCCAAATTTTAGGTCTTTAGAGTGTTCATACACTATATATATATATATATATATATAATATATATATATATTATAACTTCAAGTAACAATTCTTAATATAAATTATTGGTTCACAGTTGTATGGTTTAAAGTAACTAATAAAAATCCTTATCAAATCAAAATAGCTTCGAGTAAGTATTCTTAATACAAATAATTGCACATGGCTATATGGTATTAATTAATCCAGTATGAAACATATATATATATATATATATAATATGTATATATATATGTGTGTGTGTGTGTGTGTGTGTGTGTGTGAATGTGTATGTGTGAATGTGTATGTGTGTTCTTTGTCTGTTGTCAATATAACCTCACCCGTTGCTTTAGACATTTTTGAGTAGTTTGCATGTTTTTAATCATATTGTTTCTCCTTGCTGCATTTTCGTTTGAACATTTCTCTATATTTGCTTAAATATTGCGTGTTTCAAAACATATGTAAATTGTATGAATTTTATTTTTTAGTCTATACAAACCAGATACGGGTTGAAGAAAGACTAAAATTAGTTGCTACAAATTCGAAAAAGCCAATGCATAAAATATACAAGATTTACTTTTCCGAATTTTTCGGCCCAAATTTATTGAGACATGTTATATACGAATAATTACAGTATATCTATCCAATTTCTATGAAAGAAATAACTTAATCTTTTTTTTCAAAATTCGATAACTATATTTACCGAGAAATATGAGCAACTTAATTTATAAAACCGAATCTTCAATTTCAAACAGAATTTCCATAGAATCTTTTTCTTTTGGTTTATTGCAAGAGTTTATTTAATTTATTTTGTTATGTATATTTGTTGTAATTAATTTACTCAACTTTAAGATAGAAATAGAAATTGGAAATGATTTATCGCAGAATTTTATTTATAGTTTAAATTCCAACAATTATTAAGCATATCTTTTAAAATTTTCCTCGAATACAGCTTTTATACACACACACACACACACACACACACACACACACACACACACACACACACACACATATATAAATAAATATATATATATATATATATATATATATATATATATATATATACCACACATCAATGTCTTCTTATGAAACATATATATATATATATATATATATATATATATATATATATATACATATATATAAGTCTATTTATAACTGTGTATAATACTAATATATATTTATATAATATACACATACACATAGATTCACTATATATAAATGTTGCACAAGAAGACATTCATATGTAGTATATATATATATATATATATATATATATGTGTGTGTGTGTGTGTGTGTGTGTGTGTGTATACACACATACATATATATATGTGTGTGTGTATGTGCATAATATATATATATATATATATATGTGTGTGTGTGTGTGTTTATGGGAACATTTTTGGGTTGTTTAGAAGCATAAGAGAAATTAGTATATATATATATATATATATATATATATATATATATATATATATATATATATATAATATATAATATATATATACACTACAGAAAAATAGTTAGACGCAACTAAGCATTTCATTAAAGGACATAGGAGATATTTTTTGTATTTTTAGCGAAGAAGTTAGAATTCATCTATGTATTTGTTTTTATTTTTCACTCTTTCTCAAATAAAATCTCGTGCTACAAAAAGTTCGAATTTGAAATCTTCTATTCTTAATACATTTTGCTAAATTATGAATATTTTCTATGATAGATATTATATCTCCTTTTCAACATTAACCCGGATTAAACGGTTTGAGATTATAATTCATTTCAACTAATCTAGATGTTATTACAGGTTCTAAAAGTTAATAAAGAAGTTAATTTAATACTGGTTAATGTTATAACCGCTACACTTTACAAGGAATCCTCCTTTTGTTCGACGAAGAAAAAATGGTCGTGCCATTGCAACAATATTTTCATACATTTTTATATTCATTTTGAAGTTATTTGCACAAAGTGACAAAATAAAAGAAGCTAAGCACGGAGATTGAAAGCACAAATTGAATTTTTTTATTATCAAAGAAGCGTCCTACTCTAAAAGACAAATTATCAAGCAGATGACGATTTCTAAATCTAGCGTGCAATATTCGTGACAAACATAGGAACACGCTCAAATGTTAACAGAAAAAGAACTGGCATGCTCGTGTGCTGGTTCCCATAGGAGAATGTAAATTATGAATTCGTTCTTGCTTCTCCAGCAGTGCCCAGCATGTCTTGTTTGTCTCATTCAGATGGTTTGTGTGATAGGGGGCAAGTGGCCGTACAGCTGCTTTCTTGAAGGGTGCTGTTTCCACAATTTGTTTAAGATGGCACGCAGCATTCTTGTGCAACTCCCACCTATCTTATTCTCTAGGTACTTCGTTAGGGTCCAAGTGGTGCAGCCGTACAGTAGCACTGATACAACTACGGCTTGGAAGAATTGTCGCTTTAACTTGTCAGTGTTACGATTTTATGGGCCATCCTTTGATGAAGAGCGCTTGTCCAGTGAAAATCCTTGGTAAAGAATATTTGGTTGTTCCTTGGTGCTCCTCACTATTGCAAGTCTTTCGTCAATGATTGCAAATGGACATCTCTCAGTATCAGTGCTTAAGTAGTCAACCAGCCACGCATTAGGGCTGTTGATTGGCTGGGGTTTAAACCACGTGACCTCGCCTAGTCTATAAATTTAAGTGGTGTATTGTAGCACACCTTATATATCAAAATATGAGTGAGATTGAATTTCCAAATGATTGATAATCTCTCAGACAAAATGCCTTGTAGACAAAATGACTTTATTCGGCATTAAATGACCCGAAAAGGGTTGATATGTCGTAGTTTTTTTATATCAGGGTCGAGTCGGTTGATAAGTCCACCAAAGCTTTCGTCCTTAGTACTCTGCAGCCAAAGAATAACAACAGCTGCGCAAAATAAACATTTGATTAATAAGAGTTACAAACTACAAAACTGAAGATAATCAAAACTAACTAATGTTAGTCATCAGAAATTCATAGATTTATTTATTGATAGAATTTAACGGCATGTTAACCCGTCTAAGATTACTATGCCAGGAGATTAAGTAATCACTTTCATTGGCAGCTGAACTAAATTCGTCTCGTTAGTAACCGACGTCGCTCTCAACTGTGAAAATTATAGTTAGCTTGGTGGGGCTCAGTGTGTACATCGCCCTAAAGAAGTTCCTGTTCATAAACAGAAAATACTGTTGTGAATATAAACACATTGAAAAGTGGCAAAATATATTGTAGACAGATGAGTCCAATTTTGAACCTTTTGTTAGTAAGAGAAGATTGTATTGGAGAAAAATGATTGGAGAAAAACTGAATGAGTAATGTGTGATTCCAATAGTTTAGTATGATAATGGTGGGTCTGTTATATTGTAGGGGTATTTTGGAGGAGAGAGGTGTGAAGATCTCTCTAATGTTAACGGAATGATGCGAAAAGGACGTCATTCGATTTTGAAACGATGCGTTATACCATCTGGTGATTACATAATTGAAAATAATTTATACAAGTCAGCAATTCAAAAAAACTCATCTAAAGTATGTCAAACCGTTGGAAAAAACAGATGAATGTATTTAGGAGTAATTATTGCAGGTGATAGTTTTATTGAGAAAAACAAAATATGATTTTCTTTACATATCTAATTGCTTAAATAATGCACACAATATATATATATATATATATATATATATATATATATATATATATATATATATATATATATATATGAATTTAACATTTTGAAAAACAAATGATGTTTTTCAAAATATTAGATTAACTTCCATTTTTTTCCATACATATAAATCCGACAATATTAATAAATTTGAAAAACGAAGTGTTCCAAAAATAAGATGAATTTATTTATCGACGGTTTAAACGTTTTGGTTTATTTAAACCTTCATCCGGATAGATTATGGGGTGAAGAAAATTTCTCCATCCCATATTCTATCCTGATGAAGGTTTAAATAAACCGAAATGTTTAAGCGTCGATAGATAAATTCATCTTATTTTTGGAACACTTCGTTTTTCAAATTTATTAATATATATATATATATATATATATATATATATATATATATATATATATGATGGACTCACCCGTCGATCGACGTATGAGTGTTCATATAATGAACATCCAAACAGCCCAAGGAGATTATTGTAGCGTCTGAGGTGGGGCACCACACCTACCATCAGCTCATCACTTTACCGCACAGATCCCTGTGCTACTCATACGCTGAGTTGGCGAGGGCCAGTACCGAACCAGAAATATTGGCATTCCTAGCCGAACGCTCTACCGACTGAGATAAACCGGCCCTATATATATATATATATATATATATATATATATATATATATATAACTTAAGCGGAATTTAACAGGTTTGAATTCAGAGTTATCCTTCTAGACGGATTGCCTAAGCAAGATTAAAGAGTCTGTCCCCTATTTACTCATAGCTGGAGGGAGATTAACAGGAATTATACCTTCCCCAAAGCTATTAGCTTTTGTAAAATGCAAAGAGCTTTTGCAGGATTTGAACTCGTCACACCGTGTCCATTTCCTACGGTCATAAACATTACGCATCGCACCTTCACTCATATAATGAGTTTACGGTGTTTCGATCATTAGAAATATCGCTGGAATACATCTGTGGAGTGTCCAGGGGAATAGTTTAAAGTAAATTAACCTTTACATCAACGATTGTTTGAAACAATTTCAAATGGAGTTCTAAATTATTCGAAATCCGTGGAAAATGTGAAATGACCCCGACTACTGAAATGTGGGATGAAGAATTGCAGAGCTTTGAGGCCATTCGATCATCAGTAAAACCCGCTTGAGAATAGTGATGCAAAAAAATCGATGAGTACAGAATAATTCGTGGCAGTACACTTTCCTACGTGCTTGTCTTTAATTCAACAAATTATGTCTAATTATCATCTTTATCGTTTGTTCTTTTTATTTATTAAAAGAACAAGTTTTATTTTCTCTTATTTTGATTCTGAGTGCAGACGTACAAAAGCCAGTTGATTATCTTTGATTAGAGATAATGTTTTATTGAGTAACATAAAGTAAGTTGAACATCGTGTTCTCATTAATCCTCGTCATCGAGATCTCGCGAGATTTCCAGCGGGTGCGTCATTAAATACTCGTTAAAGCTTAAATGAGACGATGTGACGAATGTTAGCAATGACCTCACAATAGAGCAGATGTTAGCAACAAAATGGCTGAATAAAAAAAAATCAACACATCTCTACGCGACTCGTTGATTTGATATTAGTGCAGAATTTCGTTTTAAACAAATCGGAAATATTTGGAAATAATATCTCAAAAGAATGCGGAAGGTCGACAATGGAGATTTAGAATTATTCTTCCTGTTTTCAGTGGAGGTTTTGGGAAAACATTTAGGATTTATACGAGTGAAAACATCATTATACAAAAATGAAAAAAAATGATACAATTTTCCTCATTTAAAATCCATATAAAAGTGCACAGAATATGGCTGGTTGGCTAGATTACGGCAGGTCAATATTTGGGTTATTCTATGCCGAGTAGGTGTTTTTGTTTTATTCATTCTCTTTGGGTACTCACATTGTTAAAACTCATTTTTCTATCTATATAACCCATGATTTCGTTACTCATTTTTCTATCTATGTAACCCATGATTTTGTTACTCATTTTTTCTCATTTTTCTATCTATGTAACCCATTAATTAGTTTAATCTATGTAACCCTAACAGGTACTATCACTTAGGCTCAGAGTGAACACGGCAATGAAGGTGTACTACACACTCCCCAGAACTATAGAATTGGAATCTCACCATCATATGTAGTTAACCTCATACACAAGACGCTAAGACGCTCAGTCACCATATTCTAGAACATATATGATAAAAAGGGTTAGAAGTATTCCGTAAGAGCAATCATATAGGGATTGACATGACCAGCCAATAGATCCGTCGGGTCTCCCCAACCGCTTGTCCAGCCTAAGTAAGGACCAAACTGCAGTAATTGGGGGTAATCAATAAGCAACCTATTAATCATGTAACAGAAATGCTGATTAGGCCGATGTGTCATATCTAAGCAAAAACTTACTAAATAACAACTGTTGGGCACTCAAGCCTCCTGTTCATTCCCATCCTACCTACTACTACTACTACTACTACTACTATAATCCATACATTGGAGACGCCCGTCGTGTAATGGATACGGCGACTCGTTGTTCAAATCCTGGACGAGGCCGTTTGCAGATCACATAAAGTTTATACTCTTCCAAAATGTATGCATAGAAATATTCTCCCCCCAGTTACGGAAGAAATAATAGGGCAGACTGATCTCTAACGTCGCTGTAAAAGTAAGATTTGAATTCATACCTGTTAAACTCTGCTTAAAAATGACCTTGTGTAACATCCTGTTCGTGTGGAGGGTTTGTTAAATACATATAATCTATATATCAATACATTTGCACCAACCTATATATCGTTAATCTGTGTCACACGTTCAGTTACTGATATACATAAATTGGCTTTTCATCATGTGTTTTGCATGCGGGACGGTTATACCCGTTAGTAAGAATGGACCCTTCTAAGCGGAATAAATGCGTTTCTGCTACATTGGACGAGAGGAACGAATGCAACATATAAGAAATACGCCCCCTCAGGTATGAAGTATTACTACGTATGTATTTATCTGTATGTTCCTTTCTTAAGAGGATCTGAGAACATAACAGCTACAAGGATTCGTACGAACTCCCTATAAATAATTCTAGGCGCCAAAATAACAGTTGGCTTCACAGGAATTATCACAAATAATTTTATGCACCAACATAAGAGTTGAATACGGAAAAAAACACTTTTGGGACGCCAGCATAACAGAGCCACGAATATTTCCGAATCATGGGTAAAAGTCAAGCGTTATAGTTAAATATTTCAAATAAAGGATAAATGAAGGGCTTAAAATGTGTCTTAGAACAATTATTACAAGTGTTAAGAAATTGTATTTTCTAGGCGAATTGTCATGTAATTTCCTGCGCTTAGAAAAAAGAAAGAACCAAGGCTTTTATTTTAAAGAATAAGCTGAATTTATTGGTTGCAGATTAGATAGAACATTTCATATTATGGAACTTACCAATAAATTCTATCTGCGAGGAAATAATTTGCCCCTCTCCTAAAACTAATATAGCGGCCAAGAATTTTTGTAAAAAGAAAATTTGTCCTATAACCTGAAACGGATTTGGCATCTAAAAATATTAAGGGAGTTAAAAAAAATACCCAAGTATTTCCTCGGAGGATCTTTGCAAATGCACTAAAGCAAAGGCAACGTTTGAACAAAAATATAATATTCAAACCAAAACCTAATGTGCGTTTTGCTTTTTTGGAACCAGGTAATAAAGAAACCCGATGGATTGTAGAATCTAAGAGATATTGCAAAAACACATATTCCGAATGGGCTGCCCCTATTGTGTACGTCAAAAAGAAAAATAATTCTATACTAACTTTCTACCGGTCTGAATGAAAGTCTACTGTCTTCTGCATCGTCTCTGTCAATACCTAATAATACTTTTTTGCAAAATTAAACGGTAGAACATTTTTTGGGAAACATTATCCTAGGGTATCCGGCTGGGAACCTCAAGGTTCCTGATTCAATACCGGCCTCGCCAACTCAGCTCATGCGCTGTATAGAGATTTGTGCGGTAAAGAGAAAAACCGGTGGCAGAGGTGGGACGCCAGCCTAGACGCTCAAAAACAATATCCTTGTTCTAGAGCTAGTGAAAAGGGGATAGACTCTCTTGCTCTCTGGCTGATACCCACTTTAAACCACCCCGATGACTTTATTTCTTTTTTAACTAGAAAAAAGTTGAAAAAAGTATTTCAGAAATATTTAAAACATAGGTTAAGTCTATTAGAACTAAATCCCGTTAGAACTTAATGTAAGTATATTGCGACTAAAAGTCTATGGAATAATAGATAAGAGATACGTTTTTGTAGGTATTTGAGTATATATTAGATTGAGCAACAGACAGTTTTGTAGATTCTCCTGCCCAGCGTCCCTTAAAACCAACAAGTGATGAGGAAAATGCAGAATTAGTAGTCTATAAAGATTTTAAAAATCCTTTTTTATGATTAATTACAAACATATAAGTGGAAATATCAGTCAATCTGATCAAGGTTTTGATTCCCAAGAATAACGGTTGTTGGTTTAATGTCTGTTAATCCTCATTGGGTCCGTGATGGAAGTGAAAGGAAACATCAATGGAATAAAATAGAAACCTGGCAATAAAATATTGATGTCAGGGAAAAAATAACACAGAATTAAACCAGTTAGCACCAGAAAAAGAATACGAAATTTTCTGAAAACTAGGGAAATTATATGTGAAAATTACATATGCATACGTGTATGTTAAAAAAGTGTCCTTAGCAACAAATGGACGTAAAATTATTTTTTAATGATTCTTTTGACGAAAACTTTTCCCATCAAGAAACATTTTACTGGCTTAATAAACTAAATATCAATTTGATTGAATTATTTTCCAGTTATAAAATGGGAGCGAATGTAGCGATATGTGTTGGTATCCTCACCGGAGTTAAATTGAAAGAACTTGGCAGCTTTGATCAAGTGGAATTTATTTATATTTAATGAATCTTTGGTGATTCTAAAAGAGACAAAGAAACTTAATATGTATAAAAGAGACTAACAGTTTCATCCAAAACTTACACCAGGGGTTCGGAATAGTCCGGGGTTACTGTTCTAGAAAATTCTACGCCTGCGCTCTACCTCAGATCTGTATAATAAAACACTACGATGAAAATAAAATTGCATTTGTAATTATTTGTCGTTCGAGATTTTTTTTATGACGGGTATTTTTGAGACGATTTTGACCATTACATTTGATTCTGTTCAACCACAAAATTTAATATAAGAAGCTGCATCTGCAATGCAACCAGGTCCTGCTCTAAGCAACAATGTGTGTGCACGCGTGTGTATGTGTGTGTTTGCGCATGTGTATGGGATCTGTTCCGTTGACCTAGACGGAAATAGATCTTTTAACGTAACAGATTCTACTTTATACTGAGACAGGTGTTTAAATTGTTCAAATACGTTTGTTTTGTAAGATACAACAGATTAGAGAAGGTATAATTTTGTTTATAGTTGAATAGCTAGGTAGCTAATATCAACTGTGTAAATGTTGTGATGTTAGTTCAACAGTAAAAAAAGAAGTCAAGTCGAGGTAGGGTAAAAAGAGACAAGTGTATTTAAAGTAAGGTACAAGAACGGCTAGCTTGCCGCTAAACAGTAACAGTACGGTAACAGTACAACCTTTTCACTCGGTGTCTCACTATTTATAGTGAGAACCGGTATATTCTCCACTGTAGGAACGGCCGGTATAACAGTAAAGCTGCCCAGGAACATAGATTCTATTCATTTAAAAATGATATAAGCGGATGCTAAAATTATGTTTATATTCTAAATTATCAATACAATAAGTAAAGTCGTCGTCGGGGTGGCCTAAAGTCGGTATCAGCCAATCAGCGAGGAAGTCTATCTCTTTTCACTAACGCTAGATCAAGGAGTTTGTTTTTGCGTCTAAGGTGGGCCGCGACACCTATCATCAGCTTCTTTACAGCACAGATCCCTGTGCTACTCATATGCTGAATTGGCGAGGGCCGGTATCGAACTAGGAACCTTGTGGTTTCTAGCCGAACACTCTACCGACAGCTAATCAAACCCTATATCAATAAATATGAACCTGAGTAACACTGATGATCTAGAGTTTTTTTCTGTAAAGAGAAAGCAAGCGGGATATATATATATATATATATATATATATATATATATATATATATATATATATATATATATATATATATATCCAAAAGTCCAGAGAAGAAATCTTCCTTACGACATAGGTTTTTTTTAAAAACAACTTGTCGCAGTTTGAGAGCTCAATGTGTGCTCTTATTGTTAGAGTCACAGAGCAAATTTATATTTAAATAAATAACAAAAGACTTAGAGATCTTGCATTATAGACTATTTCAGGGAGCTTAGACAAAAATGTCTAATTCTCCCGACTCATCAGATGCGAATGATGAATTCTTTATTTTTAAGGCATTTGAAAACAGATTTTTTTTTTTTAAATGCAATATAACTTTTGCAGGTCCACCCTCCAAATAAGGAGGAAATAATACATAATTTGTACTAGCTAAATGATAATTTACAGAAAACAGGCTAACTCCATAGATGTATGTGTATATGTGTATTTGTATATAGGTATGTATATGTGGGTGTGTGTATGTGTGTATAGGTGTATGTATATATGTGGGTATATGTATATATATGTATATATATATATGTGTATATATGTATATGTGTGTGTATGTATGTATATATATGTATATATGTGTATATATAGATGTATGTGTGTGTGTATGTATGTGTGTGTATGCATATGTATGTATATGTATAAGTTTGTATAGGTATGTAGGGGTGGGTATAGTTGAAGCGATATGGAAAGAAAGGAAAATAAATTAAGTCAAACAAAAACTACTAAATAAATGAACAGGGGTGTCCCTGAATTCTGAATTAATTGAATTAACAGTAACTCCTAACAAATTACTGACAAGCGGTCAGATGTCTTTGGTTTTATTATTGTTTACTATTATTTGTATTTTTATTCCTATTTTTATTACTCTACAGCTGAGCAGGACAGGACAATTTAAAAAAAAAAAAAAAAAAATCTGTTTTTCAAATGCCTTAAAAATAAAGAATTCATCATTCGCATCTGATGAGTCGGGAGAATTAGACATTTTTGTCTAATTTCCCTGAAATAGTCTATAATGCAAGATCTCTAAGTCTTTTGTTATTTATATATATATATATATATATATATATATATTATATATAGAGAGAGAGAGAGAGAGAGAGAGAGAGAGGGGGAGATAGAGAAAGATTGAGAAAGAGAGAGAGAGAAAATCGAAGCGCCTTGAATATATCGCTAAGTCCAGAACAGCATAGATGGCCTAAGCTAGATGAAACACGTATGTTTTTTCTATCCATCTTAGAGGTGAATTACTTTTGTATATTCAGATAAATGAGGAATGAATAAAAAGTAAATAAAGAGAAGAATATAATGCTGACAATACCTCATATCGACTTCCCAAACCAAGATCCGACACTCTGCAGGATTTTACTTGCTGATATCCTACTGCCCAACCAATGATGGAGGATTTTTTTTTTAACATTGAGCACAAATGAAAATAGATGGTCTAGAAATAAAAAAAAAAGGGAAATTTTATTTTGAAAATAGTTTTTCTTGTTTGCTATTTAGAAGACTTACATCGACTAATAATTTGTCACTTTTCTTATCTAATTTAGAAAATGGGGTCTTATGCGTAGTGTATATACAATGTCGAAAAGATCTCTAATTGTCCATTATGCATATATACAACTTCATATTTCTACTATTTTTTAAAATATTGTTTATATTTTCATAATTCCCAAATAAATGGAAGAGAAGTAGGAGAAATAAAAGTAAAGAGAAAGGAAGAAGAATAAAAATCTATAACATTTGGAGTGAAAGAAAACTATGGGAAACAAAGTTTTACAATTTCAAAGTTTACATTTGTAAATAATGTTTTTAAAAAAACTTATGAAATTGAAATAAATCAATATATTTCGAAAGTGACAAATTACAGGAGTATATCAAACAAAAATAATATTTCTGAAAAAAAAAATTATTGCTGGACCATTTGTTTTGATTTCTGCCAAACCGAACAGTCAGTGGGAGAGTTGCATTTGTATTTATTTTATTTTTATTTTTATTTTTATTTTTTGAAACCTTCACTGATCACTTCCATATTTCCTTTGCCTTCTATTTATTAATTTTTCTTTTTCTGGTATATTTAATATCTTCCCTTTATATATATATATATATATATATATATATAATATATATATATATATATATATATAGTAAGGACCCTGATTTTGCAATGCCCATTAAGCAGAAGAACGTTTTATCTCATATCATATTGTTATATACCCCTTAATAGGTAGGAAGAGCGTGGTGTGATGGTTAAAGTAATGGGAAATGGACTCGTCGCACCGTGTTCAAATTCTGGACGTGTTAATTGCATTTCACTTAGCGCTAATACCCTTGGGAAAGGTATGAATCATACTCTCCCTCCTGCTATGGGTAAATAGTAGGGCAAACTGGGCACTTTAACCTTGGTTAGGCAACCGGTCTAGGAAAAGGAAAACTCTAAATTCAAACCCAACAGGTTTGAATTCAGAGTTTTCCTTTTCCTAGACCGGTTTATAAATTGAAACTCCGCTTAAGAAATTGACATTGTGTCACATCCTGCTCGTGCGGAGGGGTTGGTATATATATATATATATATATATATATATATATATATATATATATATATGCCCCTTAATGAATCGGGTATTTAAATTGGGAGTACCTAGGAGTTTCTATTCCGCCGACTGGCCATCTTCCTTTGGATTGATTTCTATTTTGGTGGATCCAATTATCTGAGCTCTTTCGTTTCTAAATGATGACGCAATACTCTTTATTTTTGATACGTCTTTATTAACCAGAGCCCAAAATGGTTTAACCACGCAGCATATCTGGGAACAGATGACCATCACGTCCGGTCCCTTCGACTAATCGCTAAATTCTAACTACTCTAAATCAGTTCTCTTCACACGCTTTGCTTTTAGCCAATGAGAAATGATGGTAATGAAAGGGTAACTGTTGTCAATAACTTCTATAAGACTATAATGGTAACTTTCCATTTAACATACCGTCATTTCAATTTTACTACACTACAGTCATAACTCGTAGGCTACCCATGAATTATGTAATAATATAATTATAAATTATTTGTACTAGTACAAAATAAAAAAAAACGACATATTGCCTGAGGGGTGGGAGTAAAAAATTCAATGTCAGCGAGTTTGTACCCTAAGTAAGTAAAATCATCAATTTCATTAAAGGATTAAAAAATAGAACAATTTGAAATGTAAACTTTAAACATATATTAGAATAAAACAAACTATATATAGATATATAATACCAGTCATATATGTATTAAAACCTGTTTTAAAAAACAATGAGGACTGTATAATGCTGCATGTTCAAATTTTGAGTGTATTTATTCTATGTTATGACGATTTTGGGTGATGTGACGTAAGCAGTGACGTAATTTTTGTTACAGACAAAAACCGGAAGCGAATCTCCATTATTAATAGATTAGATAATAATAACTGGAACTCATATAACTGTATATTATTTGTATAAAAAATAGTTAATTGAGGCTATAATTGCTTACTAAAGATTACTTTAAATCACATAATTGTGTACAAAGAAAGAAACATTATTATATCGAAATAATCACTTGAGACAATATTATTAGTATTAGATAGAAATACTTGAAACGATATAAGTGTGTGCAAATTATTTGAAATTCCGTAACCCAACATATGCTCATCATACAAGTGACCTCACTAACTGGGGACGTACAATTTACACCTGGCTTAAGATATATATATATATATATATATATATATATATATATATATATATATATATATATATATATATACTTCGTTTTTGAAGTCACATCTTCAAAGAAAATATTTCTTTTACACTTGGAATAACGTCTACCAATATTCAATTGAAGTAAGAATTATATCTATTTATCTTATATGATTATATGAAATAAGAATTTGATCTATCTATTTGATATGATTACTTTATATTATTTTCCATTTATTGTAAAACATTATTTTTTCTGATCCAAAATTCACTACGAGCGAATGTCACTTAGGAATCTTTTTATTCATATTTTTTGTTATACATTGAAATAAGAACAAAACTATAAAAAGGAAATATAGAACAAAAAGGCATCGTAAATCAGATAACTCCAGAATTTAAAACAACGAATAAAAAGAAAAGTTTGTATGAACACGTGGATTATCTAATCAATATATCTGTCGTCCAGTATTTGTCTTTTCTGTTTCCGATAGGCGTTAATTCGAAGAACAGTTTCGCCAAGATTATGGAGATTTTGAAAAAGGAATTGAGAAGGACTCTAGACAAATCATCTCTACGACAATGCAAATCGTCTGCAGTCGCGAAATTCCTCTGAGATTCTTGGATTTCGGTACAGCACTCAAAAGGGTTTAGGCACTTCAACATTTTTAAAAATTTCTTTTCCTTTCCTTTTTTTTAAGTATTTTTATTTTCTGTTTTCAGATCTCTACAGATTTTATTTCTGTGTGGAAATAACTTTTTAGGTACTGTTGTTGCATAATTTTTTGTTTATCGATTTTCTATCGCTTGCTGTCTGCTTTTAGCAGTTTCTTTATTTTTAAAGGATTATCCGTCAGTGTCAGTTCGTTCACAGAGGAAGAGTGTAAGTTGGCGGGAAATATTTCAACGATTCCATGTTGTTTTTTTCTCTATTGTTTTATCGAATATTATTATCCCTGAAAGATGTCACGGATATATTGGAATGTCTACAACCTGATTATTATATAAAATAAACTAAATAACATTGTATAGTTTTATGTTGTTTTTATTTAAATCAACAAAAATAAAAAAAATAAAAATAAAAAATACTTTATTTTATTTTTTTTCCTTTATTTGCTTTTTTTTCCTTTCCATATTTTCTTCTCTCTACCCCTTGCTCTTTCTCTCTCCCCCCTCTATATCTCTTTCTCACATACACTTGCACTCTCTGTCTCTCCCTTTTACTCTCTCTCTCTCATACACACACACACATACACACTCCCCCTCTCTCTCTCTCTCTCTCTCTCTCTCTCTCACACACACTCCCTCTCTATTTCTCTCAACTAAGCTAATTTACAACTTCAATTATGTAGACCTAACTGCCCTATCTTTATCACCCTTTAATTTTTTAACCCTTTTTTCTCTACCCCTCTCTCTCTCTCTCTCTCTCTCTCTCTCTCTCACACACACACACTCCCTCTCTATTTCTCTCAACTAAGCTAATTTACAACTTCAATTATGTAGACCTAACTGCCCTATCTTTATCACCCTTTAATTTTTTAAAGAAAGTATCCTTTATTTGTAATCTAATGATCGATTGAGATATTTCAACGGCATGTGGAAATGTCTAGGATTATTTCTTATTTGCTTATAGGTTAGGGAATTGCGTTCATTGCTGTCCATAAGTACATGTTTGTTGTTTCTTAAGAGTATTTTGCACGCCGTCCTATCAAATATAAATAATTTTCAAACAGACATATTTGATCCATAGATAGAACCCTAACAAATACTACCACTCCCACTCAGAATAGACTTGGAAGTGGGTTAATCCACACTTCCAAGACCCGCAAAACTGGAGCCTCAAGATCAGATTTAGTTCCCACTTTATCGCAAAGATCCAAGCTATGCTACTTATGTCCTGTATTGGCGAGTATCGGTATCGAATTACGTAACTTGAGATCCATAAGAGGATGCTCTACCGACCCGACTGATCTCATAGTCCGGAATGGCTCTGAGAGATATTACCAACAAATAATTGTAGCCATTTCAAGTAAATAATTGAATCGCTATATTCATTAATCTTCTTTTTTTTTCGCAGGTGTATTTCTATACCATTTCGACAAGTATTCATTTTTTTGAACACTACATGCTTTATTGTGCTAGAGTTTCAATGTAAGTAAGTAAAGTAAAGTCGTCAGGGCGGCCTAAAGTTGGTATCAGCCAGTCAGCGAGGGAGTCTATCCCCTTTTCAATAGCGCTAGACCAAGGAGATTGTTTTGGCATCTGAGGTGGAGCGCCACACCTACCATCAGTTCCTTACTTTAACGCACAGATCCCTGTGCTACTCATGCGCTGAGTTGGCGAGGACCGGTATCGAACTAGGAACCTTGTGGTTTCTAGCCGAACGCTATACCGACTGAACTACTGTACACATGTCTAATACCTAATACAATCCCTTTGATTTTATAATGCTCGCATAAAACCTGGTAGCTTTGGTTTGGAAGGATATTGACATTTTGGGATGCATTATTAGGAGTGTACTTATATATGTAAAATACTATATATATAAATATAGAGCAAATTATAATATCATCATCATCATTATCATCATCATCATCATCATCAAGTAATGCGAACAGTAAGAATCTTTACGACTTAACCAATCGTCTCCATCGGTCAACGCTCCTAAATGTTCCCCTACCAAACGTCGAATATCCGCACAGAACTGATCTGTGTATTTTCTGAATAATACTAGTATGTCCAAGTGTATGGACCCAGATTTCAAAGTCAATAACAAACTCGTATTTGCTTTTCCAGCAGTGTCTATCATGCCCTATTTAGGCAGATTCTTTATGTGAATGGGAGTAGGTGGTCATACAGCTGCTCTTTTTGATTTATATTTAAAGATATTATTTTAAAACCCCAAAACTCATGACTGTTTTGGAAACAGTTTTACTTTTCTAATAGTGTTTTTGTACATATGAGAAATTTAAATTCAGTTCTTAATTATATCTTCAGTTATAAAAGTAATTAAAAAAATGTATTCGTTACCCTACAAGTGTAAACTAGAAGATAATAACTAAACAAGTGTCCTTATTTTAAGTAGAAATTTTAACGTTTTAATTCAAAATATTTGTTTATTTAAGGAATAGTTTTTTTAATCTTGATTTACACTGATTAAAAATTAATATATTTTTTCGAAGAAATATGAAAGTATTCGTTAAAAAATCAGTTTTTGTGTCATCGATAAACAATGTTTTTGTATAATTCTTGGTATTTTTTCGTATATGTAATTCTTTTTCGTATGACAATTCCTTTTTTTATTTACGTAAAAATGTTACATTTTATGTGGGATATTTATAAATACGTCGCAAGTCATGTGGTAATATTCACAACGAAAGAGTAATAAAAAGGTATTTATCGTAAAAATTAAAAATGTAGCACAAAGAGATGGGGAAATACTGGTCTTTTCTATCCAATCATCAACTCTCGTTGATCCAGTGGATCAAAAACCTTTCCCCACAACGTCAAACTACAGGAACTAAAACAGCCCTTTTCTTAAAAGCAGATGACGGTATATATGGAAATTAGCCATTGGCTTTTTTTTACTTACTTGTGTAGAAATGTGAAGAGTTCAAACAATTTCATTGATGATGATTAATTATTGAATTATATTAGTTAATCAATAAAAATCAAAAACTAAATATTTTATTTTTCCTCATAATGTATATATAAAAGTGTATGCGCGATTTTAGAGATCAGCCTTTCTTTTCTGAGTTATAAGCCGACAAATATTCCGTGACAGACGCGATTCCTATCTATATAGATAGATATATAGATAGGTGTGAGTGTGAAAAAAGATGTGATAGACAGACAAAAATAAATAGATTGATAGATACAAAGCTGAATAGATATTAAAAAAAACTGAAATAGATACATAGATATAAAAAAAAACATGAATTAACAATGATAGATGGATAGCTCGATAGACAAATATGACAATATATATATATATATATATATATATATATATGAAAAATTGAAATAAACCAGACGGTATGTAATTATGGAAAATGGCAAAAATATCCAGAGGATGTGTTCATTTATGAAAGAATAAATAGTTCTGTCCCCATTCGAGCATTTATATATAGCATAGGCCTAAAAAATTGCTATCTTCTCAACCTCAGCTCTGCTTTATATAGTAGTAGTAATAGTGACGTATTTACCCTTGACAAGCTAATTTCGCATGTATCGTTCACTGCGTATCGGTGACCTAGTAGTAAAGACTCTGCGTGCTGAATTCCCGGTTTCGATTTCTGTGGGAGGATAATCGTAAGTATACATCGCTGATGAGACTTAATAAAGTTAAAACAGCTGATGTACGATGTTCTACGTAGTGGGCAATATTTGCCGAGTTCGCTTGTGATGATTATTTTCATTAATCATCGAATTTCATACGATATACGCATTGTAACTACCTTCAAGCAACACAAATTATAAATAATAATAATATATATATAGTGTTTGATATTTTTGACAGAGTATGTATAGCTGAGATAGGTTTCCGTAAACATAGAGTTAAAAGAAAAACTTGGTTTAAAGTCGAATAGTCGAGAAATTGTCAATAACTAGGCGACGTTCACTCCATGTCCATGCTATATATATATATATATATATATATATATATATATATATACATGGATATGTTAAGCCTCATCGGGGAAATATTCACCACCGATTTGACGTGGCTCTTTCAAAATTCTTATTTCCTGTGAGATTAAAAGAAAATGTGTAAAATTTATTTTGTTATCGTTAATAGTGTTCCTCCTTTTCAAATGTATTAAAGTTATGAGATTATTTGATCATATGCATGAATTAAAATTCATAACCTTTAAGAGTGTAGTGTAGTGAAATTATTCAAAATTACACAATCTTTAAATCAAACATTATATATATATATATATATATTATATATATATATATATATATATATATATATCAACAGAAAATGATAATAACAACAGGATTAATAATAATAATAATAATAGTGATGATAATCTATTGATAATGAAGATTCGCTTCCGGTTTTTGTATGTAACAAAAACTACGTCACTGTTTACGTCACATTACCCAAAATCGTCATAACATAGAATAAATACACTCAAAATTTGAATATGCAATATTAGACAGTCCTCATTGTTTTTCAAAACAAGTTTTAATAAATACATGACTGGTATTGTATATCTATATATAATTTGTTTTATTTTAATACATATTTAAATTTTACATTTCGAATTGTTTTAGTTTTTAATCCTTTAATGAATTTGATGATTTTACTTACTTAGGGTACAAACTCGCTGGCATTGGATTTTTTACTCCCATCCCTCAGGCAATATGTTTCAAAAATCTAGTTTTTACATCGCCAGGAGCGTGTTTTTATTTTGTACTAGTAGAAATAATATATATATGTGTGTGTATGTGTGTGTGTTTGTGTGTTTGTGTGTGTGTGTGTGTATCAATCATCAAATGGAGGTAGGTAGACATACTCTCTGCATTTTCTATTTTAACGTCTTCCATTAAACCTGCCCTTATAATGATTTCAAACCCGAAATCAGAAATAAATCTGTTTTTTGACAATACCTCCAGAAAATTCATTTCTGAATATTGAACTACGTTCATTTTTAAAATGCTGGACGAAAGGAATCATTTATTATGCCACATTTATTCAGGAAAATGAATATTTGCTATGCCAACAAAACCAAAAGCAGTATTTTCGCTTTTACATATTTAGCTTGAATCTTTTTCTAAATGTAATGTTTCATTATTTAAACATTTTTTATCATTCAATTTTGGGATTACTTCCTTATCAAAGCATACGTTCTGAATAGAGGATGGAACGCCAGTCAAGTTCGTTTTGTGTTTTCGACGCTAAAGAGTGACTGTAAATTGAACAAAATGTAAAATATTTCATCCCTCTAATTTACCTGTTTATAAATTCAAAGCTGGGGGAATTTTGTGCTCCTGTCACCGATGAAGTAAAAGCTCTGCACGTTACCGGAGATGAAACAATAATTCGAATCGGAATTCTTTATAAATCGGGATCTTTTGCAGTTATTGGATTGCTTGGTGGTTGTAATGATATTTGGCCGAGTCTCCACTCACAAAGGTTCAAAATTAATATTGGTATATCCGTGATCCGTTAACTCTGAATATATTGAAAGAAAGAAAACAATAAACTCATTTATACACACAGAATAGTTTTGTACATAAATCTTAGTGTAATGGTTAGCAAGATAATCTTGCAACTCCATTACTAGGGAGTAGCCAGTCTGATCCTGGTTGAATGGTTCATATTTACGAGCTTGTGTCATATCCTACCCCTGTCGAATGGGGTAGATAGATTTCTATAGAGATGACACAAGAGATAAAATATGAACAAATTGTTCTAGGAACAAGCTGCATTTGAAAGCGGTACAAATTAGTCGAAATCTTTTGGAAGATTGACGGGCAGTAGATTATACTGTAATGGAATGCTGACATTACTGTGTTATGATCAAGCAGGCCACAAGACAATACTGTTCAAATAACAGAGTAGAGAGAGAGAGAGAGAGAGAGAGAGAGAGAGAGAGAGAGAGAAAGAGAGAGAGAGAGAGTAAAGTGAAAGGATGATGGTAGGTGTGGCGCTTCACCTCAGACGTCAAAGACAATCTCCTTGATCTAGCGCTACTGTAAAGAGGATATACCCCCTCGCTGTATGCGTGTTACCGACTTTAATAACACAATAATTGACTCGTCAATTTTTATTTTATATGAGAGATTCAACAAAATCAATCAACTTGCGGGACGTTTATCGTCGTAGGAAAAGAAATCATGTACAAATCCGTTTGCATGTCACAGACTGATTTTTTTTATCATTCTTTCTTTAGAGAGAAGCATAACTATAATTTCAAACCAGCTTTACTACTTTTAGAAATTTTGCCATATCGGTAGGGCTTTGAATACCCTAACTGTACCCCGCCCAGAGAGGAAAAAAGGGAGTTCTGCATCTGATGATGCTCCAGTTCTATAGATCGGGGCCCTGTCGAGTAGCCCTTCATTGTCTTTACTACCAGTTCCACTATGATCAGGACTAATTGTACCTGTTAGGGTCTCATCAATGGGTTAAATAGGTGTGTTTAAAAATTATTCTATTCGATAGAACCGTCTACAAAAAAATCTAAATCTCCTAAATAACCGTAAAAAAACAAATGTAAATATCAAATATGTATGTTTAAAAATTATTCGTCTTCGATAGCAATACCTGATACCGTATAACTGCAAACTATTTGTATTAAGTAAAGTTACTTGAAGCTTAAAGTTAACTAAGGGTTATTATTACTTTAAAAAAAAGAATAGAAACAATGATTATATTTTAAAATGGCATGATCAGCAGCACATTTATCTTGAATGATTTTTGTTAATGTATTGTTAGCTATTATCATTATTCGTGGCTATAGTTGTTATTATAGGCAATAACTACATTTATTCAATCTTTTATTGTAATTTTTCTGAAGAAAAAAGTCATCGAACAAATTGGGTGGCCATGGAGCTGCACTCAGATTTTGATGCATGTTTGGAGAATGGTGAATGGAATCCCAAAGATTGCACATCCAACAATTGATTCCTCTTTACAACAAATACCAAAATCGATACAAAATGACATCAGTTTCGTCTTGGGAATTGCCAGAATTCTCTAACAGATAACTTTGGAAGACATTGGCACCTTCTAGTCTTGAATACAGGGTTATCTTTCCACTTGACTGATTGCGCACAAAGCAAAAGAACCCAACCCGCAATAGATAACTGGCTAATCGGTAAATGCCTTTATCTTTCAGCTAGATTTTCTGATTTTAAACGAAAAGTCTATTTTTACCTGTGAGTGTCATTTACCTGTGCAATCAAATCGAGAATATTTATTTCTGGCGAAGTTAAATCATCAGAAAACTAATTCTAGAAATCGCCGTTTAACCTCCTGTTTTACCTAAAACCATGGGGAAAATAAACAGATTCGGGCTTTTTCCCTAAAAGCATTAGTGAGAACTGAACGCAAATAGCCTCGTCTGGGATTTGAACTTAGGTCGCTGATTACATTTTATATGCGTCAATAACCATCATCAACGCTCACACTCTATAAAAGTCAAGATAATATCGTGTTTACTATGCGATAATAATAAACTCACTCAGCTAAAAACCTCGGAAAACACAAAAATTGATCGGCGAATTATTTTAGCTTTTAATAAAATATTCCGGTCTCTGGATAACTAGAGATAACAGACAAGGTGAGAATAAATAAGACGATTACAATCGACCAAGTTCTGCATTGTTTGATTATTACGAGGATCTTATTCTAGAACAGTGGGCCACGACACTAACACATATATTAGTTGTATGGTAGTCGATATTGAATATCACTGCCAATGACCGACTTTGTTTTTATCACGTAACCGATCAAGGGTAAAGGGTAATCAGGCAAAAGGGCACCTAACATGAAAGCAGATGTATAACAATGAACCCCCGCACTCAAAGAGTATTGCATTTGACCAGCTTGTAGAAAGTCTAGAAAGGAACACGTCGTTGTGTCCCAATTAATCATTGGTTACACAAGACTAACGCACTCCTATATACTCAAACAAGAACAACAACCACATTGTGAAACATGTCAAAACTCTGTGACTGTTAAACCCTTATTCATGCAATGCAAGTTTTTTTGCTCAAATCAGAAACCGTTATTTTAATGCAAACAATATGAAAGATCTATTTGAAAATCTCAACATTGAGGACATTTCTGTCCTTTAGAGGAAAATAAAATTATACCATATAATATAGACACGAACTTAATCAATACCATACAACATGATCCCAAATGATTCTAACACATTGGTAAAACCAATTACTAAAAAAGTGTAAATGTAAATACAAAACATATATTACTTCCTAACCGTTAGGCATGACATAACCCCAGACGGGTTGATATGCCGTTAAAATCAATTAACCAACCAACCATTAATACTCATCAAATAATTACCAAGAACAAATAGTGACTATGATCATAGTTAGATATTAAGTAATGTATTCCAGCAGTGTTAAAAGAGATCTTAGTGACCAGCCCATCCATGCCAATCGGGTCGGTGAAAGATGGACTACCAAGAAAACGTTTTCCTGACAACTTTATCGTTGCTGTGGACAAGTAGGTCACAATAGCCGGTGCAGATTCTTACTAATGCAGGATCTTATTCTTAGGTGAATTTCCAATGAAAGGGACTGGTAAAGGAGTATAGTCAACTGAAGGGAATATGTGGAGTAGCTGAAAACTTACCCTATGAAACCCTGCCATTTTCTCCAGTGCTTTTCATATTTTTAGTGAAACTAAAAGGGGGCTTTAATTTCGGAGGGTCCATATTTACCCAACTCCTCATCAATGGACGTAATATGACACTATATTAATGTTGAATATCCATGACAATAACCCACGTTGTTTTTTTTTTATCTAGATACAGATCAAAGCTGAACGACAATCAGCCAAAATGGAACCTGACATGAAAGCAGATGTGTGTCAATGAATCCCACATTGTGAGTGAGTGTGTGTGTGTGTGTGTGTATTTGTGTGTGTGTTTCTTTCATTCTAACATGACTATCTAATAGCACGCACATTCTAATGACTCCCTTTGATGGGCACATTACCTACAATTGCACTATTTAATGGTATACTCATTATAACGGAACTTTTAATGACAAATTCATCCGAAAAGAAATACTTAATGTCAAGGTAATTCTAATGGACCTTCTTAGCTTTGTTATTCGAGCATCTGCTTCGGAACCACAAGTTTCCGAATTCAATACAGGTCCTCGGCCACTTAGCGCATGAGTAGTACAGTTATCTATGCGGTAAAGTAGAGAGCTGATGGTAGGTTTGGCGCTCCACCTTAGATGCAAAAACAATCTCCCTGATCTAGCTCTAGTGGAAAAGGGATAGTTTACTACTTATGTAAACTTCATTTGGTTTACCCAGCTGAACCGTACAATTCTTTAATAATTATTCTCGTTTTCTCACGAGCGCAGTTATTAATAGTTCAACGGACAACGAGTTTTTCCAGCTAAGACCTGGGATTCGCCCCCAAGAGAAAAACTGCCTCGGCTGAATAGGACTGACAGGCTTACCACGTGTCACGACTCACAACCCGGAGGTTGCAGGTTCAATCTCTAGCCTCCCTCTTGATCTTAATATCACAAGAGTAGTAGCTTTCAGCGTTGTTTTCGTCCTCTGTCCTGTTGACGGATTTTATTCCCATCATAGCTGGCTTGTCCTCTCGTCTCTAGTTGAAAACAAATGCTCACCAGTCTCTGATCCCGAGTAAATGCTCACTAGAGACCAGCCGTCCCACGACAAATTTGACACATGATTAGCAAAAAGCAGCACAACTATTACAATCCAAGCATGAGCAGGGCTCTCCCTATGGCTTGCACACACATGACCATTCATACAGCGGCGACAATTTACCACTCCACAGCACATACAAATCCAGATTCCGGTTTCTGTCCCACACACTGAACAAGTAAACTACTGGGGTAGACTCTCCGACCCAACCGAGAGAGCTGTAATTTCGCACTTTCAAGATGTGGACACTCCATCCATAACAGATTTTTATGTATCCTCTTAATAAAGACTTGACTAAGAAATTCCAAACAGTATGCCTTTGAACCATATTCTTGTGAAATATGTGGGTCATCCTTTGCACAGAAGACATCTTTGGTTCTTCATATGCGGACACACACTGGAGAGAAACTTTATTCTTGTGAAATGTGTGAATCTTCCTTTGCACGTAAGCCATATTTGTTGTCACACATGCGAACACGTACTGGTCAGAAGCCATATTCTTGTGAAATGTGTGGATCTGCCTTTGCAGAAAAGACAACCTTAGTGTGTCATATACAAACTCACACTGGAGAAAAAACATATTCTTGCAAAACATGTGGAAAAGCCTTTAGACTTTTCTTTCAATAGATTTTCCATTTAGTCAGATTAATCTTGAATTCTTACAACATTATTATAATCAATGATAATTTAGAATCATTGCGGTTTAGCTCAGTCGATAGAGCGTGGAACTAGGAATCCCAAGGTTCCGGGTTCGATACCGGGCCGCGCCAACTCAGCGTATGAGTAGCACAGGTATCTATGCGGCAAAGTGAGAAGCTGATGGTAGGTGTATCGCTCCACGTCAGACGCAAAAAAATCTCCTTGGTCTAGCGATAGTGAAAAGGGGAGAGACTCCCTCGCTGTTTGGCTGATACCGACTGTAGGCAACCCCGACGACTTTTTACTTTTTATTTAAGATATTATACTCACTTTTTATGATTTTGTTAAATTTTCGTTAAGCTCAGTCGGTAGAACGTCCGACTAGGTACCACCAAGTTTCTGGTTCGATATCGGCCCTCGCTAACTCAACTTGGTCTAGCGCCAGTGAAAGCGATAGACTCCCGTGCTGTTTGGCTGATACCGACTTTAGGTCACTCCGACGACTTTACATTTTGTGAAATTCGTTTTGTTTATAAACCACAACATCTGATGTTATTGTATTTTATCTTAACATAACAAATACAAAAATAATTTTGCTTCAATAATTAGTAATTTCTAAAGATTTTCCTTTTCTTACTTATGGTAATTTGAAAGGATTTTGTTCTCAATTTATTATTTCTCATAAAGTTTTTGAAAATTGTTTCATAAATCTTTTCTAAGGAACGGTATTCTATTATTTTTTTCGAATACTATTATGAATTTTTTATGAATACTGTTACTGTTACCAAATTTTGGAAAAAATGAACGCCGTTAATGATAACCAAATGGAATTGTCAGATTTAAAGGAACAAAAACAAAACACAAAGCGCTTGAAGGTAGGTAGAACTATTCATTCATTCATAATTAAATACAACCTCTAAAATGTTTTTTAATATTTCTATACACAGACGCATATTATTACACATTATTTACTCCTGGAATCTGCATGGATTGACCCAGGTGAGATTTCCTATGATTGACATAGCCAGCCCTCGAAAGCAAAACTCGACCACATGTCAGACACTTCCAACCCTCCATGTTCTCTCCAATATGTCAGGTGTAACCCTTTCGAAGTTGACGTCAACTTCGAAAGGGTTACAGACGCATATACACACATACATACACACACATACAAAAACACATACGCACACACACACACACACATATATATATATATATATAGTGATTTTGACTGAGCTTTTAGTATAGTATATAGTGATTATATATAGTATATATATGATTATATTATATTTAGTATAGTATATAGTGATTTTGACTGAGGTTTTAGATTTTATCTAACAGTAAGTGTATCAATTCTACTTGTAGATATAAGAGACATTCAATATGTAACCTGAATATTGTATAAGTACTTCGAAATAGGAAACGCTGTTTACTGTAACACCTTTCTTAAGGAAAATAATTGTGATATATCGTTTAAAGTCGCAGAATACTGTCAGAATAACCTTCTTTGTTGATTGATGTTTCTGGAAACTTTTACTCTACCGGAGAGTCAGTGTGGTTCGACTCCAGGGATTATCTTTTTGACTCAGCGTCGTAGTGGCGAACCGACATTTAGTCCATTCGTAAATATTCTTTGTTAAAATATGTTTCTTTATGGATATATAATATTCTGTAAATTCTACATGTTTTGCAATTCTCAGCCACCAAATATTTGATGACAGACCTCTGTTCAAGCCTGGTGGACTCTGTTTGATTTGCCACCAATTTGAATAGCGTCAAAACAAATATAGAATGTATATAACACTACGTTCTGTTTGTAGGAATGGAGAGAATGACGTGTCAACGCTCGTTACGTTCTGACACTCATTTTCGAATGGAGAGATGGCGTGTTAAACGTTTCTTAAGTCCAGGCTCTTATTTCCAATAGAGTGGTGATGTGTTGATAGAAGAAATATTTGTATATTTATCTCTCTGGACCAGCATTCCATTGGGAGAGGGTGGAATCCTGGTCATTGGGCTGCTGTTCAGTTGAATAGCAAGTCCATGATGTTTGGAGTCTGGAAGCTAGCTGGGGGTGGAATATATTGCCTTGTGCCATTTAGAGTTTTTACTAATAACAAAAGGCCTCTTATTTTTCTCGTGAGAATTCTATTACCCCCCTTGCCAAAACTGCCGAGCTTAAGCCCCATATCTTGCTCTCTCAAAACATTCTCCCAGAATCAATTCTTTCTCCCACCTCTCTCTCTTCCTCTCTGCCATTTTGCCACGTCTCATCGCCTTGTCCAATGTAAAAATGCCACGTGTCTATGCTAATTCATCATTAAACTTTTCCATTCTCATCTAACTCAGGTAACATCCATGGCTCCACGTTACATTTTTCTGATTTGTTAATATGTTGCCTGATGGTGGGGGGGCATCAGGCAACATATTAACAAATCACAAAAATTTCCCTGTCATTGATTTCTCGAATGCTCGGAATTGAATTAGATTACATTTTTATTGTTATTATTTTATATTTTTATATATATATATATATATATATATATATATATATATATATATAGTGGTACCTTGATTTACGAATCTAATTCGTTCCACTTGTAACGCAATTTCCTCGTATATCAAATCCCTTTACCCCACTGAAATAAACTGAAATACCATTAATTTGTTTCATTCCACTCAAATAAAACAAACACATTAATCTATTTTGACACTTCTTTAAAATTAGCAAAATATCTATATTGTATGAAACATAGTAGAATAGAATGTAAAGAATAATGTGCTGTAATATGTTTAAATGTTCATTTTTTTATAAATAATATTTTTCTTTGCGTTAAAGAAATTTGGAAATTTAAATATTTTAGTGAAAATATTAACATACGCGTATCTGAAGCTCTCTTCCTCTCTAATTTTAGCTCACAACACAAAGCAAAAAATCGACTTAGTTACAGCTCATTTCTCGGAAAACTTGAAGTTAGGACACTCGTAATTCAAGGTAGTATTATATATATATATATATATATATATATATATATATATATATATATATATATATAATTTTGTGTGTGTATGAAATCAAGTTTTATTGGTTTGAATCACAGTTTCCAATATGAAATTTACCTTTGCCCTTTTCACAAAATATCATCAGTTGGTTTTTTGTGGGTGTACTTGGGAAGTATTAGTTAAGATATTGTCGCCTATATATCTTGATAGATATGACACTTGCCATGTCTCTTAGAGACGCATCTGAACCTTTTGATAATTTGACAATTTACTGATGACATTTTCCTCTATCTTTACTTCCGGGAGAAAAAAATTCTACTCACAAAATTTGCACCTGCGTTTTTGTCTGATGACATGTCAGAATTTAAGATTGTACATTTCGCTAATAGATAGCAGCATCTTTACCTGTCAATTTATATCATTTTTTCTATCATATATATATATATATATATATATATATATATATATATATACATTAATACGAAAACAAAGTTATATATACTAGCAAATATATGCACCCTCCGGGTGCAAGTATTTAAATTTTAATGTAATAAAATATTATATTAAATTAGAAAGGCTAATGAAACTAAATAAGAATACAGATAAAAAGATTTGAAACAGAGGGAGTATAATAAAAGATTTGAAACAGAGGGAGTATAATAAAAAATGGAACAACTGAAACTTACTCTTCCATCACTCTCGTCTTTCATTGTTATTTTTTCTAATTTAAGTATTTAATTAAAAGAGGAAGTAAAGAATAAAATGACAGTTATTTTATCTTGTTAATGGATTTCATTTAAGATTCATTGAAGAGATTTTTGCTTATATTCATTAAAATAAAATCAAACAGTTAGAAATCAATAATACTAAGCACATATTTATTAAATTCGATTTTTTAATATTAATATGCAAATTATCCTTCCCATTCACACTGTAAACCGCTATCTTGTTGTATATATAAATATAATTGCATGTTGTCAGTATGTAGACATAGTTAACAGTATTAATAATGTAAGACAATTTTATTAATAATTGAGGTTTAGATAAAAATAAAATCATGGAGAATGTGATGTCAATAACTAAGAGAATTGTCACTTGAGTAGGAATATAGTTTCGGTTACAGACAGAAAAACACACAATCTCCATTATAATAAGATATATATATATTGTGAAGAATGATTACAAAAGTATTTTATTATATCATATATTAAGATCATTCTAGTTATTCTAAAAGTTTTCAAGTTCTTCTAAAAGTTTCCGAGTTGCACTCCTTATAATGCTTAAGTCCGTTTTATAGACGACAGACCTGATACATTTTATCTAACCATCCAATGTTTGAGCTACCTAAGCAGCATTGTGTTTTAGTTGAAAATGACGGATTAGAATTATCAGATCTTTATAGCTATGGCTGTGGGATATACCGACTGCACATCTGCAATGGGACAAACATTTTCTATCTAATCCCATTGATGGGACCCTAACAGGTACTACCAGTCTGGGTCAGAGTGGACCATGGAGCAATGGTGATGAATTCCCCAGACCTCCAGAACTGGATCCTCACCATCAAATAGAGATTAATGTCATTCCCAAGACCTGAAGAGCCTTGGCCTCAGCCACCGACTTCTAGCACATATATGATTAAAAGGGTTGGGGCTGGCCATAAGGGCAATAGGGCTGGGGCAACTATATAGGTGCTATGGTTCGACATGACCAGCTGATTAATTGGAGGGCGCCTCTCCAACCACCCGTCTAGCCTAGGTAAGTGTTTAAGTGGAGTGTTGCATGTCATGAACTGCTCAGCTACCAGGATTCCATCCTTAAGAATCACAGGTCACAACCCAGGGCCAACAGGTAGCCCCATTTGGAGAGGACTTACTACCTTGCAGAGGTGCAGTCGGTGTATTCTAAAGCCCCAGTCGGCAGGCTTATTTTAATCAGGTACGCATTTCATTATTTTGTGTTGGCTATGGATGGTAACCTGTGAGAATAGGATTCTAGTTGTTGCGCGGCCCGTGACCCGGGTTTTAAATGGCCCCAGTTATTTAGGCTAGACGGGCGGTTGGAGAGGCCTTATCCAATCTATCGGCTGGATATGTCAAGCTTTATAACATTAATCAACTGCTGGTTAACCCTCAGCCACAGTTAAAGAAAAGTGGGTATACTACTTATACTACGCAATTAGGTTGATACCGACAAGAGACCACTACACTTACATGGTTAGAAATACGTATTCATATTAAACACCTTAGAATTTCGTTCTTAGTTATAATATGAATGTTTTAATAGCCAATATATTAAGGCCCACATACATTTTAAACTAGTAATACTCAATGGCAATCATAATAAGGTAGATCAACAGAGAATACATACACACGTACACCCATATATATATATATATATATATATATATATATATATATATATATATATATATATATATATATATAACATTCCAAATGAATTAATATCCATTTCTAAAAAGATAAAATCCAATTTTTTCATCAGTCCTTTCTTACAAAAATTATAAGGTTCACTCCTAACAGGATAAAATCAAAAAAATAATTTGTTTTATTTTTTCGAAAATATTAAGATCCATTTAAAAAATATTTAAATTTATTTCCCAAAAACTAAAATCCATTTTTTTTATTGGTCCTCTTTTTCAAAAACAATCAGATCCCTTTCTAAAAAGATAATACAAAACAAATTGTACCCTTTTTCGGAAATAATAAGATCCATTATGAAAATATTCGTATCCATTTCCGCTAAAATAAATCCAGTTTTTGTTGTACTTGTTTTACTTTTCAGAAATTATCAGATCGATTAAATAAAATCCTAAATAGATTGTTTACTTTTTTTTCTCAAAATACTAAAACCCCATTTCGAAAATATTTGAATACAATTAAAAACGATGCAAGGCAATTGCGTAATATAATGTTTATTCAAAAAAATTTCTAAAATTATATGACGTTTTTAAAAATGGACCTTAATTTGCTTGGAATGGTATATATATATATATATATATATATATATATATATATATATATGAGTGTGTGTGTGTGTGTGTGTGTGTGTGTTTGTTTGTTTGTCTGTATCTGTATGTATATACATATATATATAGAGAGAGAGAGTAAGGTAGTGGGTGCAGGGATAGAGACAGACAGACATATATTTGGTTTGCTTGACTTTATACCAGCGTCAAATTTCACCGAGGAAAGAGACAAGTTGTCTTGTCTTCTTTCTCTGACATTTTTCACGTAGCATTCACTTAGCCAGGGTGTCATATCCATCTGAAAATAACAGACACTTGATTAGTCTAATTGTTGAGGAAAATAGAAAGAAGAATCAATAGTGACAATTAAATGAATTCATTTTTTTCAGACAGATGTTTTCTTTGGAACGGTATACCTATTTTACAACTTATGTCAAAAATCCGTGAAAGACACATAGGATTAATATGTTGGGTTGTGATGATCTACCAATTAAGGATGTTCAAAAATCAAACCTCTAAGATGCGCTAGACTAACGATGTTCCGCCCTGTCGTCTGGGGCGTTAGAATGCAACGACTGCACCTCTGCAGAGGGGTAAGACTCACCCAATGGGGCCACCTGTTGGCCGTGGGTGGCGACCCGTGATGCTTAAGGATAGAGCCCAGGTGGATGAGCAGTTCATGACATGCAATACTCCACTTTGGCCCTATCTTGGGCTAGACTGGCGGTCGGAGAGGCCCCCTCCGATCAATCGGCTAGTCACGTCAATCCCTAGCACCTATATGATTTTTCCAACCCTATTGCCCTCATGGCAAGCCCCAACCCCTTTTTATCATATGGGTGCTAGAAGGCGGTGGCTGCGGGTCTACATGTCCTGGGAATGACGTTAAACTCTATCTGATGGTGAGGTTCCAGTTCTGGAGGTTTGGGGAATGTGCAGCACCCCTTCATCACCATTGCTCCCTGGTCCACTCTGACCCGGAGTTGTAGTACCTGTTAGGGTATATGCTATGGGTTAAATAGAAAAATGTATTTATAAAAAAATTGTATTATCCATTAAGAATTGATTTATTTCAAAACTTTATCGGCATTAAATGACCCACTGAGGTTGACATGCCGTAAAACAAAACAAAACAAGCAAACAAAACTAACGATGTTGGATAGGGAGTATATCATAACTAACTGGAATCGTCTTCACTAGTCCCGTTAACTGGTTTGGTCATAGCGTGTCTTGTGCAAAAATAGCCTGGCAAAGCCCACCCTTTTCCAAGTCTATAACTACATTGAACTCGAAATTCTCTTTTCCCTATATCGATTGTTATACCAAGGTTAAATAACAGTCTACTCTATTTACGCATTGCAGAGGGAAGAATAGTTGGATGCATACCTTTCCCAATGGTATTAACGCTATTTGAAATGCAAATACGCTCGTTCAGGATTTGAACTCAGGTAGCCGAGTCCAGGTTTTACGACTATAACCGCAACGACAAGAGTGCCAGGAATAGGGAAATATCCAGGGAATGGCTGAAAGCAATTCAATCTATACATCGATCTATATATCAGTGCTGCGCAAGTATATTATGAAAAGTAAATCTCCCAACCATTGCTAATAAAGCATGCTTACTTGACACACACACACACACACACACACACACACACACACACACAAACATATATATATATATATATAAAAAGAACAAATAGAATACATACAAACACAAAATAATAATATAAGACAATCGGTGGAGGACAGACAGTCACGATTAGCATGGCAAACTGTTAATGAAGTCAGCGGTAGGAAAAGTACCTCTAAATCGAAGTTAAAGGCAAACAGCCAAAAAGATAGACTCCAAAAATGGAAAGACCACTTCCAGAAACTTCTGGGGAACCCACCTAAAATAGTAGAAGATAATACCCAAAAGATTGTCGATAAACAACTAGATATCAAACTGGGGGACTTCACGATAGATGAAATCAACCAAGTTTTAAAGAAGCTAAAAGGTAGAAAAGCGGCAGGACTTGACGGAATACCCCCGGAGGTATGGAAGATAGGAAAGTTCAGTGACATACTGCTTGGGCTATGCAATGCAGTGTATAGACAAAATAGAATAGATAGATGGACAAAAGGCTGCATCCTCCCATTCCCTAAAAAAGGAGATCTCGGAATGGCTAAGAACTACAGAGGCATAACTCTTACTGCTATTGCAGCTAAGATATATAATGCCCTTCTCCTTAATCGCATCCGACCTGAAATAGAAAAATCCTTAGGAGAAACCAAAATGGTTTCCGCAAAAATCGATCCACAACCTCTCAGATCCTGACTATAAGACGGATCATAGAAGGAGTACGAGCAAAGAATCTAGAAGCAACGCTACTATTCGTAGATTTCTCCAAGGCATTTGATTCCATACACAGAGGGAAAATGGAACAAATACTACTAGCATATGGCCTCCCAAAGAAACAGTTGCAGCTATAATGATGCTATATAGGGACACTAGAGCAATGGTACGCTCACCTGATGGCGACACAGATTTCTTTGACATCGCTGCTGGAGTCCTACAAGGAGATACATTGGCACCGTATATATTCATAATATGCCTAGACTACGTACTCAAAACATCATTAGATACCATAAAAGAAAAGGGTTTCACACTGAAAAAGGCAAGGAGCAGGCGTTATCCCGCACAAACAGTCACAGATGCAGACTATGCTGACGACCTTGCACTCCTTGCAGATACACCGACACAAGCTGAGTCACTGCTACACAGCTTGGAGGAGGCGGCAGAAAATATCGGCCTCTATGTGAACTCCAGTAAAACAGAGTTCATGAGTTTCAAAAAGAAAGGAAACATCTCAACACTCAACGGCACGCCTCTCAAGCCTGTAGAACAATTCACGTACCTAGGTAGTAATATCTCATCCACAGAGAAAGATGTTAACACACGAATAGCAAAGGCATGGTCGGCCACAAACAAATTGTCAGTCATATGGAGGTCTGATCTCCCTGACAAGCTGAAGCGACAGTTCTTCCAGGCTGTGGTTATATCGGTGCTGCTATATGGCTGCACCACTTGGACCCTAACGAAGCGTCTTGAAAATAAGCTAGATGGAAGCTGCACAAGAATGCTACGTGCAGTCTTGAACAAATCGTGGAAGCAGCACCCCACGAAGAGACAGCTGTACGGTCACCTGCCCCCCTCTCTCAAACTATCCGAGTGAGACGGACAAGGCATGCAGGACACTGCTGGAGAAGCAAGGACGAACTCATAAGCGACGTTCTCCTGTGGAAGCCAACACATGGACATGCAAGTGTGGGGCGCCCAGCAAAAACCTACATTGACCAGCTATGCGAGGATGCTATATGCTCAGCAGAGGACCTCCCAGGTGCAATGAGTGATAGGGAGGGTTGGCGAGAGATTGTCATGGATATCCGTGCTGCAAGCGCGACATGATGATGATGATGAATATATATATATATATATATATATATATATTTCATAAAATACCCTTTGTTAAAAAAAAAAATCAGTCGCAACAATAGACGTGAATAAAATATTGCTCGATTCAATAATAACCTCGAGGCACTCTATATCATTGTAAAGAAAGAAAAAAAAGAATTGCCAATGTATTGATCATCAGGTAAGTTTTACTTATTAATCACGTGGTACTATTATTCTTATATTAAACACCCTCTTAGTAAAGCCTCCGTCGTCACGAATCCATATCACGTGACCAAAATGAGGCGCCACTTGTCAACTGAGGAAAACGTGATATAAAAATAGATTACTACCATACGTATATATATATATATATATATATATATATATATATATGTGTGTGTGTGTGTGTGTGTGTGCGTGTGTGTGTGTGTGTGTATGTGTGTGTGTGTGTAAGGAAGGTGCCCAAAGTTCATGAGTAAAAAATAATCAATTTCACTTTTTAAATTAACTTTTTTTACCAAATCAATTCTAAGTCGATTTTCTCTTGGTTTCTAAAGTTATATCTGATTAATCATTTTTTGAATCTGGTAAATTCCAGTCCAATAATCTACACCTGGTCAATAAAACATGTCCAATAAATATAATGCAAGTGAACAATGATTTCACCGTTCATAGTTCATGCACAGAATTCATCGATCAGATAAGTTTTATTGTTTTTACTGACAAACCATTACTTACGTACAGGTGTATTCTTATTTACAATATCAAAGTCTTAACTTAATATTGGCTAACATTTATGAAACAAATATGCAAAACGATTTCCTTCATTGTAATGATTTCATATATAGATTCCATACTTTGGCCTCTTGAGACTATAGATCTGACTCGATATCGACACTGCACTGTACAAGGTTGAATATGAGTCCGGCAGTTTCCCATGCTGCAGGTCACACTTCTTCATGATAAGAATGCCGTGAACACCAAGTGTCAAAGGTGATCGCGCTCAATATGCCTCCTTTTGACGTTCTGTTTCTATCAACCAGTCCCTCGTAAATACCAGCACCCTGTGTGCATTTTACGTATTGATATTCAATCTAACTTGTAGAATAAAGAGTATTATGCCCAACTATTCTCAGCAAATTAGTACATATTCTGATATAGTTGTTTAGAAAAGAAAGAATAATTGATACATGAGTTGCTACTCTCTTTCTGGATTAAAGAGTCATCTTCAAAGACCACTGGTCATTAGTAATGGTTTACACACACACACACACACACACACACACACATATATATTATATATATATATATATATATATATATATATATATATATATATATATATATTGCCATCCACAGGCACCGTGTTTTGACGTATCACATCTTTTCAGGGCGGCTAGACATTACCAGGCTGCCTACAACCCGATCGACTTTTCATCAGTCAGACTTGAAACGAGGATTTTAACCGATTAATGCATACATATGTATATATGTAAAAGCCGCCAGAGAGTGCTCAATCCGTTTTATAGGAGAGAGATGCACACACACACACACACACACACATATATATATATATATATATATATATAATGTGTGTGTGTGTGTGTGTGTGTGTAGAATCTAGAATAAACAAAATCACTTTGTTCTATTTTTAACATACTGTCGGATTTACTTTAATATTTTTCCTCCCATATATATATATATATATATATATATATATATATATATATATATATGCTACCATCCCTAAATAAATAATTCTACCAATTATTCTATTAAAAAGTTACTTATCATTTAAACAAAAGATTCCAGGAATTTATCATATCTCGTGAAACATTAAACAATCCCAACGGATATCATTAGATAGTGTTTATTACCGTAAATAATAAAGAATAATTCCTTTCTTCGACCTATCTGTTTTCGGTCCTCGCTGGTTATGCGAAAAAGAACATTTATCTCAGTTTGGTCCCAAGAAGAAAATAGAGGCAACGAGTCTCTAACAAGCACATATAGCATGTTATTGTACCTCGCCATGAAAACCATTTAAGAGACAGTAAATCTTTTCTAGTCGCTGTCCTGTATGCCATCTTAGATGTTGTTCATGTATAAGTAACCTTTAAGACTTATGTATTATTTTGCTATGTTGGTATACGATGTATATATTAAAAGTACATTTATGCATTGATCATACGGATGGATTGCTTGTCTATCCTTACCGAATGTTTAGTGTTAGTATATCCACTGATGCACAAATGCATTATAAGGACTTAGTGTTTGTTATAAACTAATACCTACGATCTTTATTCTACCAAACTTTACATTATTGAAAACTATATTGTCTTAAAATAGTATATTAAAATAATGCATTCATGTCACAATATTGTGTGATCATGAGCGAGCTAAATATGTGCCATTAATATAGAATAAAGTCTCAAATGTTATCTGTTCATGCAATCGTTGAACTCCACATCAACAGAAGATTAAATTAAGCGCTGATAATATCCTAACTAGCAATATTTAAGTGTTAATGTAATAAAACATTAAATTAGAAATTCTAATGAAACTAAATAAGAATACAGATAAAAATATTTAGAATAGAGGGGGTATAATAAAAGAAATAGAGCAACCGAAAGTAACCATTCCATCACTACCGTCTTTCATTGCTAAATTTTCCTAATTTAACTATTTAGTTAAATTAGAACGTAAAGAATAAGATTACAGTTATTTCTTCTTGTTAATGGATTTCTTTTAAAATTTATGCCCGTGATCTTTGCTCATATTGATTAAGATAAAACTAAACGATCAGATATCAATAATACTAAGCACATGCTTATACAAATCAATTTGTAATATCAATATGCAAATTAGCCTTCCTGTTCACACTGTAAACCCATATTTACTTTTATATATACATATAATTGCACGTTATTAGTATATAGATAAAGCCAACAGTGTGAGAAGACCTGTTCTGCACTCTGCTCTTTCGATGTACTTGTCTTGATCCCAACGTTGTGAATTATGTGCCGGCCGAATTTAAGCACGAGTCAGAAACACAGGCTCACAAGGATTAAAAACAAAACAACAACAACAACAACCACAAATGTGTGTAAACAAGACGCGGATGGAAGAAGAGTGTGTGTGATGCTTCCGCTGTCTATCCAGCTGGCTACTACTGCTGGCGAACTTAACCCTTCAATCCCCGGGTGCTAACTAACTTAGGGCTCGAGTTTAGTTGTATTTATGTCAAATTCCCCTACCCCAAACCATCTTCTCCGGACCACACAAATGGCCAGGCCTTAAATAAATCGCCGACTTCTAGACGCCATTAACCCTTAAAATTAGAGTACTCAAATATTTTTCCAGACAATCCGTCTTCAATATGTTGATCATTAATTTTTTCAAAAGAGAATTTCTCCTAAAAAATCCTTTTTGCTTTTAATACCTGGGTGCCTAAGATATTATCACCAAGTGGTCCCATTTCATGGTGGCATACAGGTCTCTTTAAACTTTATGACCTAATCTTTGGATTCGTAAAAAGGTCAGCCACCCACCCCTTTTACTTATGCCGGACCTTAACTTATTTCTCTTTCTTATTTATTTATTTATTTATTTATTTATTCTGACCATGTTCGTCTTCAACCACAGTATCACAACAGCATTAATAATGTAAAACATCTTTTTTAATAATTGAGGTTCAAATAAAATAAAATCATGCGAAATGTGACGTAAATAACTAAGGGAATTGTGAATTGAGTATTAATATAGTTTTGGTTACAGACAGACGAACACAATCTCCATTATAATAAGATATACAATTTATACCTCTTTCTGTGGAAAAATTTGATCTTGAAAACATATTTACACTAACAGCTGTTGTCCACCAGGTAAGGAATGTCCAACTCAAAATAATCCTATTGTCGCTTTTGGAGTATCACCTTTATTGTCTAATCATCTATCTTTTAAAGAACAGTAATTACAAAAGTAGCGCCAAACGTCCGTAGTTCATTCTGTCTTGAACATTTTGTGAGTAAACGCCGACCTTTGTCAAAGAATTGCCACTTATCCGACATGTGCAGCCATCACCTGGACTTTTAACTGACGGCGAAAACAGTTGCTTCAGGGAAGATTTCCAGTCTTTCGATACTTTTTATATGAATACAAAAGTCTCTACCTCCCTCATCCAATGAATGTTTGTTAATAAAGCTGAATCAATATAACGTGTGTTTCCACGGTTGGAATTGAAATTAAATTCTTAGCCGGAGGCGGAACTTTTATGAAACTGAATCGACACCTTTTGCACCGAACAAGAAAATTAGACCAATTCCTTCTAAGAGAATTAATTTGAATATCTTAAGGGAATTATCAATTTAATGATATTTGCTTCAATTTCAACCTTTCTTTTTTTTTTCATCAAGTTCTTTATCTTTCTTTCTTTCTTTCTTTCTTTTGTTTCCCGATTCGTTCTTTCTTCTCTTTTGTTTTGTCTCATTTCCTTCTTTTTGGTTTGATTTATTCATACAATTGTAAATTCATTCCTTCTTTATTTTGTGTATTTCTTTTTTATCATGATTTGTATGTTTCTTTATTTGTTTTCTTTTTTTCATTCTTTCATTGTTTCTCTTTTAATATTTCTTTCTTTAAAACTTTTTTTTTTTAGTTTTCTTTGTTTATTCCCTTCATGTTTCATTCACCTGTTTCTTTCTCTTTCTCTTTCATTTATTATTTTGTCTTTCTTTCTTTCTTTCTAATTTTTTCTTTCCCTCTTTTTGTTTATTTATTTTCCTTTCTTTCTTATTGGTTCTTGTTTCTGTATTTTCTTTCTTTCCTTCTTTATTTCTTTCTTTCTTTCAGTCTTTCTTTCTTTCTGTCTTTACTTCTACTTTATTTAATATTATTTAATTCTGTGTTTGTTTCTTTCTTTTTCTATTTCTTTTTTTATTGAATTTTCTTTCTTTCTCTCCTCCTTCGTTCTTTTTTCTTTCTCTTTAATTGAATTTTATTTTCAACTATGTTTTGTTTCTCAATTTCTTATTGATTCAATCTTATCTTTTACTTCTTTCTGTCTTTCTTTCTTTCTTTCTTTCTTCAACTTAGATTTAAATTTTGTTTTTTTGCCGTACTTCTTTCTTTCTTTTGGATTGAAATTAATTTTTCTTTCTTGTCTTGTTTTTCTTTCTTTCTTTCTCTTTGTTCTTCTTTCTTTCTTTCTTTCTTTCTTTCTCATTGATTAAATTTTCTTTTATTCTGATTTTATTTGTTTGTTTTTCTTTATTTTTTATGGAATCTTAATTTTCTTTCTTTCATTTTTCTTTCTTTTATTCTCCTTGATTGGGTTTTTATTTCTTTCTTTGAATCACTTCTTGCATCCTCTGCGAATAAACAAACTCGATTTGTTTGATTGCATTATTATCATATATTTTGGATCCTATTTTATTTTCATTCCTTCCTTTTTTTTTTATTATCTAAAATTTCAGAAAACTTCTGTATTTGCGCCGTTTTCTGTTTTAGTCTTCCTTTCTTAATGAATGGGTTCTATTAGATGGCCTTCACAATGAAAATCAGATTATTAATATTGAACCTAAGAGTATCAAATTATCAGAAAATAGAGTTCCTCTTCGTCGAAAAAATACTTAATAAGATTAGATGGCGTATGTTAAAACTGGGCAATAGGTCAGACAAATTCACATAGTGATATACAAGTTAAATTCTTTACTTGGAACAATCTATCCATCACTTATTAAATACACACACAAACACACACACACACACACACACACCACACACACACACAAGCACAACAAACACACACATACAGACGGACACACACATATATATATATATATATATATATATATATATATATATATATGGAAGTACGATGGGGAAATTAATCCGACAGTATGTGGAGAAATCTTTAAAGAAAACAAACACAGGATGTCATGAACGATTGAAATTCTTTATGTCGATACTTAAGTATTTTGGTTC
>CM042159.1:64146291-64151291 GCA_023376005.1 Doryteuthis pealeii | reverse complement strand
TGGTGGTATCGTGAGATACTGCTGGGGCGCTCTGGGTAAGTGGTAATGATGCTTCGGCCCCAAAACCATGCCTGAACCCAGAGTCATCATCTGATGAAGGCTTTGTTGGTTGCAATGCTACTGTGTAAATAGCAGTCATTGTATGAAGATTATATCAACCCCTGCGCACAAGCATATTTTGTCTCAATGTCAATTTCTTAAGCGGAGTTTAACAGGTTTGAATTCAAAGTTTTCCTTCTCTTAGATTGGTCGCCAAATCATGTTTAAAGAGCGCAGTCAATCCTACTTTGTAACCATACATAGAGAGAGAATATTTGTATTCATACTTTTCCGAAAGTTATTAGCGCTATAGGAAATGCAGACAATCTCGCCCAGGATTTGAAGTCGCGTCCATTTCCAACGACAGTAAGCATTAGACCATCATCCTCCATTTCATAAATAAATTATTGGCAGTGTTAAAAATATTTACGGTCTTTGAACAATTTTAATGCGATCCGATCCACTGATGGATCATGCTATTATTTGTATACGACCCAATGGGGAGTTATTTTGCACAATCCTCGAGTAGACGAGGTACTGATAGTTTTCCCATCTGAATTAATGTAATTTCAAGTAATGCGTCCTTGGACTAAACAATAAAAGGAAATTAAACTAATTCATAATAGAATAATTGTGTCCAAAATAACTCGCTTGGTGTATAACACAAAACATCTAACAAAACAAGGTCCCGATTCTGGGGTTTTCGGGAATAAGAATCCTACTCTTCATTCTCATTATTTCAACGTCCCCACTGAATCGTAGTGGCAGAACTTTTGAGGGTCACATGTATAGGTCAAATAGATCTGATTGGTATTGGATAGGAAACATAAAACCATATAACTGTTAAGTATCTGGTCGGCATCCTAGGTTCCAGATGTAATAAGTAAGTAAGCAAGCCAATAAGAATCCGGTGTTAAAGTATTCCTTGTAAGTCCTTCGTCCAAGAGAATCCAAATGTCAATGAAATAAGCTCAGAATGTTGTCTCTATTAATACAGCAGAAGCAGCAGCAGCAGTGCCAGTGATTGGACAATAGAAATGCCTTCGGTGGTCACGTGGTAGTCAACGAGTCTATATTTAGGAGTGACCATTTGCCCCATGCCTTATATCTAAATAACTCAACAATAACTTGTTGCAAACAAATTATTATCAAATAAAAACGTTATTGGAAACCATATGATTGCGTACAAATTGTTACTGTTAGATAGGAATTCTTGAAATAATGCAACTGTATGCAAATCATTTGTATTCAATAATAATACTTGAAATTGTATAAATCTGGGTAAGCGAATAAAAGACACATTAAACCTATGCATTGGAAAATTGAAAAAATAGTTATTAGTGTATCAAGTTACACAAAAATATAAGGATAAATGTATAGTGTATACTTTTTCGTGACCAATCAATCCATTAACAAATGAATTATTTGAAAATGATGAAATTCAAGAGTCATTTATTCATCATCAGACGTATTACCGTTCAAAGGAAGCAAACTATGGTTTTCAATTTGCATATCTGGTTGAGGACATGAGTATTACTCATGTATTCTGTAGGCACCACTTTAAATAAAATGAAGTGGTAGTACTTGTTAGAGTCCTATCTATGTTTTAAATATACCAGAGTTTTTTAAAAATATTCTTTTTAAAATGAAAATCCAACAAGAATGAATAAAACAAATGTCTTCTGCATAAACCAAAGGGTTGATTTGCCGTTAAATCCAACCAATCATATTGAATATTCAATTACAAATAGAAGTATCACCTGAACTACATATAACTAATCAAGCAATAACCATACCCAACAAAGAATGAACGAAACAAAAACGTCTTCGGCATGAAATTAACCAAGGGTTGACATGCCATAAAACCCAACCAACCAACCAAAGAGTTATAAAAAGATTAAATTCAAATTGAAGTTGATCTTAATGACAATAAAATGATTTCTTTTTACTGATGGTGAACATATTTTTAGATGTAATGAGGCTTTCATTTCAGTCCTCTGCCTGGCTTGCGGACGTGTATCTATTTAGCTGTGTATCAACCCCTTAGGTGTTGTTTAATGCCGAAATTTGATTAATGTCTAAGTATTTCATTACAATCATGAATATATTTTCAAGGACCCTTTGCATTTTCATAAAATTCGCTTTCATCTTCGTCTATTATCATTTGTTTTCACACAATTATGCTATCAAATATTCCTATTTAATTCATAATTATATATGATATAAAGTATTCCCATCTTAATATAATTACTTTTCACACAGTTATGTAGTTTCAATATGGAAATATATGTGGTGTAAGTGATATCGTTGTAGGAAATTGACACGGCGAACCGAGTTCAAAACTGGCCGACACTGTTTGAATACTACTAATACTCTTAGGTAAGATGTAAATCCAATTATTCCCCTGCCAGTTATGGGTAAGCAGTAGGATACACTGGGCTCTTTAATGCTGTTAGGGAAACTGTCTCGGAGAAGGAAAACTCTTAAATTCAACCCTGTTAAACTCTGCTTAAGAAATTGAACTTGTCATATCCTGCTCAGGCGGAGGATTTGGATAAATACATATATGGTTTCAATATTCACATTCAGTGCACATAAATTTGAAACGTTCCTATTTAGCCTATAGATAGGACCGTAACAAGTGGACTTTGGAGTAATAGAAATGCGGTTATACTAAACATTCCCCAAAACTGGTACCATCTTTGTAGAGATACAGTAGTGTGGATAAGAGTGAACACACTTATCCACACTACTGTACTTCTACGTAGATGGTTTTGGGATTAAATATCCCACGAAGGTTGATATACCATTAAACAAAGAGGTAAAAATCAATTCTTAATTTATTTGTTTAATTAATTTGTTCGTATCCTTCCGTCTACTAAAGACAATGGCGTAGTGTCCATTTTTTAAAAATCTGCAACTGCGTGAATGGCTGAACAGACCAATTTTTGAATGGCAGTGACTGCAAACAAACAGTGATTCTTGCTGGAGTTGCTGGTGTCTCTCCTTCCTTTTGGCTCTCTTTTACATGGAGGCTTCTTTCCGCTCTTGTTCACCCCTTTTCGTTTCTTATTCGGATTAAAATTGTTGTATCTACAGTTGTTTTTAAAATTCATATTTTGTAGACATTTATCGATATATTTATTAACGGCAGTCACCTGAGCATTACGTATGCATAAATTTGCCTCTCATGAGAGTAAAATTGCAGATATCAGAATTATTTCGTAGTATTAAAAGTCTTTGTTTTTACTTCATTTTTTAAAAAATAGTAAAAACTAACTTTTCTTGGGAAAAATATTTATTCACCGCATCTTGATATTTTAACGAAAGAGAAATTAATTTAAATATAGCACCAATCAAAATTTAATTAACACAAACTTAAACAATCGTAAATGAATCTTTAATCAAATCCCCAAATGTAAACTTAAAATCTCGCCAAAAATCTAAATATTTTTTCCTCTAGAGACGATGGTCTGCTCTACTTTAGTAAGAACGGTCTGCAACTATTTTCAGTATAAATTTGAAACTCACGCACACACACATACATACACACAAACAAAAACACTCACTCACACACACACACACACACACACACATATATATAATATATACACACACACACACACACACATATATATATATATATATATATATATATATATATATATATATATATAGCATATTTATATGTGCATATACAGTAAATTAACGAAAAAAGTAAAACTTTGATATCTCAAAAAAAGGAAAAGGAAATGTTTCTGACATTTTCACTAAATGTAGATAACTGACTGTTCATTTATGTTTTAAATATGCAGGTTATTTAGAATGATACGTAGTGAGCTATGATTCTTTTCAATTTTTATCTAAATATAAAATGTCGAAAATTAAGAAACAAAAGGATTTTATTTTATAAAAATAATGGAACAACAAAATCCAATATATGTTATCAATATTTTGTTATAAAACTGTGATTCAAAACAAATCACAGTTGCACATTAGCATTTACAGGATTTTAAATTAAAACCCTTAGTAACTCTAAATTTAACCCATCCTTACTGTAATTTACTCCATAGATCTTCGATATTTGATGGATTTTTGTTCTAGTGTCTTTTTCTATGGGATTTATGTCAGGACTTTGAGCTGGCCAATCAATAACATTTATTCCTTGGTCGTTCACATATGCAATAACCTCTTTGAATTATGGCATGAACAGAGTTTCATAATATCGGTAAAACATGTTCTTCTAGTATATTCTTATACATAGTAGCATTAACTCTATTATGTAATCCTACGAGAGGTAGCGTACCAAAACTTGAAAACATACCGAAAACAATCATGCTGCCTCCACTAAACTTGCCTATCTGTTTAATTCACTTTGAACTCAATCCTTCGACTATTCATTTTCTTACATATTGTTTTCAATCAGAAGCAAATACATGAAATGTACTTTTATGACTGAAAAATACATTCGACCATGTTCTTCTGACCACAAAACATGTTTGTTTGCAAATTCAAGTCTTGCTGTTGGTTGTTTTTGTTTATATGTTCTTATCTGGACAACTTGCATAAACCCTATTTCTTGCAATCGTCTTGACACAGTTTGTAGAGAAATGATATTTGAATGATATTTGAAATTTGTTGTGAAATATCTGCCGCAGCTCGAAAATGATCCTTTAGTGCAAGGCGTTGAAGGATTATCTCTCCTCTTTCATTGGACTACCTATCTTGTTTGAACTGATTATATGAGGGAGATTGGGCTTATATGTTTTGAGATATCAAAGTTTTAATTTTTGTTCCTTAATTTTGATCGCTACCGTATATTCTGTATATACTACTTTTTAAAAACAATTACCATGTATTTATATATATAAAATCCAAGCGAATTTAATCATGGCATGGTATTGGCAAAATAAATGGACTTGTCACGTTTAACAGTACATTTTTCTGCTAAATACCCTTTA
>CM042159.1:64073791-64141291 GCA_023376005.1 Doryteuthis pealeii | reverse complement strand
TGATATTTTAAACAAACTAAATCGCCATCTCTCTGAATGTTTGAGATGAGGCTTGAAGATTAGTATTATCTGCGTTATTCGGACTATTGTCCCCATCTTCATTGTTATTTGTACAACCTTTCGGCCGATATACCCTCCGGCCTTCTTCAGGTATTTTTTGTTTGGTTCAAAGTTCCGTGATGGCTCCCGAATACGACAAGAAAGTTCCCGAGTTCGAAAAGAAGTCCGAGAAGGTTCCGGAGTCCGACAAGAAATACCTGAAGAAGGCCGGAGGGTATATCGGCCGAAACGTTGTACAAATAACAATGAAGATGGGGACAATAGTCCGAATAACGCAGATAATACTAAATCACCATCATTCATTATTATCATAAAAGAATTATAAGAAAACTTCAATCCAATCAAATATTTAATCGTTTCTAATCGTTTCTAATCAAACTGAATCATTTAATATATTGATGTTTTGGGCGCAGCAATTATCACATGATCTTTGTCAATCACTTATTGAAAGCATTACCAGACGCTGTTAAGCAGTATGTGATGCTAATGTTTACCCTACCAAATATTAATTGGTCATGAATTGACCTAAGTTGTCATAAAAATCATTAATTGTCTTAGTAATTTCTTTTCTGTCAGTTTTCTGTTTTATCAATTGATTTATTTATTTCTTAATTTGTTTGTTTGTTTTTTCCAATACTTTGAAATTCGAAGTTGAATTAATAATCCCTAACATCAAAAATATTAATAGAGATGACCGTCCGAGATAAAATGGCTCTAATTCACATAAGGAATTATGATGAAAATATGTTTCGTAGCAAATGTTTAGTTTGGTTCGTTTTGTTGTTTTCCGACGTATCAACCCCAGTGAATCATTTAATGCCGACAAAATTCTGAAATAAATTCATTCTTAAAGGATAATCAATTTTGTTTATGAATTCATATTTTCTATTCAACCCAGAGATGGGACCCTAACAAGTACTACCCCTCCGGGTCAGAGTGGACCAGGGAGCAATGGTGATGAAGAAGTGCTCCACATTTCCCGACCTCCAGAACTGGAACCTCACCATCAGTTAGTTTATCGTCATACCCAGGGAATGAAGACCCCCAGTCACCGCCTTCTACCACCCATATGATAAAAAGGTTGGGGTTGCAATTGGATTGAGGCAATCATATAGGGCTTGACGTGTCTAGTCGATTGATCGGAGGGGGATTCTCCGACCGCCCATTTAGCCCAAGTAAGGACCAAAGTGGAGTATTGCATATCATGGACTGCTCAACCACCTTGGATTTATCCTTAAACATTACGGGTCGCCACTCACGGACAACAGGTGGCCCCATTGAGGGAGTCTTACTCGTCTGTAGAGGCACAGTCGATGTATTCTAACGTTCCAGTCGACAGGGCGGAACGAATATTTATGTTCCCATCCAATCTCCCTCCGTATTAATGCACATAACCTAGATGTGAATATCAATGTCAAATCAAACATTGCACTATGAAAATGCCAGAATATAATTCAGCGAACATCTTAGTATATACAAAATAAAATAAATATTGTTACATAATTGTTAGTACCCTAACACTTATGTACAGTTAGTGTAAAAAACAAAATGGCTAAATGATTACAGCCGGTGGCCTTGAGGACGATATCATAGAGGATTGAGTTGACCTCATCTTGATGTGGATACCGTGAGAATCGGTGAAGAAGGCCCTCTTCTGGTTTAGATTAGAGAGAGTAAGTTTAGTTCAGTATCGGCCGAACCTCAAAGGTAGTAAGTCGCGTTAAGCGCCTGTCGACTCGATGTGCGTAGTAGTCTGGTGGAGATTTCGGAATAAAATATTATCTAAGGAAAATCGAAGTCTTGGGTTATTTATCCAAAAACTGCCAATGATCCAGGGATTCTGATAAAGAGAAATCCCCAACCTGGAGATCAGACATGAAATCCCCAAGACGAAGAAGAACATAAGATACCAAAAGACGACCAGAAGAATAATAGAAGTAAGAGAGTATACAATAATATATCATCGTGCAAAACATAACAAAAATCATAACAAAACATAACAAAAATCATAAATAAAGAGAGACAGATATGAGCAAATATAGATGCATACATATAAACAGACAATGATAAATTCAATATAGGAGTTCTTTGATAGGAAGACGGGATATTTTTATATATTGATTATAGAAAGTACAAATAAAATAATGAATACGGCGGTGTGGTCTAATGTCGGTATAAGCCGGACAGTGAAGGGATCTATTACCTTTTCACTAGCGTTAGATACGGGAGATTGTTTTTGTGCCTGAGATGGAGAGCCACAACTACCATCAGCTTCCCACTTTACCGATACAGATTAACATGTCACTGTTTCCATTAATATTTGATTTGCATACTTAATTATGGCTATTGTCGGATATCAATCAAAAGCAAGTGTTTTAATATTTGCATATTTATCTGTAGTCTAGCGCTTCTAGCAAAATACACCTGCTCAAGTCGAATCTGCTGTATAGTCTAAGCCAGGCAGAAAGAGGTATTACGTAGAGACCAATGCCTCTTTCTGCCTGACGAGATGATATCATTCTTGATTATAAAATGAATTCGTAGTCTACAAAATTCATTTTATAATAAAGAATGATGTTATCTCATCATTAAATGACAATCCTCTGAAATTCGTAGACAGGTTCATATACATCGCCGCCCTATCGGCTGGGGCGTTAGAATGCACCGACTGCACCTCTGCAGAGGGGTAAGACACCCCCAATGGGGCCACCTGTTGGCCGTGGGTGGCGACCCGTGATGCTTAAGTATAGAACCCAGGCAGATGAGCAGTTCATGACATGCAATACTCCACTTGGGCTAGACGGGCGGTCGGAGAGGCCCCCCTGATCAATCGGCTGGTCACGTCAAGCCCTATCACCTATATGATCTTCCCAACCCTATTGCCCTTATGGCAAGCCCCAACCCCTTTTTATCATGTGGGTGCTAGAAGGCGGTGACTGCGGGTCTACATGTCCTGGGAATGACGTTAAACTCTATCTGATGGTGAGGTTCCAGTTTTGGAGGTTTGGAGAATGTGGAGCACCCCTTCATCACCATTGCTCCCTGGTCCACTCTGACCCGGAGTGGTAGTACCTGTTAGGGTCCCATCTACGGGTTAAATAGAAAAATGTATTTATAAAAAAAATTGTATTATCCATTAAGAATTGATTTATTTCAAAACTTTATCGGCCTTAAATGACCCACTGAGGTTGATATGCCATAAAACAAAAACAAACAAACAAACAAATCATATACATCGGTTGTAATATATCATCGCATAGTTACGATATAAACTGCTATTGACAGCTTAACGACCTTCTGAAAATCTTATATATCTCATAAAATAAAAATATGTCTGTACTATTGTATGGTTGCACCACTAGGACTCTAACGTAACGCCTTGAGGAATAACCTAGATGTGGATTACAGAAGGGTGCTGCGTGCTGTTTTAAATGAATTCTGGAAGTAGCACCTTACAAAACGAGCAGTATGGAAACATAGCCCACATCTGTCGGCACACCTTGATGATGATGATGATGAAGATGATGATAACTGTACATGTATAGGATACATACTTTCCTTACCCTTTGCGAAAAGAGGTGACGACCATGTAATGGTTATCGTTATAAGAAAAGTGATACCGGGATACGAGTTAAAAACCTGGATGAGCTTAGTTACATTTCACGTGGCACTAACGTCTTTACTGTTCTCACTCATGTTATGAGTAAATAGTAGGGCAAACTGGGCTCTTTAACCTTGCTACGGCAACTGGTCTTTGAGAAGGATCATTCTTAATTCAAACGTGCTAAACTCCGTTTAAAAATTGACATCGTTGGAGGGATTGGGCAAATACTACTTTTCTTCTGCCAATTATTCTTGGGGGTTTTAATCAATACCTCTTCTTTTCACTATTTATATTTCTGTTTCCAATAATTAAACCTATACTCCTGTTTAGATGTAAGATGAAATCCGTCATTATGAGTCTGTTAGTTTTCAATTGCAGAGTAAAAATCTAGTTTAGATTAACATAATTATTCGTGTATAACACACACAGTTTTACACATTCTAAGCCTAAAATTTAGGGTTAGTATTATACACTATAAGTGAACATCAACTTCCACCACATTCAGGACAGTATGATTAAACTATTTATTATTAAATCAATCTACTATTGATTTAGCAATAATCCAAACTAAATAATGTGTAAAAATCCTATCTGATTTATGCACTGGAATGTTTGTTTATTTATAAGTCTTTCTCCTAATGCGAACTTATTTTTGGCACAAGCCTGTTGCATTTTTGTGTGAAGATCTCCATGCGTTTGCTTTAAATACTGCTTTTCAAAACATAAGTAAACCGTATAAATTGTTATTTTAAGTCTATACGAAACAAAAAAGTTGAATAAGTCCTGAAAAGTCAGGGAATACTATATACTTTATTGTTTGTTTTTTGTTGTTGTTTTTTTTTTGTTTTTTCGAATTCCATGGACCAGGCCTTAAGCCTGCGTGCTAAAACGCGCGTGTTATGTACGAATAAGTGCAATATTCAATTTGAATAGTTCACAATAAATTACTATTCCTAACCATTCCTATATAGTTATTTGAAAGATCAATGACTTTACTGTAGTAGTATTAGTAGTAGTAGTAGTAGTAGTAGTAGTAGTAGTAGTAGTAGATTTTGAGATAGTGTAAAAGGAATAAAACAAGTGATGTTATTTCTTCCTTACCAATCCAGTATATATATTTCAAAGATCAATGACTTTATTGAAGAAGAAGAAGAAGAAGAAGAAGAAGAAGAAGAAGAAGAAGAAGAAGAAGAAGAAGAAGTGATAGTGTAAAATGAATAAAACAAGTGAAAATATTAATAGCCAATAGCGTGGCTGTTATTCTCGCTTATCAAAGAAATATTGTAAAGAAACGGAATTATTTATCTTAACCTGACAATACAACTTTAAACATCATCACCATTGACTTCCTGTAAACAAATCCGCTTTCATTCTAGTCTAAGTGTTTGCAGAATGGAAGAAAATGGCGCTCTATTATGTGAGAATCTGTGAAGCTAAGCAAGATGAAATCCACTAACTTTGAATAGTGGGAGGTCACCTAGCCAAAGAGCAGGACCGGATTGTTAGGGAGGTAAGTCCGCTTGCTTAAGGCCGGCCAGCTGACTTAAGCCTTAGAATGTTTAAGAGGTGATAACGCGTAATAAATGAGATTGAAACTGACATTAATCTATTTAACAGTGATCTCATTTCAAAATAGATAACTCAAAGTTCATTGCACGGTTATGATTGTTATCAATAGTATGAGTCAACGACATTTACACATGACTCTCTAGTTCAATTCCTCTTAAGAGATGAATGACGATATTATAGCATTAACTTCCATGATATTATATATAATATATAATATATATATATATATATATATATATATATATATATATATCTTGTAAAATACATCTATAAGATGATTGAGGGGGAAGTCATCAGCGTTGTTATATCCTTGGATCATTGGAAATTTCTGGTCCTTCAACAACGGATTTCCTCGGCCAGGGGGTCAATTGGGGTTGATCAAATCCCGACACTTCCCTCTCGGCACAAGACCTAGCCTCTTGATGACCATAGTTTTATTGTACTGATCACCTGACCTCCAGCCAATGGCAATAGTGCTCTCCCTATTTATATTACATTCATTTTATTACTCGGGTTTGGTTTTACTACCAGGAAGAACGGTTGTAGTAATTTTTTTAGCCCCCTCTTTGTTGAATTTTTTAAATTTTACCATTATATATATATATATATATATATATATATATATTACTTTGGTGGGGTATCAAGTCTTTTGGTATTAGGATGATTCTAAACTGGTACTTTCCTCCAAATGTACGGTGTTGCAAAGTTCAGGTCAGATTTGAGAGCTCAATGTTTTACGTTTTATAAACAGACAGAAAAGTAATATATATATATATGTATATATATTATATATATATATATATATATATATATAATATATATAATCAAAGTAAATGAATTATGGATGATTAAAACTCATAACTTTAAATTTTCATGCATACGCAATCTCATTTATTCTCAATTCATTCTATAATATATATATATATAATATATATATATATATATATATATATATATTATATTTGTGTGTGTGTGTGTGTGTGGTGTGTGTGCGTGTGATAATCATCATGTCATGATGACAGCGCAACACCTAGTATCCGCACGGAGCTGATCAATGTAAGTATTTGCTGGTCACCCAAACGCTTGGTGAGTCCATGTCTAAGTGTTCATAGGAAAACGTCACATGAATTTTCCTTATATCTACATAAGTTTCCAGCGTGTCTTGTTCTTATTACTTGGATGGCCTGAACAATAGGAGTTAAGTAGCCGTAAACATTTTTGTACGCTGCTTCTTCCAATATTACTTTACGAGAATAAGTAGTTCGTGTCTAGCTTTTTTTCTGCTTCGGTCATGTGATAGAGGGTGACCCCAAATCGGGCCCCCTGAACCTTTTCTTGATGATTGCGTCATTCATCTACTAATCATCCATATTTTCCAGGGCATGACAGACACAAACCGTGTGACCACAACTAGACGTCAATGGAAACTCCAGCCAAGAATGTATTGCGCTAAATATTACTGCAAGACAGGCTTGTTCAAGAAAAGTGCAGGACAGTTTCGTGCATCATTAAATTATATACAATTAAGGTAAAGTCGTTGGAGTGCCATATTGTCTGTAAAAGTCGGACAGCAAGGGAGTCTCTATCCTTTTCACTAGCACTAGACACGCAATATTGTTTTACAGAGGCGGGGCTAAACACATACCATCAGCTCCTCGTTTTACCGTACAGATCTGATTACCAAGCTGAGTTACTCATGCGCTGAGTTGGCAAGGACTGGTATCTAACCAGATTCCTTGTCGAATATGATCGAATTCAAAGTAACTACATGTTGCCAAGAACGATATAAAAACGTATGTAAATTGGAGTTATTTGAATTTTATCATCAAATGTTAATCAGCATCATTAACATCAAAAAGTTAATCAGCATCATTAACATCAAATTATTAATCCTCATCAACACCAATCATCAAATGTTAATCAGCATCATTAACACCAAGAAGTTAATCAGCATCATCAATATCAAAAAGTTAATCAGCATAATTAACATCAAATAATTAATCCTCATCAACACCAAGAAGTTAATCAGCAGCATTAACATCAAACAATTAATCAGCATAAGTAACATTAAAACGTTAATCAGTATCATTTTCAAAATATGGAGCCTAAAAAAGCCAAGAAAAGATCCACTTAAAATATTAGGAATATTACACAAAATCTTATGTGTCGTATGATCAACTGCGTCGGAAAATCTCAAGTGAATCGGGAAAATATGCAAACAGGGTAATCCACCTCCACATGAAATTTCCCATGAGAAGTGAACGCATCGTTTCCCCATCTTTTGTTGACGTGGTCTATCAAACATTCATTTTTGCAACATATTCTTACAGATGATGAAAAATAGATTCTGAGTGTGGATGGTTGTTTAGTTGGTTGCATGAAAACCTTGGGTTATTTTATGCCGAAGACATTTTTGTTTTATCTGTTATTGTTGGGAAATCAATTTTTAAACACGTTTGATCTATTTAGTCCATAGAGGATACCCTTACAAATACTACATCTCCTGATCAGAGTGGACCTTGGAGTAATGGCAATGAAGATGTACTCTACACGTCACTTCAGAATTGGAATCTTACCACAAGATGAAGTTTTACCCAGGTTCCTTATCCCCTCAGCCAACCGCCTTCTTGCAATAAAGAGGGTTGTGGGTTGGTGTTAGAGTAATAGTGTCTGAAAAATTATTATTAATCGGTGGTTGCATCCCCGCCCGCCCGTCTAGCATAAGTGAGGGTCAAAGTAGATATATCAGGGTCACAAGTATCCCAGGTCGCCACCCACGGCCAACAGCTGACTCGATTGGGTTTCTTATATTTCTGAAGTGGTGCTGTCGGTGTAGTATATAGTCTCAGCCGGCAGGGCAAAGTTCTGCATGTGAACAGAAAAAAGTAAAAGACAATGTTTATCACGAACTGAGAGGTCAGTGCTCACATCAAAAGTAGGACTGCATCCACTGAAGTCCCTGCTTTGTGTCCGGTGAAATATAAAATGTGTCCTATATTATGAGCAACTTGAACATAGAAGCGTAATCACCGCTGACTTGACTGGGTAGACGATATATTACGTCGACTGCAATCGGCTTGAAAGATTCATGGAGACCTGAGGATTCTCATTGGTCACTCAGACTTCAGTGAACGATCATCAGCATACGCTGGTGTGAAAAACTCTATGATAATTAACAAGAAAAAGAGACTGGCAGATTTTGAAGTTCCAGCAGATCACAGGGTGAATATGAAAGAAAACGAAAAGATAGACAAATACATGGACTAGAATATTGAAAAAACAGTGGAATATGAGGGTAAAAGTGAAACCAATTGTAACTCGTGCACTTGGAACAGTTGTCAAAAGTGACTGGAGGAATTGGAAATCAGAAAAAGAAATGACACCATCCAGATAAGAGCTTTATTGAAATCGGCTAGAATACTCAGGAGAGTCCTTGAGACCTGAGGAGACTCAAACCCCAGTGGATGACCATCAGCTAAGGCTGGTGGGAAAATTCAGTAGTCGTAAAATAATAATAATAATAATAATAATAATAATAATAATAATAATAATAATAATAATAATAATAGAGGAAAATTATAAATAGATTTTAGATTTCTGTATAAAACAAGATTAAGAATTTAAAAAAAGAATATATTTGATACACGTTTATAAATATAATTAGTGAATTTCGTCGGCCTGCTTTGACGTTTTCCCACTAATTCTTAATTTATTTTGTCTATTTTAGAATTAAGAACACGTATTTTTGAACGGCATGTATTACAAAATGAGACTGTTCAGTTTCCATGAGGAATGCAGAAAATTAATGTAGACACCACGTCCAAATTTTACCTAATATTTACTATAATTTTTCCTATGCGATCAATCCATCATTATATAATTAAATTGATTTCCTTGTAATTCTCAATCAATCATTTTGTCTAGAAAGTTTAACAAAACAAGTAACTTCATGTAATTATGCGTCAGGTTCAACCGCGAATTGCGAACAAAAATTGTCGATAACTGATATTTAAAATTTTGAGAAAATCGACAAACTATTTTAAGGTTTGTCGTAATTTATAGCTGCTGAACGCAGCATTTGGAGAGAAAAAAAATGACGGAAACGCTCATAGAAAACGTCTGACTTGAGCACTTTACTTGTGGGGATAAAAAAATACGAAAATAAAACTAAGATAAAAAAAAACAAAAAAAAACAGAAAGCTCCCATGGGGCATTGACCGGAAGAACCCCTTTGAGCATGTCCGACTAAAAGGACTGACAAACTATCCCCCAAATAATGTTACATAATAATTGGATCCCTAATACATTTTTAAGATAGTGTAGAAATCATTATGGCGATCAGTACAGCTGATGGCCTTGAGAGTGAATGACAATGCTTGACCTCACTCTGACCTTGCCTTGCGGGATAAACCGTGAGAACCGGGAACCCCGATAGAAGGCCCTTCCGGTTTAAGGAGTAAATAACTCAGTTAGTTAGTATTAGAACTTAGAAGCCGAGCTAGCAACATGTAAGCCTCATCTGCGCAGATTGTCTGGGTTGGGGTTTATGAATAAAGTAACATCAAAAGTAAATCGAAGTCTTGTGTTTATTACCAAAAACTAACAATAGCACAGGGCTTCTGATAACGAGAAACCCCAACGGAAACCAGACCCGAAATCCCCATACAAGAAAGACGACCTTAGAAGATATACCAGACCAAGATAGATAATAGACGATCAGAAGCAAAGCCGGCCAGAGGAATAGACGACCAGAGTAAGAATTAACGAAAGGTATATAAGGTTATATGCTGATTTGGCTTAGTGAAAAGACCAGTATATAACATATACCTATTTAGTGCCGGTAAAGAAGGCGCTATGCAACAATAATACCTCGCCCATTCGAACTGAGGCCGCAACTGAGGGGCATGTTCGCTCGTCACGGCCGACTATGCCCCGTTAAATAAAGCCTAAGTCTTAAAACTACCTCTTTGCTTTGTCTCTTTCTTCTTTCGTTCATTTTCGTTCCTTAAAATCCATTTCAGCTGTCCACCCCAGAAGAATAAAGAAATAAGTTTTTATTGGGGAAAAGATACCAGTACCATCGAAGATAAACTAGCCCCATATTATACTATCGTTGCTCTAGTGGTAGATTTAACGGTGTTTGACACTGTGGTTGTTCCTCTTGTTTGAGTATTATGGAGAGCGTAACTTTTGTATGACCAATGAGCAATCAGGATACAGAGACTTGTTCCTTTCTGGACTTTCTGAAAACTGGTTTCCATTCTCCTAGCATGTGTTTGTTTTTCAGGTAGAATCTATTGCATTTGTTGTTATATCAACGTTGTTGCTAATTTTAAGAATTTGTTGATTTTTGGTTTCAAGTAAGTGTATAAGAATGTTGACTTTGTTGATGGTCATAATTAAAGTCGACTTGAATATTTTTGTATGGAATCGTAAATTTCAATTAAGCTTTCAACTTTTTATTGGTAGGATCATGTATGTGACTAGAAACATGTATTTCACTTAGTTCAAACGGATATTAATTATTGCTCAAAGTTTCTCTTTGTTCCTCTTACTTTTTAATTCATTTTCATTTTCCCGTTTCATATTTATACCCGACAATGAATATAACAAAAAAAGATGAAATATGATTTTGTTTTTAATTTTTCTTTTTTCACTATATTTACACTTGGCCGCTAATTTGATTTCCGCATTTTCATTCAGCTTTTAACCTGATACTATTTTTAACACACAATTCTATTACGTTTACGGACATGTACGTTATTTCAATCAAACTTAAACGGAGGATATTTCACTTTAAAGAAGTGTTGCATTCACTTAACTGGCAGGGTTACTTGACCTTGCCCGCTTTTGTAGCGCTTTTTCTTGGATTCTTTCTCCATTTCATGAGCATCTATAATTTTCTCTGAAAATCTATTTAAAGAAACTGTAGTTTAAACCAAACGCTGAACTAACAAACTAGAAGAATAAAAACAAATATTTTCAAATTTTTGCTGGGGTTTTTAGTCTTTTTTTTTAATTTGCTTTTATCTACTTTTATTGCTTCATTCTCTAATTTTGCTCTGAGAAAATTTCTTCTTTTTTTCTCTTTTTTGTTTTGCTTAGTGCTTCTTCTTCTTCACTTGCTTCTTCTTTTGCATAGTGTATTCTTCTTCTTCTTCTACCATTTTCTTCTTCTTCATTGAACATTTCTTCTTCTTCTTCTTCTTCTTCTTCTTCTTCTTCTTCTTCTTCTTCTTCTTCTTCTTCTTCTTCTTCTTTGAACAGTTCTTCTTTTCTTCTTCATTGAACAGTTGTTGTTGTTGTTGTTGTTCTTCTTCTTCTTCTCTTCTTCTTCTTCTTCTTCTTCTTCTTCATTTTTCTTCTTCATTGAAACATTCTTCTTCTTCTACCATTTTTCGTCTTCTTCATTGAACATTTCTTCTTCGAACATTTTTCTTCTTCATTGAAAATTTCTTCTTCTTCATCTTCTTCTTCTTCTTCTTCTTCTTCTTCTTCTTCTCTTATTATTATTATTATTATTATTATTATTATTATTATTATTATTACTCCTTTTGAGTTTTCACATCAGTGTTAGCTGATGGTCTTTCACTGGAGTCTGAGTGACAGCAAGTCTCCTCAGGTCTCCAGGACTCTTCTGAGTATTCTGGCAGATTGCAGCAGTGCAGTGTTCTGAATGGTTTCAATCCTTCCTCTGATATCCAAACTTTCCAAACCCTTTTCTAATCCTTTTTGGACTGTTCCAAGTGCACCAACTACAATTGGTATCACTTTCACTTTCATGTTCCATAACTTTTTCAGTTCTCTGGCAAGATCCAGATATTTGTCCATTTTTTCATTTTCATTTAGCTTCACTCTGTGATCTGCTGGAACTGCAAAATCCACCAGTTGACAAGTTATTTCTTTTTTGTTTATCAACACTAGATCTGGTCTTCTTGCTGTGATAAGGTGATCCGTTTTTATTTCAAAGTCCCAGAGAATGTTATGCGTTTCGTTCTCAAGAACAGATTCTGGTTTATGCATCTACCATTTTGTATGATTATTATTATTATTATTATTATTATTATTATTATTATTATTACATCTGAAACTTCATCCTTGAGAATATAGAAAAATATAATCTTAAGACATTAAGTCTCGTTTACATTGACTGACTATTCAACACCAACAAATAACAGAGTAAATGTTGAGAAAATAAAATAGCTTTACTCTCTGCATGGGTTAAGTCATTTTCGAACAATTTTACAATAAATTGGTAATAAAAAAGGAAAGCAGAAAAATCACACAACAGGAAGTCTACAGCTATGCTTCAGTAATCAGAGATCATTGAACATTAAAAGAAATTGGTTACACTGCAAAAACCATCATGATAAAGGAAGTAGCATTTTTGCCGAGTTTTGTTTTTTCTTCATCTCCAAACCTTATGTTTCCGACAATGTGCAGTGACCGAAAAAGAAAGAATGTTGGTTACTCGACTAAAATTGTGTCAAAAATATAGTTTTTTTTAGTCTTCTAAACACTTAAGTCACTTTGTATACGGGATGTTTACACTTCTATGAGTCCCCCTATCGGCTGGGGCGTTAGAATGCACCGTCTTCACCTCTGCAGAGGGGTAAGATTCCCCTGCTGGCCGTGGTTGGCGACCCGTGATACTCAAGGACTGAGTCATGGTGGATGAGCAGTCCATGACCTGCAACACTCCAATTGGAACCTTACTTAGGTTAGACGGGCCGTCGGAGAGGCCCCCTCCGATCAATGGCTGGCTACGTAGAGCCCTAGCACCTATATGATTGCCCCAACCCTATTGCCTTTATGGCAAGCCCCAATCTTTCTTATCATATGGGTGCTAGAAGGCGGTGGCTGAGGGTCTACATATACTGGGAATGATGTTAAACTCTATCTGATGGTGAGTTCTAGAGGTTTGGGGAATGTGGAGCTCCCCTTCATCCCCATTGCTCCCTGGTCCACTCTGACCCGGAGTGGTAGTATCTATTAGAGTCCCATCTATGGGTTGAATAGAAAACAAAATTGTATTATGCATTAAGAATGAATTTATTTCACAACTTTGTCGGCATTAAATGACCCACTGAGTTTGATATGCCGTAAAACAAACCAAACCAAACCAAACCAAATCAAACTTCTATGAGTGTTACTTCATGATTGTAACGTAGCGGTCTATTTTCACACCGTGTCTTCAAAACACTAAATCAAGGCTTTCTATCAGGGCTCGACACCAGTCGTATATACGGAGTCGGTACGTTGGCTTGTTGGTCACACACAGCGATCTTGCAGTCCTTTGCTCGCTAGTCAGCCGACCCCAAAACTAATTCTTCAACACTTCTTCGCGTGGTCAGGGAAAGGCATCACCTTACAAGTCAAGTGGTTGGTTCTCTTTACGGCCAATTGCTTTTATCTCCACGTGTAGACTGATGAAGCTTGCTTAAGGCTTAGCGAAATATATCTCCTACAAACACTTGTCTGATTTTTTTACTTTGTTCCACATATCTTTACTACATTCTTTCGGATTTAATCCAATCCTCCCTCCTCATATATATATATATATTACGCACACACATATATATATATATATATATATATATATATATTACGAGGCTAATCCAATCGGTAAGGTATTCAAAATATTTAGAACCCACATAAACGTTTCGTTTTTTATTGTCAATGATGTTTACATCATTTAAATATTTAAACATGTATCTATTTTCAACGTAATCGCCATTACAGTCGATGTATTTCTGTAGGTGATGTGGCAGCTTTTGCTCATATCATACCAGCTCACTCCCATGTTTTTAAGGAAGCTTTTAACCTCGGCGTCGTTGCTAAATCCCTATATCACTTATTGACGTTTTTGACATTCATGCACGAATTGCCATACACGTGAATTAGCGATGGATTTCAATCGACAAGAAGGTTCCCGAGTTCGACAAGAAACACATGAAGAAGGTTGAAGGTCACCTCGACTGAAACATTTAATCAAAAAATGAGAACAACAGTCCGAAAAATCTAAATAATACAAATTTCAATTGTTTTAATGCTTTTTACGTTCAAAAACAGAATATTTTCATGAAATCCACACTTGGTGGTAGCATCAAGCGGGATCTCCATCAGAAACGATTTTTTACACTTTATTAAGAAGATATAGAAATAAGAGAGGTGGTATTGTTATTAAGGAAACTACACAATAAAACAATTATCTTACAAGATTATTGGAAGAGATAAACACATACGAAGAAATTGTACAACATACATTAACTAAAAATGAAGATAATCTTACTAAGAGCTATAAAGATAATCAGAAATAAATAAAAGGTTGCACTCTTCAGTCATTGGCTACCACCCTCTACACCCTTATGCAAAGTAATTGAAAAAAACAAAAAACAAATGATTCTGTTATTATCATAATATCCGCGATCACTCTGTAAGGTTTTTCAGTGTGTTTGTGCAGCGTTATACTGTTCGTACGCTTCCTTGTAGTAATGACCATCGCAGACAATGGTGTAAGACAACTAATCGACAGTCGAAACAATAGTGACTGGGTATTATAAAAATCTGATACAATCATGGATGACGCTTTTCAAGGCAACATAAATGTCATCATTCATTCCGAAAATACATTCATATGACGACACACCACTACAAATGACTGAATCTGAGGATAATATAGAAATCGATTACACTCTATCGCTCCAGTGGGTCTAAAACTGACCGTATGATGAAATAAAGGAAATGGCTGTTTCAGTTAAGTTGCACAAGGTTGTAATTCGTAAAATATATGGACATACTGTTGGATATTGTACAAACAGAAATAGGAATTTCCGGTTAGATTAAACAAAGCAAGGAGGGGACGACACAAGTGACAAAGGATTTTTTCCCGGTAAAGCGAACAAAAGAAGGATGGGTAACCATAAGTTCGTGAATAGTTATCAGGTCGGAGGGTAGAGATGCGTAGGCGTATCGTAAATACAAAAGCCAGAGGACAGACCAGTTAGAGGGTCAGTTAGAGTCGGAGGAGAGATAGCCGACGAGAATGTGCGTGACCGGCGCGGTCGCGCTCATCGCAGCCAGCGGGCAGTGAGGTTCGTCCACCCCTCTTTGCCTCAGATCCCAACAGTAGTAGTAGTAGTAGTTCCCATTGTCAACGCTCGCCACTCACACGCACCACGAGGTAATAAAAAAAGAAATAAAAAGTTCAATCTCCTACTAGATAAAGATGCCTTGTGATTTCATTAAGCGACCACTACATATATCGTCTAGGGTAGTGACGATACCCGTAGTATACCCGCTACGATACGTACGCCGATTTAGCAGCGTGAGTTTGAAGAAGCTGCTATATAACATATATAGAATTTGATGCCAGCATATAACATATACGATTTAGTGCCGGTAAAGAAGCGCTACGCAATAATACTAAAACTCATAATCTTGGCATTCATATAAGACTATTCTTTTCAGACGTTGACATTTTTAACCATTCCCTCACAAAATCACTGAGTCTTTAGCCAAAATATTAACTCCTCTTTTAGGTACCATTAGCAATTCCCATATGAAGACTTCTGATCATAATTCTCAGATGTTTGAGGTGGCAGGCCTCAAGCTTATCCATTGCTGCTTTTGGAGCTTCACAGCTGTTGAAATTGTACATCAACAAAGACATACATGTTGCGTCATAGAGATAAAGTCTTTGATCTATGCATCTATATCATCCGAAAACACCTGAGGGCAATGTTACCAATTACACAATGTGCCAATATATCAAAGGAGATGCTGATAAGTTCTCCCAAGATCTTTCTATTCCTCTAATCATCATCTCTCCTAAGGGATGTTTCGTTTTCACCCAAGTTGTGTATGTCCGAGAAATATTCGTGGGTGATTTCTGTATTATTTCCGCACAGAAATAGATCCACGTGTTTCAGTATCAATGGGGAGCAGACTTTTAAGTGACTTCATGTCTTCATTTATGAAATATGATAGTATATATAATATATACAAGGTGTGTAAAAAAGTATCGAGAATTTTTGTACTTTTTGACACATCTTGTATTCTGAAAAAATGAATGTTCCATTCAGTATTCATTACTATAATGCTAAAAACAGTCTTAAACTCGGTATTTTAGACACACATTGTATTTTGAATAAATTAACGTTCCCTTCATTGTTCATTTATATCTTTGTAAATACAGCTTCCATCTCGATACTTTTATGACACACCTTGTATTCAGAAAAAATTAACGTTCCATTCATTGTCCATTCTTATCTTTGTAAATACAGTTTTAAACTCGTTACTTTTTGACACACCTGGTATTCTGAAAAAAATAAAGTTCCATTCATTCATTTCTATGTTGGTTAATACAGCTTCAATCTGGATACTTTTATCGCACATGTTATATATATATATATATATATATATATATATATATATATATAAAATGGAAATTGGAAATGAATCCGACAATATGAGGAAGAATGAATAAAGAAAAGAATGAATAGAATGGATAATAAAAGATGAATTTAATCAATATCACTTACACATGTGTTTCGGTCAGTTCATCTGTGTGAAAATATTCCGCACACAGAGAAGATTCGACCTTCATCAGAGTGAAATTTTATTTTGAATGAAAAAATTCGTTGGGGAACAACGGAGAATATTTTCTGCCAAACTTTTATATGTACCTTTGAGTTTTCAAATTTGGTTGAATCGTTTTAAAGAAATACACTTATATCATCCACACACACACACACACACACACACACACACACACACACATATATATATATATAATATATATATATATATATATATATATATATTATATATATATATTGCATAAGCAAGAAAATGACAGTTACCCACCACCTTTGATTTCATCTCATAACCCTACTAAAACGCACCACAATACACCCCCATATATATATATATATATATATATATATATATATATATATATATATATATATATTGAAATAATCAGTATGTGTTATAAGCATTTTTCATTTTATACTATGTTTTTTTACCTCTCTGAAATTTCAGTGCTCAATTAAACATTTGGAAATTATTATTTAAAAAAAGTTATCTCAAAATATTGTTTATGGTTTCCCAAAATGCTTTCCAAACTTCCCAGACGTAGAATTACCATTGTTCCACCCCAATATGCAGATTAGAATCTTCCTAGAAGCTGTTTTGACCATAAGTCTGGAGACTGGCTGTGAAGATATAAAACCAGTGAAGTAATTTGATGAATAAATAAAGCTGATATGAATTTATTTATTTTATGATGTCCTCCAGAAAAATGACATCGCTATACGTCTAATATAAAAAAATATGAATTTATTCCTATTTATATTTTCTGATGTTCGAGTATATGTTTATATTTTAGAGAAAAAAACTCGTATATACTTTCTTTAAAAAATATAAACAACTACATTACTTATAGTGAATTTTATAGCAACATAGAATTTAAAACTATATACAGAATGCCCTACTCATTTTAATGTGACTGAATAAAGAACAGGGTTATATAAAAAAAGATATATATATATATATATATATTAATCTGCATAGTAAATGTATGCGCTCGTGGCGTAATGATTATTGTTGTAAGAAATTCTGAAGACTGATAGTATTTTCCATAGAACTAATATTCCTGGGAAAGGTGTGAATCCAACTATTCAACATCCAGGTATAAGTAATCAATATGTCAAACTGTTCTCTTTAAGTATTGTATGGAAACTAGCTTAGGAGAATTCAAACCAATTGTACTCCGCTATTTTTAAAAATGACTTTGTATTGTCGGAAAATGAAAACAACTACTAACCTGCGTTATTCGTACTATTGTCCTCATCTCTATTGCTATTTGTACAACGTTTCGGCCGATATGCCCTCCGGCCTTCTTCAGGTATTTCTTTTCGGACTCAGGAACCTTCTCGGACTCGGGAACCTTCTTTTTCGAACTCGGGAACTTTCTTGTTGTAATCGGGAGCCATCACGGAACTTTGAACCTAACCCTTTATCCAGTCCACGGGGGTATCCTGTTCTCATTCCGCTAACCATAGCTGGGGGTAGGAGTTGTGTTAATCATTTTTCTATGTTACTACCGCCACTCAGGATTGAACCCAGACTCCAGAGATAACTGTCACTTAGAACTGTCTTACCCTAACTACCTTATCTACTCGGCCATGTGTTCAATTAGACGGCCGAAACGTTGTACAAATAGCAATAAAGATGAGGACAATAGTCCGAATAACGCAGATAATACTAATCAGCAAGCCTCATCCCAAACATTCAGAGAAATAACTACTAACCTACAATCTTCTGGGGGTGGAAATGATTGAGTAGTGATGTATACTTGTGGTTGTCGTCAACTTTCCTGTTGAATAAATTCCTTGTCTCTTACTAGTTCCGGGTGAGAAGGTCGAGTCGGGCGGTAAAGGAAGGTATTCGATTTTTTTTTTACTAACACGACAAGACCTAAGATGTCAATTCTTTTTACCTGCTTGCAAGGTCGCAACAACGTTTGTTGCAAGCTGTTTCCCAGGTTGAGCTTTATCAGGAAACCTATTTGCCTCAGCGGTTGCGGGGCATTGATTCCCCCTCTCAATTAAACTGGCATTTCGCCATAGAATTGCATCCTATTGTTGGAGGGGTTATGTTAATAGTTACTCAATAAATACGAAAAAGAAAAATGTTCATTTTTGTTCACTGATGTGTTTGCACGAGCATCCTTATATTGTTTGTAACTACAGCCACAACGCTTCAGCCAATGTTACCCCCGACCTTCTTCACTTAGCTGTCAGAATCGATAACGTTTTGCTTACTTTGAACCAAACTAGAATTCCTCATCTGTGAATTTTTAACGTTACAGATGAAGACACACACAAAAAGTCTGAGGATATAAGAAACCGATTATCATAACAATCAAGATGGGGATAAAATTACGAGTTGATCAGTGGTGAGTAATAATAATTCCTCATTTCCCAGACTAAGTCTGGACATTCTTCATTTCAAGAGTTTGTAAAACATATTTTGGATAATAATTCCAAATCGTACGTGGCGCACTGAAATTTCCATATGCGCAAAGAAAAAAATATTTCAGAAAAAATCGTTAACTTTGGTAATTTAATAATGACTCCTATTAATTTCTGATAAACGTGTCTTACATATTTCAATAATAGAGTTATGGGAATAGCAGACGAAAATTGGTAAAATTCTATGGTTTCATATTTTTGTTTCTTTTGGTTTCTACTAAAATTGTTTGTCCTTCTTTGCAAATATCCGTCAGTTCATGCCACTCCTGAGAATATGGTATTGTGGCAGATGTTTTTTTTAAAATTTTTTATTTTTATTTCGTGCGTCTTCAATCAAGGGAGAATAAACGGTTCATAAATTATTTGGTTTAGACAGATTACATCGGGCTACTACCATAGAGTAATGATTGACTAGTTATATTGGAAGGCACAAATACACACACGCACACACACATACACACACATACACATACAGGGACCACCCTGTCGACTGGGGCGTTAGAATGCACTGACTGCACCTCTGCAGAGGGGTAAGACTCCCCCAATGGGGCTACCTGTTGGCCGTGGGTGGCGATCCGTGATGCTTAAGGATAGAACCCAGGTGGATGAGCAGTTCATGACATGCAATACTCCACTTTGGCCCTATCTTGGGCTAGACGGGCGATCGAAGAGGCCCCCTCCGATCAATCGGCTGGTCACGTCAAGCCCTAGCACTTATATGATTTTCTCATCCCTATTGCCTTTATGGCAAACCCCAGCCCCTTTTTATCATATGGGTGCTAGAAGGCGTGGCTGAGGGTCTACATGTCCTGGGAATGACGTTAAACTCTATCTGATGGTGAGGTTCCAGTTTTGGATGTTTGGGGAATGTGGAGCACCCCTTCATCACCATTGCTCCCTGGTCCACTCTGACCCGGAGTGGTAGTACCTGTTAGGGTCCCATCTATGGGTTAAATAGAAAAATGTATTTATTAAAAAATTCTATTATCCATTAAGAATTGATTTATTTCAAAACTTTATCTGCATTAAATGACCCACTGAGGCTGCCGTAAAACAAAACAAAACAAATATACAGGGAGTACCCGTGGCTTAGTCGCTTACTGACTAAGTTGCAGGAGTTCGAGATCGTAGTAAAGCAACTTCAAGCTCCAGTTGCGCTATCATATCAATTTTCGATTGGTTGATTGGATTTTATGGCATGTCAACCCATTGGTTATGTTATGCTGAAGACATTTTTTAATGTCATATACCCTTTACTCGGTGTATATAATCGGTGAGAAAATTCTCTGGTATATAAGAGAGAAGAGAGAGAGAGAGAAGAGAAGAGAGAGAGAGAGAGAGAGAGAGAGAGAGAGAGAGATATGATAGTTCTTATTTGCTTGAATACTCTGACTTGTTGCTTACTGCTTACTGCTTCTTCTTCTTCGTCTAGTCGCCATCTTGTCTGGGCTGACTTCTATTAAATATTTCTGTTAAGGTTTGGTTTTCTTCTTTATTAATTCTTCTTTCAGGGCTCGACTGGACATTGCTTTTAGCATTTTAATTAACAGATACAACTTCTTTGTTTTTTGATCAAGTTCTATTTCTTATCCCATGATTCTGCCGCGGGGAGAAACCGACCCGTCAGAGACGACAATTGCGTCTGAACCTTTTGAAATCTGGGTCGATTTTACTCTAAACTAGAAACTTATTCTCACGTTCAATCGCACGCCTTTTAAGGGGTCAAAGGATATAACCGTCACCGGTAATTTTCCATGGGGCTCCGTTCAGAATTCACGACTGTTCATAAATTGTAACATTTATTCCTTCTTGTTGTGTATTACATTTTTAAACCCATTTTAAACTCATATTTTGATCTATCTAATCAATAGATGGGAAGCTAGCAAGTGCTACCACTTCGGGGCAATCCACACTCACCAGAGCTTCAAAATTGGAACCTCAACACTATATGTAGTTTAATGTTATACCCAGAACACCACTAAGATCCTCAGCCACCGCCTTCTAGCACATATATGATAAAAAGTGTTGGGGTTTGCAATAAGAGCATTCGGTAAAATCATAAAGGTGCTAGGGTTGACATTGTTCACTTTTGGACAAGGTATGAACCCACTCATTCCCAGCTATGGTTTAAATAAACCCAGCACTGTTCTACAAGAATGGTGTTAGCGCTAAACAACCCACGAAGGAGGCTGTTACGAAAAAGAAACAAAGCCATAATTTTCAACGCGCAGATAAAAAAACATCATCCGATATAATTGTCTTTGCTGTTTCTTTATTGCTAGATAAATACCAATTGTAGTTTTTCCCTTGTGTCTACTTACTTATCGAGCAATCCGGTGTAAACAACTTCATTACGTTTTTTAGAGACAAGTTCTTATATACTTGGTTAAAATATAAACTTAGAACACTTAAAGGTTGTTCACCTTGTTTAATTTCATTTAGCAGTAAATGAAATAATAGCAGATAATACACATGTTAGCTGAACATTCTGGCTTCAGAAAATATTCATCATATGAACTAAATTAAATTATCTAAATTAATCGTATAAGTTTTTCAAAGGTATGAAAAAGATTATGGAATAAAAGCTTAAGAATAGAACCCAGGTGGATGAGCAGTCCATGACTTGGAAAACTCAACTTTAGCCCTTTCTTGGGCTATACGGGCGGTCGGAGAGGCCCCCTCCGATCAATCGGCTGGTGACGTCAAGCCCTAGAACCTATATGATTGCCCCAACCCTATTGCCCTTATGGCAACCCCAACCATTTCTATCATATGGGTGCTAGAAGGCAGTGGCTGAGGGTCTATCTGTCCTGGGAAGGACGTAAATCTGATGATGAGGTTCCAGTTTTAGAGATTTGGGGAATGTGGAGCACCCTTTCTCGCTGATCCACTCTGACCCGGAGTGGTAGTACCTGCTAGGTCCCCATCTATGGGTTAAATAGAAAAGCATCAGTTGATGAAAAAAATATGGAATTTATTAAACAAAACATGATAATGAATGCTTCGAGTTTTTTAAAATTCTTTCTGATATGAATATTATTTTATCAAACTGGTTCGAATTTTTTCAAGTAGCAAGTTAATAGATCCTATATCTCAGTGGTTTCCGAACGTTTTCAGGCTTCTCGGCGGATTCCAACGCCCCCACCTCTCATGCACATATGTGAAAATACAATGAAAATGGACAAAAATTGAATTTGTCTAAAGTGAAAACGGAAAAAACGGAGTTTACCAAAAGTTGAAGCGGAATTAATGTAAATTTTAAACGGAAAATTGGGGACCCTACATGATTGAAATGAACGTGCAATGCTTACAAATCTGAGCTTTGAACCTTGCAGATTTCCGCTGACTCAGCTCTCTAGGTTGACTGGGAGGCATATGATAACTGGTACGCCACTGTACGTATTGTGTTGAGTTATTTACTAACTGTTCCTAATGCCACCCTGTCGCCCCCACTGCTCCTTTTTGCATCTCTACCCCTAGTTCTTTTCACGGGCCCAGCCAGTACTGCCCATTTTGGGAACAACAGATCTATCTTATCATGGATAATGACTTTTAAACTTTCACCTTACATTTCCAATGGGATTTGGATCCGAACCGTTCGCTGGTCATGGCTTTCCTGAAAAAATCGTTTATCCTCATTGCTCAGTGACAAAATGCATTATCGTCTTGAAAAACTGATATTATCATCACCAAACCAATTTCTTACCGATGGAATGAAAATATTATCCAGGATTTCAGTTTACACATATGTAGTTATTGTTGAAGTTTGGGTTCGTTTGTTTTGTTTTACGGCATACCAACCTCAGTGGGTCATTTAATACCGACAAATTTGTGAAATAAAATCATTCTTAATGATAATACAATTTTGTTTATAAACTCATGTTTTTTCTATCTAACCCATAGATGGACCCTAACAGGTACGTACACTCCGGTCAGAGTGGACCTGGGAGCAATAGTGATGAATGGTGCTCTACATTCCCCCAAACCTCCAAAACTGGAACGTCACCATCTGATCGAGTTTAACGTCATTCCCAGGACAGGAAGACCCTCAGCCACCGCCTCCTAGCATCTATATGATGAAAAGTGTTTGGGGCTTACCATAATGGCAAAGGGTCGGCCAATCATATCTGCTAGGGCTTGACGTGACCAGCCGATTGATCGGAGGGGCCCTTTCCGACCCGCCCGTCTAGCCCAAGTAAGGGCTAAAGTGGACTATTGCATGTCATGGACTGCTGAACACCTGGTTCCATCCTTAAGCATCACTAGTCGCCACAAGTAATGATTGTTATCCCTCTTGTCTTTTTAAATGACATGCAGCACCATATCAGCAATGCATAGAGACATTTATCTAATTTCTCTGAACATTCATCTTTTTAAGTCTCATTGTTCAAATGAGACTTAAAAATATGAATGTTCAGAGAAATTAGATGACACTTAGACAGAATCTCAAACCATCATCTCCTTTTAACCTGATTCATATCCATTTTATGTCAAGTTTATGTGTTAATGTTTGGTTTCCGTTTGGTTTTTTCTTGTTTAAAATCCGATTTCAGTAATTTAATCTATACATATATAAAAAAAAACAGTGTGTGTGTATGTTTGAATGTATATATAGAGTAAAGCTTTGATCGTGGCAGTGGGAAAAACTTTGCAGGAAGGCACAAATAAATTTAAACCAACATGAACGGTTAAAACGAGTTATTCGCAAGGGGAACGTTATAGCAGTAGACGAGCAAGCTTTAAATCGGTCTACTATGTGAACAGTGCGGAACCGTGTCTGAGCAGAACTGGCCTGATGAGTTACCAAACTATGGATCGGCGAAATGGACAATAAAAATACCATGTGCTTCCTGGAATAACTTGTGAACGTGGGAGGATGTGCAAGACTTTTAGCTGGACAAAAAAGCCATAACGCGCCGCTCACCGTTGAACCTGTTGAACTTTTTGAAGCTCACCGTTGTATTCTTTGAACTTTTGAACTTTTTAATTTTTTTTATCAAGCAATGGCAATACTCGAACACGAGTTTGCTGCCATCATATTCAGATGAAACTACGAAAATAAAACAATTAACGACAAAAGTAAATATATATATATATATATATATATATATATATATATATATATATTATATATGGTATTTGTGGAAAAAGTGACTTACCGGTGAAAATTGTCACAGTGGTTAGTTGATTCAAGTTTCACAATGATAAGGCAGCGATATAACAAATATAAAGTGATCAATACGTTAGTAGAACAAATTTATTATCATAAAGGTACACGGTAATAATGTACTCGAGTTTCATCATAAGTATTTTCAGGGTTAAATCCACTGGATTAATCAAGATATTGATTAATTGCAGTCGATTTCACGATTTCAATATCTTGATTAATCTAGTGGATTTCAATATCTTGATTAATCCAGTGGATTTAACCCTGAAGATACTTATGGTGAAACTCGAGTAGGTTATTACCGTGTACCTTTATGATAAGGTTCTTGCTTTTTATACAAAAATTATGAAGATGTGATTTATATTCGAAGATATTTGAAAATTAAAATACACATAGAAATAGTATTGAAATTCTATTTAAAAATATCCAACATTTGTTAATCTCAAAATTTAAAAAACCCAATACACCAGTGTTTTTTAAGAGTAAGACCACTAATGGGGCTACCTGTTGGACAGGGGTGACGACTCATGATGCCTAATGATGGAACCCTGTCGGCTGAGCAGTCCATGGCGTGCAACACACCAATTTCGCCCTTACTTGGGCTAGACGGGGCCCCTCCGATAAATCGGCAAGTCACGTCAAACCAGTGCAGCTTTATGATTGTCCCGACCCTAGTGCTCTTATGCCAACCCCCAGTCCCTTTTATCATATATGTGATAGAATGTGGTGGCTGAGGTCTTAGTGCCCTGAGTATGCTGTTAAACTGCATCTATTATAGTAATTCTATAGCTCTGGGCATTGTGGAGTACCACTTCATAACCATTACTTCACGGTTAATGGAGTGGTACTACCAGGTAGTGTCCCATCTATGGTTTAAACAGACCGAAATATTAGTTTAAAGATATGTCTAAGATGTAAGTTTTTTAAAAAATATAGATAACCAATAAGAATGAATAAAACAAAAATATAATCGGCATAAAATAACCTAAGGGTTAATATACCTTAAATTCCAACCAACCAACCAACAATTTATTTTATCTTTGCACTACATTTTAGACACTGAATGAAATTCATTTAGTTAGAGCCAAGTTTTCTTTCAATTAGGAAGTCTCAGTCACTTGTTGAGCTTTTCAAGAATTGTCTGTTAGCTGTATATTAATATGCATATATAGGCTTCTGTTGGTATTTTAATTCCTCAAAATTCAATAATATTTCCCTCTACGTGGCTTGGGAACAAATTACACCATTAATCTAAATAATTAAATCTGGTTTATTTAAAAAATATTTTATGAAACCAGAATTTTCCCCTGTTAAAGAAAAAAATGTTTTGCGTGTTATCTTTATTATTTTATTTTCTGCTGAATATAAAACCCGAGTGAAGAATGGAATTACGTTGAACAATTCATTAATTTGCATATTATATGTCATTTGCATTATAAGGTTCTCACATGTATTGATTCTCCCAAACTGAAGTGTAAAAATAAAAAATAAATAAGAATGCTGCATTGCCGAATATCTCTATGTATTTCATATATCGTTCGTATTGACGACTAATCATAACGAAAAAGACAAAACGCATTTGGCAGTAATTTAAAAATAAATAAAACAAATAAACGAATTGAATTACAGACTGTTAGATAACTTTTTAGAGGAGGGTAGAAATAGTGTTATTTTTTATAGATATTTTCTTTCTTACACCACACACACAACACACACACACACACACACACACACACACATATATAATATATATTTTATTTTTTTGGAGAATAAGTGCTTAATGGAGTCGTACCTAATTTGAAAATAATTAATTAATAAATGAATTAGGCGGAATACCTATTAAATGTATGGCTAAACAAAATCGAAAAAATCAATCTCTGTATGTACCATTTCGCCTATTAGGCCTCATCAGCAGAGCTATAGATCGGAAGACCGCCCTTGCGTGATTTGAAACCGGACTGCGTACCGCGTCGTTCCTACAGTGAGAAATTACACCGGTTCTCACTATACAATAGTAGACACCGAGTTAAAAGTTGTACTTTACCGTATTGTTACCGTACTTTACTGTTTAGCGGCAGCTAGCCGTTCTTGTACCTTATTATAAATACACTTGTCTCTTTTACCCTACCTCGACTTGACTTATTTTTTTACTGTGAACTAACATCACAACAATATATATAATTAAAAAAAAAGAATTACATTAATAATTGATAATTTAATTAATTACCATGACCGACAACTTGGCAAACACCATGTGCGATATCAGGACACTGCCGACAACTGTTCGACCTCTTTAGGTCTTATCAGCAGTGCATACACAATCTCCCCACTAGATATTGAACCAGCGACCAGAGATGTGAAAGGTTAAGATTCCTCTCTTCACTCTGTCGCTTTCAATCTCTAGTGGCGAGATGTATATTCACTGCTGATGAACTAAGAGGTTTAAAACAGCTGTTCATGCTACCGATGTTGCACATGTGTTTGCCGAGTGTGTTCATGGTAATTTCATTCCAATTATCAAATATTATATATATGTATATATACTATATATATTTATATAATATATATATTTAATATATGGAACTTTCGTAACTGTTCGTACCGAAACTATTCACTGCTAACGCGTAACAAACCTCATGTAATTTTGACGGTTTATTAGTATTGAGATCCTTAATAAAGTCCCCAATATTTTACAATTAAAACACTTAATGGATCCGTTTAATACTCTGCAGGATTAAAGCATCATTTTTGATTTCATTCCTGACTGAGCTTTTAATTTTATATTATTCTCGTAAATACTATTGATGACACATTCTAACCTAAGAAAGCTAACCTGATCGTTGTTAAAAGCGATTTCCAACTTATCACATTTGCGGATGATCTTGGATTATAACTTAACGCCACCTCTGCACTAGAATTCTCCTAGCCTGTAACCCAAAGCTCAAAGACTTGTTAAAACCAGTGTTACTGGGAATTTCTAGGAAGAAAATGCGTATTATACCCTACATTACGGTAAATATACTAAGTGAGAATCTTTTGAATATTTTGGTACGTTAAAACACAATTCTGCCAATCCGAGCTTCCTTAATATCATGAGGGATAACCACACTTAGCGGTGATATACCAATAATAGCCTGATACTCTCTGGATAACTCAGTTACTCAGTTATTAGAGTATCTGCCTAGGACTACAAGTTCCGTTCAAATACTTGCGCTCACTAACTCATTCACATAACTAGCACAGCGTGATCTGTCGGTAAAATGATTCGCTGATTGTACTGTGGCATTCCACCTTATACACAAAATATCTTCCTTAGAAGCCGTTGCTGTAAGTTAAATCATGAAAGACTCTCTCGCCCCGAGGTTCAAATCCTGGACTGATTGCATTTCCGTTAGCGCTAATACCCTTGGGAAAGATATGAATCCACTCTCCTCCAGCTATGTAAATAGTAGTAACCTCTTTAACTTGTTAGCAACCGGGTTTTTCTGAGAAGAAAACTCTGAATTCCAACCTTGTAAACTCCGCTTAAGAAATTACCTTGTTTCGCATCCTGCTCGTCGAGGGTTGTAAACTAAAACACAAATTATCTTCCTGGACAGCTCAGGGAAAAGAAAGGACCCACACATCTGCCTTTCCGTCAACTTATTCTTTACTACTCGCCGGTTTGCTTCGATGGCTTGAAGCACGGCATCAGAATCCCCGATGTGTCACTGTCCTTCACCTCGCAGATAAAATCTCTCTCNTTATTAAAAAATATTTATTAACTAAAAACGAAATTCTTCTAGGGTTTTAAATGATACGCTATTCTAACCATTTAAGTTTTGTATTCTTTGTCGGATCACTAATTGTAAGTTTACAGTAGTTATACCCGACTTTTTTTATGGCTGAGGGTTTAACCAGAGTTTGATTAAGTGAAAACTTGACCATATCAGCCATAATTGAGAATAGGCCATCTCCAACCGCCGTCTGCCTAAAATAACTGGCCAATTTAAAACGGGTCAAGCCGGACGTTCGGCGCACAACTAGATCTATTCACAGTTACCATTCACATAGCCAACACAAAATAATGAAAATGCCGACCCGATTAAAAATCAGCCATGTCGGTGGGTTTTCGAATACCCGACCACCTCGCAAGTTGAGTTAATCTCTCCAACTGAGGCACCTGTGTGGCCCGGGAGTCCTCTGTACTTAAGGATGGAATACCTGGTTTAGCGAGCAGTCATTGACATTGCAACACGTCCACTTAAATTAATTAATTAGATACGGGGTTGGGGGGAGAGAGGTACCCTCCCCAAAATTAAATCAGCTTCATGTTCGAAAACATAGCACCGTATATAGTTTGCCCGCCCATGCCCTTATGGCCCAGCGCCAACCCTTATTTATTATAATATGTGCTATAGATAGCGAGTGCTGCAGCCAAGGCTCGCAGGTCTTTGAATTAATAACTCTATTGATGTATGAGATCCAGTTCTGGAGTCTTGGCGGAGTGGACACCCCTCGATCACATCTCATGATCACGCTGACCAGACTGGTAGTACCTTAGTTCCCATCAATCGGATTAATAGAAAATGTTTCCCATATGCAGATGTGCAGCGATCCCACCAGAGCTATAAGATCTGGTAATTCTATCGTCTTTCAACTAAAACAACATTGCGCTTATCCCTAAAACATTGGTGTAGATAAATGTTTCAGGTCTGTCTTATAAAACGAACTTAAGGATTATAAAGGATGCAATACGAAACTTTTAGAAAGAACTATTGTAAACTTTTAGAATAACCTAGAATGTTTAATATATATATTAAAAATACTTTTTAATCATCTTCACATAATATAATATAATATATCTTATTATAAGATTGTGTGTTTTTCTGTCGTAACCGAAACTAGTAATTTCCTACTCAGTCCAATTCTCTAGATATGACATTCACATCCTCATAGTTTTATTTTATCTCAAACCTCAATATAATCAAAATTGTCTTACAATTATTAATACTGTTAGCTATGTCTACATAACTGACAAAATGCCAAACTTATATTATATATACAACAATTCCGATTTTTATATATTAATATGCAAATTATCCTTTCCCATTCACACTGATAAACGCTTATGTTTACAGTTGTGAATGGAAGATTAATTAATTTGCTATAATATTTAAAAATTCGAATTAATAATATGTGCTGTATATATTATTTCTACACGTGGTTTTATTTTTATTGAATATAAGCAACCCTAATAATCTAAATGAAATCCACTTAACAAAGATAATATAATCAAGTCCCAATTCTCTAGTATTGACATCACATTCTCCATGATTTTATTTTATCTAAACCTCAATTATAAATTAAAATTGTCTAATTATTGAATCCTGTTAACTATGTCTACATACTGAAATGCAATCTAATATTTATATAATACAAACAAGATACGTTTACAGATGTGATGGAAGATATTTGCTATTAATTTAAAAACTCGAATAAAAAATATGTCTATATTATTATGATTTCTAACTGTTTGGTTTTATTTAAGAATATAAGCCACAAAATCTTTCAATGATCTTAATGAAATCCAATTAATCAAGATTAAAATAACTGTCATTTTATTCTTTACTTCCTTTTACTTATACTTAATTAGAAAAAATAACAATGAAAGACGAGAGGATGGAAAAGTAATTCAGTTTTCCATTTTTTTTACTCCCTCTGTTTCAATCTTTTATTATACTCTCTCTGTCAAATATTTTATCTGTATTCTTATTAGTTTCATACCTTTATTTTAATACAACTTTATTACATTAAAATTTAAATATTGCACCCGGAGGCATATATGTGTAGTTATAAACTTGTTTCGTATTAGTATATTATATAATATATATATTATTTATATTATATAGAAAAAAATATTAAATGAGGTAAAAGATTGCTTCTATCTATTAGCAAATTTACAATCTTAATCTACATGTCATCGACAAAAACGCAGTGCAAATTTTGTGAGTGATTTTTTCTCCGGAAGTAAGATAGAGAAATGTCATCAGTAAATCTCAAATTATCAAATTTCAATGCGTCTCTAAACATGCATAGTCATACTAATCAAGATATATAGCGACATTATTAACTAATACTCCAAGTACACCACAAAAAAACAACTGATGATATTTGGAAAAGTCAAAGTAAATTCATATGCAAACTGATTCAAACCCTAAACTTATTTACAACCAAATTGATTTATATATTTTAATTATATTATATTATATATATATATATATATTATAATTATATATTATATTGTATATATATAATATATATTAATAATAATATATATGAACCTCCAAATATCATGCATCGACACGTGTCGTCATCAACAAAAATAAGACGGAAAATGACTTACAAAACATGAACCTGCTATCAACGTAGAATTATAAAAAATCCTGTTAATTAGAAATAACAATTTTATTAAAATAAACATGAATTGTTATTAAATAAAATACTCATTATCTAAATATCAGAAGCTATTAGTTATATTAAACTCAAAAGCATCGGTGTAAGTATTTTAAAAAATATGTAATTTGATATAAAAATGTATAAATATCAAAATATTTTAATAACAATCAACTGTAATAAGTGCCAACTTTTTAGGTAAATCGTGGTGTTATGGTAAATATCAATTGAAGGATAAAACATTCATAGTAAAGTTTCCATGACAAGTATGTGAAAATAAAATGGAACATATCCACGTATAAATATATAAAATGAAAAACAAAAATTTTAAAACTGCATGGACTCAGAAGAGCAGTGTGCAACGTTTCGGGTTATCTCTCTCGCTCTCTCTTCATATATATTTTATATATATATATAATATATATATATATATATTATATTATATAGATATATAATATAATCTTACCTTGAGTTGAGTGTCTACTTCACAGTTTTCGAGAAATTGACTCTGAAGTGATTTTGCTTTTTGTTGTAGCTAAAATTTGAGATAAGGAGAAGTTCATACGATCGATGTAATATTATTCACTAACAATAGTTAATTTTCCAAATTTATTTAACGCAAAGGAAAAATATTATTATATAAAAAAATGAACTTTACACATTTAAGCACATTATTCTGTACTTCTATTCATTATGTTCATACACTATATACAATATACATATTTTACTAATTTTAAAGAAGTCCAATAAAGATAATGGTTTGTTTATTTGAGTGGAATGAAACGAAATTAATGGTCATTTCAGTTTATTTGTGGTATGGATTTGAATATATCGAGGAATTGCGCTTACAAGTAGAAACGAATTAATCTGTAATCAAGGTACACTATATATATATATATATATTTTTTTTTTATTTGGAGAATATGTCATAATTGGATTACCTAAATTTGATAAATAATATTAATAATGATAGCGAATGCCCTATTAAATATAGGGCTAAACAAAGTCGAGAAAAATCAGCCATACATTTAAATAGGGCATTCCCCCTAAATCATTATTAATTAAATAAGTTTCAAAAAATAAGACGACTCTCCAAATTAAGCACAAATTCTCCCAAAATTGTCGCAAATCCATTCAACACACTGGTTTACAACTTATCAATAATATATATAATATATATATATATATATATATTATATATATATATATATCAATAAAAATAAAAATAATACAATAAAAATTTAATTATCATTCCGAGCATTAGAATCATACAGAATTTTGTTGTGTAAAATGTTGCCTAATGGCGGTAATCGTGAGCCATGTGTACCTGATTAGATGGAATGGAAATTAAAATTATGAATTACATAGGACACATAGCATTTTCTTGGACCGAGGCATTGAGACTGGCATAAAATGGCAGACAGAAAAGAGAGTGGAGAAGAATTATTCTGGAGGAATGTTTTGACAGAGAAAATAGGGGCTTAAGCTGCATTTGGCAAGGGTAATAGAAATTCTCCATGAGAAAATAAGTGCCTTGTTTATTAGTAAATAAACTCTTAAAGGCACAAGCAATATATCCCCCCAGCTGCTCCAGCTCAAACTCATGACTTGCCATTCAACTAACAGCAGCCCAGCACCAGATTTACCCTCTCCAATGAATACTTCGTCCAGAGAGATTAAGTAATACAAATATTTTCTACGAATACATCATTCTTATGGAAATAACCTGATTAACAAACGCGTAACACATCATTCTCATTCGAAATGGTGTCAAACTAACGACGTTGACACTCATTCTCATCCATTCCAGACAAACGTAGTTCTATATATATTCATATTATGTTTTGACCTATTCAGTTGTGGAAATCACAGATCCACAGCTTGAACAGAAGTTGTCATCAATAATTGTGCTGAATTGACAAACATGTTAAATACAGTATTAGTATATCCATAAGAAACATTATTTAACAGAAATTTCTATGGACTAATGTCGTATCGCACTACGACGCTGAGTCAAAGATAATCACTGGAGTCGAACCACAATGACTCTCCGGCTAGATAAAAGTACTCCAGAAACATCAATCAACAAAGAGTTATTTCTGCAGTAATCTGCGAGCTTAAAACGGTATTATCGAATTGTTTTCCTTATAATCGGTTACAGTAAACAGTTTTCCTATTCGAACAGTACTCTCATACAATATTCAGGTCACATTGAAGCTCTATATCTACAAAGTGAAATTGATACACTTACTGTTAGATAAAATCTTAAACCTCAGTCAATCATATATTACATACTAAATATAATAATAATCATATATATACATAGTATATCACTATATACTATACTAAAACCTCAGTCAAAACACTTAATAATATATATATGTATGTGTGTTGTGTCTGTGTGTTTGTGTATTGTGTATGTATGTGTGTATATCAGTCTGTAACCTTTCGAAAGTTGACGTCACTCGATAAGGTTTACCGTTATATTGAATACATGGGGTTGGAAGTGTCTAATGTGCGTCGAGTGTTTGCTTTCGAGGCTGCTAGTTCATCTAGCGAAATTCTACCTGGGTCATCCCATGCCGATTCCGGAGTAAATAATGTTAATAATAGTGCGTGGTGGTATTAGAATATACAAAAACATTTTTAGAGGGTTGTAATTGTTATTAATGAATGAATGAATAGTTTACCTCCTTACAAAGCTTTGTGTTTTGTTGTTCACTTTTAAATCTGACAATTCCATGGTATCATTAACGGCGTCATTTTTTCCAAAAATTCGTAACAGTAACAGATATTTCATAAAAAATCATATAGTTTCCGAAAAAATATAGTATACCTTCCTTAGAAAGATTATGAAACACTTTCAAAAAACTGCTTTTATGAGAAAATAAATTGAAACAAATCCTTTCAATTACCAAAGTACAGAATAAAGAGAAATCTACTAAAAATATTTACTAAATTATTAAGCAAAAATTTATTTTTGTATTTTAATTTAAGATAAAAAATACAATAACATCAGTGTTGTGGTTTATAAACAAAACATCATAAATGTAAAGTCGTCGGAGACTAAGTCCGGTATAGTCAAACAGCCCGAGTCTTATCGCTTTCACTGGGCGCTAACCAAGTGGTTAGCGAGGGCCGTATCGAACAGGATTGGTGGACTGTAGTGGCACTCTCTTACCGACTGAGCTTACAATTAACAAAATCATAAAAAGTGGTTATAAATTTACCATTCAAACGTTAAAATCGGGTTGCTAAAGTCGATCCGCAACAGCGAGGGAGCTCTCCCACTTTCACCTAGCGCTGACCAAGTATTTTTTGCGTTATGACGTGGGTAACCCACTACTACGTCGTAGTTCATAATCCTCACCTCAATTTTATTACTGAATAGCGCGGCCGGTATCGACACCGGACCTTTAGATTCCTAGTCTCCATCAGCTCTCATCGACGAGCTAAACCATCATTCTAAATTATCATTATCTAAATCAATTTGTAAGAATTCAAATTAATCTGACTTAAATGAAAATCTATTGAAAAAAATCTACAGCTTCTCCAAGTTTTGCAGAATAATGTTTCTCACCAGGCGTTTTGATTATGTATTCAACAACAGATGCATTCACAAGATCCACAAGGTTTCACAAGAATATTTTTTCTCCAGTCTTTGTTATGAGCAACACTAAAGCTGATCCTTTCTGCAAGCAGATCCACACATTTCCACATGAATATGGCTTCGGAACATACGTGTTTCCAGTGTGACAACAATATGGCTTACGTGCAAAGGAGATTCACACATTTCACAAAGATAAGCGTTTCTCCCATGTGTCCGCATATGAAAACAAAGACTGTCTTCTGTGCAAAGATACCACACATTTCACAAGATATGGTTCAAAGGCATATGTTTGGATTTCTTAGTCAATCTTTATTAAGAGATCTCATAAAAAACTCTGATGCTGATGTCCACATCTGAAGTGCGAAAATACGCTCTCCGGTATAATCTCGAGTGAGATCTAACACATCCGTCCCTCACATGTACACAGTGGCTCACGCACGAATCTATCGGATAACTCCATCGAGTGTTTTATCCGCTACCTAAGCGTAGTGAGAGATGTGAGTAACAAATGCCCGACGCTCACTACTACTGCAGCATATATAAAGGAAGCCCTGACTGCAATATAGCCATCACTCGTCATTACGTGTGCTGCTTTTGCTAATCATGATGATAGTTTTTCCGTAAGGAGCTCGATTCGAGTGTACACTTATCCGGATCAGTCATACTCATCTATCCAAGTCACTTCACATAGTGGACTCCATATCTCCTCCATCACAGACAGAGGCGAAAACCCAACGTGAACTATAACTCTGTATTATCAAATCATAGACTAGCCCCGATGACAACTCCCTTCTGTGAGTCCGTCAGACGCCCACTGACGTACTGACCTCCCTCACTCAAACGATACACCGTTTTCTTATCTACTGATTCCCGATCACCTGAGTCTTCCGAATACAATCACTAGAGAGTGTGCTCCTAATGTTCACCTGCCTCGATGAAGAAAACGAGAATATATTAAAGATTTGTACGTTCAGCTGGTAACCAAGAAGTTACATAAGTAGTAAATCATCTTGTTCCTATTTCACAGACAGCTAGTCAGGGAATACTTGTGTCGCTCATATCCTAAAGTCAGCTCCTCAATCTCACATCATACTTATTTAGCGCGCCACCGCTATACACGTATCCACCTAGATCGCAACTAACTATGCGCCCGCCCTACCACTCCGGTACAACTCGAATAACAAAGCAAGAAGTCATTGAATCCTTGACATTAAAGTAATCTCTTTTCGGATGAAGCAAGCCATGTGAGTAGAGACCTCGCTATACTTACATCTAGCTGATGCCTGTAATACATCATACCAATTTAGGTATTGCTATTATTATTTAAGTGAAAACATTAGAAAAATAATTATTAGCACAACTAATTAAGTTGGAAGCAGTTAGAAAATAAATTAATTAAACAACTCTACCCCAGCTACTGGTTATCGAATGGCACAGATTACCCCCGTGGAATAATAAAGGTTAGTCATTCCGTGATGCTCCCGAATACGACAAAAAGTTCCCGATCGAAAAGAAGGTTCGAGTCAGAAGGTTCCCGTCACAAGAAATCCTGAGAAGCCGGAGGGATATCGGCCGAACGTTGTACAAATTACATATGAAATGGACAATAGTCGAAATAACACTAATAATACTAGCATCTGCAATGTTTGCATTAAAATAACGGTTTTGATTGAGCAAACAAACTTGCATTGCATGAATAGGTTTACAGTCACAGATGTTTGACATGTTCACAATGTGTTTGTTCTTGTATTGAGTGATTATAGGATGCGTTGATCTATATGTAACCACTGATACGGTACACGATGTTCCTTTACTAACTTCTTAAAGCTGATCAAATGCAATTACTCTTTGAGTGCGGTCATTGTTATACATGCTTTCATGTTATGCCCTTTGCATGAACCCTTTACCCATGATCGGTACGTGTAAAAACAACGCGACATTGCAGTGAATTCAACCTCGACTTACCATACCACTAATTATGTGTTAGTGTCGTGGCCCTTACTGTTCTAGAAAAGATCCTCGTAAAATCAAACAATTGCAACTTGTCGATTGTATCGTTTATTTTTCTCACTGTCCTGTTATCTCTAGTTATCCAGAGACCTGAATATTTTATTAAGCTAAAATTCGCCATCATTTTTGTGTTATTTCGAGGTTTTTGCTAGTGAGTTTATTATTATCGCCCTTAAACACATACTATTTGACTTTTTAGAGTGTGAGCGTGATGATGGTTATTGACCATATAAAATGTAAATCAGCACCTAAGTTCAATCCAGACGAAGCTAATTGCGTCATTCTCACTAATGCTTTAGGGAAAAAGCCGAATCTGTTATTTACCCCATGTTTTAGGTAAAACCCAGGAGTTAAACCGATTTCATAGAATTAGTTTCTGATTGATTACTTCGCCAAACTAAATATTCTCATTTGATGCACAGGATAAAATGACAACTCACAGGTAAAACTAGACTTTTCGTTTTAAAATCAGAAATCTAGCTGAAATGATAAGGCATTTACGATTAATCTTATCTATTGCGGTGGATCTTTGCTTTGTGCGAATTCAGTCAAGTGAAAAGATAACCCTGATTCAAGATAGAAGGTGCATGTCTTCAAAGTTAGTGAGAATTCGCAATTGCAAGAACGAAACTGATGTCATTTGTATCGATTTTGTATTTGTTTAAAGGAATCAATGTGGTTGCAATCTTTGATTCCATTCACCATTCATTCAAACAGCATCAAATCTAGTCAGCTCCATGCCACCAAATGTCGATGACTTTTTCCTCAGAGAAATACATTAAAAATTGAATAAATGTATTTTATCATGCTTTAAGTAACAACTATAGTTCACGCATAGAGATAATAGCTAACAAAACTTAAAAAATCTTTAATGATCAATGTGTGCTTGATCATCCATTTTAAATATATCTTGTTCTCTATTTCTTTTTTAAATATAATAACTAGTACTTCACTTCAAGTAACTTCTTAATACAAATAGTTTCAGTTATACGGTTCAGTATTGTATCGAAACGAATAATTATTTAAACATAACCTATATTGATATTTACATTTGTTTTTTAGATTATTTATGAGATTTAGATTTTTTGAGACGGTCTTATCGAATAAATAATTTGTAAACACACTATTTAACATTGATAGACCACGTACAATTATCCTCGTCAGAGTGGACTCGGTAGTAAAGACAATGAAGGTACCTACACGCCCCGATCTCATAGACTGCAGCAATCATCGATGCAAACTCCCTTTTTCCTCTCTGACAGGTACAGTAGGTATTCAAGGCCTATTAGGCAACATTTTAAAGTATAAAGTGGATTAAAATGTGCATGCAAACAAGATGTCCTATGCTTTCTTTTCTACGACGATAACACGTCCCGCAAGTTGATGTATGTTGAGCTCTTTCGCTTAAATAAAATTGAGTCTCACGTATAAAATAAAAAGATGATGGTATGTGTGGCGTCCACTCATACGTCAAGACAACCCTTATCTCAAAGCCTCGAAAGAGATATACCCCTCCTGTATGCGTGATACCGACTTGATAAACACAATAATGGTATTGTTTTTCAAAGCGTTGTTATCCGCATACGCGAGGATATCTCTCTTTTCAGTAGCTCTAGAATCAAGAGATCCTGTCTTGACTCTGATGTCAAGCGCACACCTACCATATCTTCACTTTACCCACATATCCTTGCTACTCTCGCTGAGTTGCGAGGCTGGTATTGAATCCGACTTGTGCTCTAGTCGACACTCTACGACTGAGCTCATAATGCTTGTGATGGTAGAACTAACAACTAGATATATCATTAAAGATAAAACTATTACTCCCCTTGTTTATAAGTACATACGTATCTCTCTCTCTCATCTCTCTCTCTCTCATCTCCTTCTCTCCTTCTCTCTCCTCTGTTATTGAACAGTATGTTTGTGTTCGCTTGATCAATACACAGTAATGTCAGAATCTATTACTTATCAATCTACTCGTCCTTCTATTTTCAAAATTTCTACAATTTTTACCGCTTTCAATGCGCTTGTCCTATAACATTTGCATATTATCTCTTGGAATCTCTATAGACCATCTACCTACCCATTTCGACAGGCTTAGGATATACAACAGTCGTAAATATAACATTCAGCCAGATCGACTGCTCCCTAGAATGAGTTGCTGTCTCTTTGCTAACCACTTACATCAAATTTTATTGTACAAAATCTTTGTGATGTGTATAATGAGTTTATGTTTGCTACTTTCAGTTTATCAATTCGGATCCTTATACCGATATAATTTTACCCTTGTGAGTGGAAACTCGGCCAGATAATACCACGACTACCAGCCACCCAATAATGCTAAAAATATCCCATTATAAAAACGCATCATTATGTTCTCATTCGGCTAACGTCCAGACTTTCTACTCATCGTGACAGGAGCACAAAAATTCCCCAGCTTTCAATCTTATAACAGTAAATTAAGATGAAATATTTTATTTCTTCAATTACATCACTTTTTAGTCGTAAAACACAAAACGAACTTACTGAGCTAGTTCCATCCTTAGTCGAACGTATGCTATTTAGGAAGTATCCCAAAATTGAATGATAAAAAAGTTTAAATAATGAACATTTAATTTAAGAAAAGATTTAATATAGTAAAAGCGAAAATATGTTGTTTGTAAGCATAGCAAATTATTATTTCTAATAATGGGCATAATAATGCATTCCTTTCGTCCAGCATTTTAAAAATGACGTACGTTCAATATTCAAAATGAATTTTCTGGATTATTGTTAAAAAAAACTTATTCTGGATTACGGTTGGATTCATTAATAAGCATTTAATGGAAGAACGTTAAATAGAAATGCAGGAGCTTGTCTTTACCTACCCCATTAATGATTGATACCACAACACACGCACACTACACACAATATATATATTCTATTGTCTAAGTACAAAATAAAAACGCGTCCTACGGTAAACTGATTTTGAACAAGCGAGGATGAGTAAAATATCCAATGTCAGCAGTTTGACCCTAAGTAAGTAAATCCATCATTCCATTACAAGATTAAAAAAATAAACAATCTTGAAATGTAACTTATATTTATTAAATAAAACAACTTTATATAATATATAACCAGCTGTATTATTAAAACTTTGAAATATAAACATGCTAATTTAGCATGTTCAAGTTTCTCGCAGATTTTATCGTGTCATATGACTACATTGTCATTCTAGATTCGTTATCGTACTATACCGATGCTAGCTTATACTAACGACTTTTGTACACAACATACTGACTCAACATTAGCACATACAATATACTTATCAAATAAACTCAATACTATTCCACTCTCTCTCTATATTATCTACATCTCCAATTTCTCTATCATTTTCTGTATACAACTAATATATATATACTCATTAATCAACTCTTTATTTAATAATTTAATAATATATATACTATATATATATTATATGTAAATGTTAATTTAAAGATTGTAAATTTTGATAATTCATTAACTACACTCTAACTTTATGAATTAATTCGCATTGATCAAAACCTCAACTTTAATACATTGAAAAGGAGAACACTATTAACCAAACAAATAAAATTTTACAGCATTTCTTATCTCACATGAAATAGAATTTTAAAAGAGCACGTCATAATCGGTGGTGAATATTTCCCTGATAGGCTTAACATATATATATATATATATACTATTATATATATATATTATATAATTATATATATATATTATATTACTAGCATGACATGGTGAACTCGCCTAGTTATGACATTCTCAGATAATTCACTTTAAACCAAGTTTGTCTTGACTCTAGTGTTTACGGAAACTATCTCAGCATTCATACTTGTCCAAAATATCAACACTATATATATATATAATTTATTATTATTTAATTTTTGCTTAAGTAGTTCATGCGTATATCGTATCAAATTCGATGATTAGAAAATAATCATCACAAGCAAACATCGGAAATATTGCCCACTAGTGAACTCGTACATCAGCTGTTTAACTTTTAATTAAGTCTTATTTATACTTACGATTATTCTCCCACAGAATCAAACCGGAATCGACCAGACTTACTACTAGTCACGAACGTAGATTGAACGATACATGCGGAAATTCGCTTGTATGGCGTAAATACCTCATATTACTATAACTAGAATTAAGCAGAAACTAGCGTTGAGAAGATAGCAATTTTTTAGCCTATGTATATATAAATGTCAGAATGGGGAAAGACACCTAATTATTCTTTCATAAATGACACATCCTCTGGATATTTCCACTTTCATAATTACATACGTCTGTTTATTTCAAATTCATTTATTTATATATTTATTATATATTATTATTAAAATATTAATCTCATATTTGTCTATCAGCTATCATCTATCATTTATAATTCATGTTTTTTGTATTTATGTATCTCTTTCATGTTTTTGGTTTAATATTATTTCGCTTGTATCTATCAATCCTATTTATTTTGCTTGTTCTATCACATCTTTTTCCACCACAACCTATCATTATCTAGCTAATATAGATAGAATCACGTCTCACGAATATTGTAGTATATAACTCAAAAAAAGCTAATTCTAAATCGCGATACCAGCTCTAAAACAATATACCTGACCATACCCTCTGCATTATAATCCTAATCACACCGACTAACTATATAACATTTGAGAAATAAATATTTGTTTTGATTTTAATGATAACTAAATATATTCAATATATCATCATCAATGCAATTGTTTAACGTCTCCATTTACACAAGTAGAAAAAAAACATGGCTATCTCCATATATTACTTATTACTTAAAAAAAGCGGACTGGCATCACGCAGGTTAATATTGATAGAAAAAGACCAGTATTCCCCATCTTTTTGTGCTAAAATTTTATTTTTCACGAATAAATACTTTTATTACTCTTCTTGTTGATATACCCGTGATTCGACGTATTATAAATATCCAATAAAGTTATCATTTTTACGTAAAAAAAAAGGAATTTGTCATACGAAATAATTCACAATAGAAAAAACAGAATTATACAAAACATTGTTATCGATGACACCCAAAACTGATTTTTTTAACAATATTTTCATATTTCTTCAAATATACTATATTTAATGTTAAATCAAATAAATAAAAATTCCTTAATAAACAAATTACTTTGGAATCAAAACGTTAAATTTCTACTTAAACAGGCACTTGTTAGTATAATCATCTAGTTACATTTAGGACAACGAATAGATTTTTATCATTTTAACTGAAGAATAATTAAGACAGATTTAAATTTCATATGTACAAACTACTATTGAAAAGTACTTGTTTCCAAAACATATGAGTTTTGTTTTAAATAATATCTTAATATAAATCAAAAGAGCAGCGTATGCCACCATACTCCATTCACATAAGACTCTGACTAAATGGGCATGAAGCATCTGAAAGCAAATACGCATTTGTATATCTTTGAAATTCTGGTCCATAACTGACTACTAGTATTATTCATAAAATACACAGATCAGTTTTGCGATATCACGTTTAGCTAGGAACATTTAGGACGTTGACGACTCGAGAGATTGTTAAGTCGTAAAGTTCTTACTTTCGCCTACTTATGATGATCGATATATAATGATTATGATGTATATATTTCCTCTAATTTTCTATAAAACATTTTTATAATGACTAAGTACACTACCTATATGCATCCCAAATGTCTAACCTATTCCTTTCAAACCAAGCTACCAGGTTTAGCGACATTTATAAAATCAAAGGCCTTTGTATTATAGATATTACAGTACAGTAGTTCTCAGATGGTTATACGTTCGCTCAGAAACCACAGGTTCCTAGTTCGATACCGTCCTCGCCCCTCAGCGCATGAGTAGCACAGTTGTGCGTTAAATCAGAATGATGGCTAGGTGCGCTTCCACCTCAGATTGCCAAACTAATCTCCTTGTCTAGGCTGATTGAAAAGGGGATAGCTCCCTCGCTGACTGCTGATACCAACTTTACCGCCCTGACGACTTTACTTTACTCCTACTACATTGCAAACTTAGCAACAATAAGCATTGTAGTGTCAAAAAAAATGAATACTGTGCATCGAATGGTATAGACATAACCTGCGAAAAAAAAAGAGATTAATGATAATAGCGATTCAATTATTTACTTGAAATGGACAATTATTTGTTGGTCAATCTCTCAGAGCATTCCGACTATGAGATCAGTCGGTCGTAGAGCATTCTATGATCTCAAGTTACTACTTCGATCAATACTCCATACAGGACATAATAGAAGCTATTCTTTGCATAATGGACTAATTTATATTAGGCTCCAGATTTCGGTCTGCGTATGTGCGGATTAACCTATCTCAAGGCTATTCTCGAGTGAGTGTAGTATTCTAGTCTACTCATGTCAAATATGTCTTGAAATCTATTATATTTATGACTGCGTGCAAAATTTTAAGAAACAAAACAACAGTACTTATGACACAATGAACGCAATTCCTACCTAAAGCACAATAAGCAATATCCTCTTCCACATGCCTTAAATATCCTTCAATCATCATTAGATTACAATTAAGGTACTTTCTTTAAAAATTAAAGGTTGAAAAGATAGGCAGTTAGGTCACATAATTAAGTTGTAAATTAGCTAAGTTGAGAGAAATAGGAGAGGTGTGTGTAGCAGATAGAGACGAGACGAGGAGAGAGAGAGAGAGAGAGGGGCGGTAAGAAAAAAAGGTCTAAAAAATTAAAGCTTGAAAAGATACGGCAGTTAGTACATAAGTGAATTGAATTACTTAGTGAAAAATAGAGAGGAGTGTTTGTGAGAGAGAGAGAGAGAGAAAGAGAGAAGAGGGGGTGTGTGTATATCGTGTGTGTATGAGAGAATGACGAGTAAAAGGAAGACAGGGTGCAAGTGTATTGAGAAAGAGATATAGGGAGAGAGAAGAGCAGGGTAGAGAGAAAATATGGAAGGAAAAAAAGCAAATAAAGAAAAAAAAATAAAATAAAGATATTTTATTTTATTTTGTATTTTGTGATTTAAATAAAAACAACATAAACTATACAATGATTAGTTTATTATATATAATCAGTTGTAGACATTTCCATATATCCGTGACATCATTCGGGATAAAACTGATCGATAAACAATAGAGAAAAAAACAACATGACCATCGTGAAAGTATTCCCCACAACACACAGCTCTTCATCTGTGAACAACGACCCTACCGATACATCCTTAAAATAAGAAACTGCTAAAAGCAGGGACAGCAAGCGATAGAATCGCAAAACAAAAAATCTATGCAACAACCAGTACCTAAATAAAAGTTATTTCACACACAGACATAAATCTGTAGAGATCTGCAAACAGAAAATAAAATACAAAAAAGGAAAAGAAAGAAATTTTTAAAAGTGAGTCCTAACCCTTTGAGTGCTGTACCGAAATCCAGATCTCAGAGGGAATTTCGCACTGAGACGAATTTAGATTGTCGTAGATATTTGTCTAAGATCCTTCAATTCCTTCTTTCAAATCTCCCATCATCTCTGGCCGAAACTGTCTTCAATAACGCTATCGGAAACAAAAAACAATACGACCATATATTGATAGATAATCCATGTGTCATACAAACTTTCTTTTTATTCGTTGTTTTAAAATCTGGAGTTATCTGATTACGCATGCCTTTTGTTCTATATTTCCTTTGTATAGTTTTTTTTATCAATGTATAACAAAAATATGAATTAAAAGATCCTAATAGACATTCGCTCTGTGAATTTTGGATCAAAAAAATAATGTTTTACCAACTAATGGAAATAATATAAAGTATCATATCAAATAATAGATCAATCTTATATAATCATATAGATAAATACATAAATTCTTTACTTCATTGATATTGGTAACGTTATTCCATGTAAAATAAATATTTTCTTTAAGATGTGACTTCAAAACGAGTATATATATATTATAGTATAATATACCCTTATTATATTATATATATAATATATACATAATATATATATATATATATATATATATATATCTTAAGCAGGGTAAATGTACGTTCCCCAGTTATGAGGTCATTGTATGATGAGCTACATTTGGTTACGGGAATTTCATATATCAATTTGCACCCTCTATACTCGTTCAAGTATTTCTATCTAATACTATTAATAGTGTTCAAGTGATTAATTCATTATAATTGTTTCTATTTTGTACACAAGTATGCTTGATTTAAAGTAATCGTTAGTAAGCAATTATAGCCTCCAATTATATTTTTATACAAATAATATACCATTAAATGAGTATATTATTATTATCTAATCTATAATAATGGAGATTCGCTTCCGTTTTTTGTCTGTAACAAAAAATTACTCACGTCTTATCGTCACATCACCAAAAATCTCATAACATAGTCAATACACTAAAATTTGAACAGCAGCATTAAAGTCCTCATTTTCTTTTAAACAGTTCATAATCTATATTGACTGGTATAATAATCTATAATTAGGTCTTAGTTTTATTCTTAATATACTGGTTAAAGTTACATTTCATTGTCTACTTTTTTAATCTTTAATGAATTAATGACTTTTTACTACTTATGTCACACTCGCTGACATGAATTTTACTCCCCTCAGGCAATATGTCCGTTTTTTTTATTTTGTCTATAATCATTAATTTATAATCTATTCCTTACATTTACACTAATTCATGGCTAAGGCTACGTGTTTGATTCTTCGTGTATTTAAAATTGAAAATGACGGTAGTTAAATGGAATACCCATTATATATCTATAGAATTATTTGCAGTGACCCTTTCATTTACCATCATTTCAAGCTAAACAGCAAGCGGTGAAGAGAACTGACTTTAGAGTAGTTAGAATTAGCGATTCACTCGAATGACCTGACGTCATGGTCATCTGTTCCAATATGCTGCTGGTAAACCATTTTGGCTCTGCAGTTATATAACGTCATCAAAAATAACAGAGCTATTGCTCATCATTTAAGAAACGAAAAGCTCAGATAAGATCCACTAAATAGAAATCAATCCAAAGCATGCCAGTCGGCGATAAAACTCATAGATACTCACAATTAAATAACCCGATTCATTAAGGGGGCATATATAATATATATATATTATATAATATATATATATTATATATTTATATATTATATATATTACCAACCCCTCCGCCGAGCGCGACTGTGACACAATTCAATTTTTTTAAGCGGAGTTTCATTTATAAACCGTCAGGAAAGGAAACTCTGATCAAAACCTGTTGGGTTGAATTTAGAGTTTTCCTTTTCCTAGACCGGTTGCCCTAACCAGGTTAAAGTGCCGTTTGCACTATATTACCATGCTTGGAGCAGTATGATTCATACCTTTCCAAGTGGACTTACCGCTAAGTGAATGCAATTACACGTCCGGAATTTGAACCACCGGTGGCGACGTCCATTTCCATACTTTAACATCACCACGCTCTTCTACCTATTAAGGGTATATAACAATATGATATGAGATAAAACGTTTCTCTAGCTTAATGCATTGCAAAAATCAGAGTCTCTTACGTATATAATTTTATATCTTACTATTTATATAATATATTTATTAATATATATAAATGAAGTATAATATACCGAAAGAAACTATAAATAGAAGGCAAGAAATATGGAATGTCAGTGAAGTTCAAAAAATAAAATAAAAAAATTAATTACAAATCACTCTCCACTGACTGTTCGTTTGCAAAATCACAACAAAATGATCCCACAATAATTTTTTTCAGAAATATTATTTTTGTTTGAGATTACTCCTATCGTACTTTCAATATATTGAGTATTTCAATTTTCATAATTTTTTTTAGAATATTACAAATGAACGTTAAATTGTAAAGTTCCCATAGTTTTCTTTCACTCAAATGTATTATATTTTATTCTTCCTATCTCTTATTATTTCTATCGTCATATTCCATTTATTGGGAATTAAAAAATATAAACAATATTTTTAAAAATACGTAAAATATGATTGTAATTGCAATGACAACTTAGAATATATATTATTGAGCACAAATTAAATAGATGTCATGAACATAAAAAAAAAAGGGAAATTTTATTTATGAAATATGTTTTCTTGTTGCAATTTTAGAAAAGACTAATCGACTAATAATTTGTCCACTTTTCTTATCTATTAGAAAAATGGTCTTATGCGTAGTGTATGATCACAATGTCGAAGATTCTGGGTGGTCGTTTTTGTTTTTTTGATGTCTTATGCATATATCCACTCAATTTCTACTATTTTTTTTAAATATGTGTTTATATTTCATAATTCCCAAAATAATAAGAGGAAGTAGAGAAATTAAAAGTAAAGGAAAGCAAGAGAATAAAATCTATAACATTTGAGTGAAGAAAACTAGGGAACACAAGTTTTACAATTTCAAAGGTTTACATTTGTAAATAATTTTAAAAAAACTTATGAATTGAAATAAATCTAATATTCGAAATGACATTACAGGAGTATTCAACAAAAAATATTTCTGAAAAAAAAATATTGCTGACATTGTTTTATTTCTGCAAACGCACAGTCGTTGAGAGTTGCATTTTATTATTTTATTTTTATTTTTATTTTATTTTTTGAAACCTTCACTGTTCACTCCATATTTCTTGCCTTTATTTATTAATTTCTTTTTGTATATTATTATCTTCCTCATTTATATAATTATTATATATATAAATATATTTTATATATATATATATATATATATATAGTAAGACCCTGATGTTGCAATGCCATTAAACGCAACAGAACGTTTTTATTCTCATATCATATGTTATATACCCTTAGTAGTAGGAGGAGCGTGGTGTGATGTAAAGTATGGGAAATGACTCGTCCGACAGCGTTTCAATTTCTGAACGTGTAATGCATTTCACCTTAGCGCTAATACCCTGGAAAGTATGGAATATACTCTCCCTCACTATGGGGTAAATAGTTAGGCAAACTGGCACTATTACTGGTAGGAACTGTTAGGAAAGAAAACTCTACAATCAAACCCACAGGTTGAATCGAGTTTCCTTTCCTAGACCGTTTATAAATTGAAACATCCGCTTAAGAGCCTTTTCACATCCTCTCAGTGCGGCATGGGTTGTATATATATTACTATATAAATTATATATTTTATATAATATTATATAATAGCCCCTTTAATGAATCGCGTATTTTAAATTGGGTACCTAGGAGTTCTTATTCTCGCCGACTGCTACTCGTTTGATGTTTCTATTTTTGGCTGGAAATCCAATTATACTGAGCTCTCTTTTCGTTCTCTAATGATACGCATCACTCTTTATTTTTGATACGTCTTATTAACCAGACCCAAAATGCGTTTAACCAGCCCAGCTCTCTGGAACAGAGTGATCCATCACCGCCGTCCCTATCGGACTAATCGCCTTAAATTCTAACTACTTAAATCGTTCTCTTCACACTCTTTCGTTTAGCCAATGAGAATGATGGTAAGAAAGGTACTGTGTCATACTTCTATAAGACTATAATCGTAACTTTTTTTTCCCAATTTAATCTCATACCGCATTTCAATTTTACTAACACAGTATAAACTGTAATGCTACCCATAATTATGTACATTATATTATTTTAGTTTACTGTACAAAATAAAAAAAACGATTATTTGCCTGAAAGGGGGAGTAAAAAAATTTCATGTCAGCGAGTTTGTACCCTAACGGTAAGTAAAATCATTCAATTTATTAAAGGATTAAAATTTAGAAACAATTCTGAGAATTAAACTTTAACATATATTAGAATAAAACAAACTATTAGAGATATAATACCATTCATATATTTATAAACCTGTATTAAAAACAAATGAGGAATATATGCTGCATGTCAAATTCAGGTATTTATTCTATTGTTATAGATTTTGAGGACGTAGAGCGTGACTAATTTTTGTTACAGACAAAAAACGAAGCAATCTCCATATTAATAGATTAGATAATAATACTGGAACTCGATATAACTGTATATTATTTTAAGAAAAAATTAGTTAATTTAGCTTAATTGCTTACTAAAGATTATTTTAAATCACATAATTGTTATGTACAAGAAAGAACATATTATATCGAAATAATCACTTGACATAATCATTAATATAACTAGAAATACTGATACGATAGGTGGCACATTATTTAAATTCCTGTAATCAACATATGCTCCGATATAAGTGACCTCTACTAACGGGACGTACATTTACACCTGCTTAATATAATATATTATTAATATTTATAATTTAATATTTTATATAAATATATTATATATACTTATTATATATATATATTATATATATATATTCGGTTTAACTCACATCTTCAAAGAAAAATTCTTTTCCACCTTGGAATAACGTCTCCAATATTCATTTGAAGTCAAGAATATATCTATTTATCTATAGTGTTATTGAAATAAGATTGATCTATCTATTTGATTATTACTTTATATATTTTCCATTATTGTTAAAACATTTATTTTTCTGATCCAAAATTTCATACGAGCGATGTCATTAGTAATCTTTTTATTCATATTTTTGTTATAATTGAAATAAGACAAATATAAAAAGGAAATATAGAACAAAAAGCATCGTAAAACAGATAACCTCGAGTTAAAACACCAATAAAAAAGAAAAGTTTGGTATGAACACATATTATCTAACTCAATATATTGTCGTCCATATTTTCTCTTTTCGTTTCCGATATAGGCGTTAATTCTGAGAACAGTTTTCGCCAGATTATAGAGATTTAAAAAGAATTGAGAAGGACTCTGACAAATTCATCTCTACGACAATGCAAATCTACTATGCAAGTCGCGAATTCCCTGAGATTCTTGGATTTCGTTACAGCACTCAAAAGGGTTTTAGCCTCAACATTTTTTAAATCTTTCCTTTCTTTTTTTTAAAGTATTTTATTTCTTTTCAGATCTCTACAGATTTATTTCTGTGTGGTTGTGAAACTTTTATGTTATGTTGTTGCATATTTTTGTTTATCGATTTTCTAGTCGCTTTGTGTGCGATGTTACAGTTTTCTTATTTTTTAAAGATTATCTCAGGTCAGTTCGTTCCAGAGGAGAGTTGTAAAGTTTGGCGGAATATTTTCACACGATTCCATGTTGTTTTTTTCTCTATGTTTTATCGAATATTATTATCCCTGAAGGTGTCACGGATATATTGGAATGTTCTACAACCTGATGTATTATATAAAATAAAACTAAATAACATGGTTATAGTTTTATGTTGTTTTTATTAAATCACAAAAATAAAAAAATAAAAATAAAATATCTTTATTTTATTTTTTTCCTTTATTGCTTTTTTTCCTTTCCATATTTTTCTCTCTCTACCCCTCCTCTTTCTCTTCTCCCCTCTAATCTCTTCTTCACAACACTTGCACCTCTCCTGTCTCTCCTTTTTTACTCTCTCTCTTCATATTACAACACACACACATACACACTCCCCCTCTCCTCTCCTCTCTCTCTCTCTCTCACACACACTCCCTTATTTCTCTTCAATAAGCTAATTAAACTTTCATTATGTAACTAACTGCATCGTTACACCTTTAATTTTTTAACCTTTTTTCTCGACCCATCTCTGCTCTCTCTCTCTTCTCTCTCTCTCTCTCTCCCACACCACACACTCCCCTCTATTTCTCTCAGATAAGCTAACTTACAACCTTCAATTATGTAACCTAACTGCCTATCTTTATCACCCTTGATTTTTTAAAGAAAAGTAATCCTTTATTGAAATCTTAATGCTCGATTGAGATATTCAACGGTATTGAATCTAGATTATTTCTGTATTGCTTATAGTTAGGAATTGCCTTCAATGCTGCCATAAAGTACATGTTGTTGTTTCTTGAAGAGTTTATTTTGCACGCACTATCCTATCAATATAAAATTAAATTTTCAAACAACATATTTGATCCAATATATAGAACCCTACAAACTACTTACACTCCACTCAGGATAGACTTGGAATGGCGTTATCACACTTCCAAGACCGCAAACTGGGCCCTCAAGATCAGATTTAGTTCCATTATCGCAAAGAGCAACTATCTATATGTCTGATATTGGCGAGTATCGTAGCGAATTACGTATACTGAGATCCATCAGAGGTGCCTACGACCCATGATCTATAAGTCGGAATGGCCTGAGAATATTACCAACAATAATTGTAGCCATTTCAGTAAATAATTTGATCGCTATATTCATTAATCTTCTTTTTTTTTCGCAGGTTGATTTTCGTATACCCATTATCGAACAAGTATTCATATTTTTGAAACACTACATGCTTTATTGTGCTAGAGTTTCAATGTAAGTAGTAAAGTAAATCGTCAGGTCGCCTAAAGTTTGTATCGCCACGTAAGCGAGGGTCTATCCTTTTCAATAGCGCTCAGACCAAGAATTTGTTTTGCATCTCAGGTGGAGCGCCAACTACCTATCAGTCCTTACTTTAACGCCACAGATCCCTGTGCTACTCATGCGCTGAGTTGCGAGGGACCCGTGTCATAATGAATGACCTTGGGTTCAGCCGAACCTCGATACCACTAAACACTGATACACACTGTCTAAATACCTAATACATCCCTTGATTTTATATGCTCGACATAAAACCTGGTAGCTTTGTTTTGGAATTTTGACATTTTGGGATGCTTATTAGAGTTATTATATATGAAATAGGCATATATATAATAAAGAGCAAAATTATAATATCATCATCATCATTATCATCATCATCATTCATCAATCAACGTATGCTTACAGTAAGATCTTTACGACTAACCGAATCGTCTCCCTCGTAACCAGCTCCTAAATTCCCCTTACCAACACGTCGTTAATTCCCGCACCAGAATGATCTTTCATTTCTGAATAATCACTAGTATGTCCAAGTATGGACCCAGATTTCAAAGTCATAACAAACTCGTATTTTGCTTTTCCGCAGTGTCTATATCATCCCTATTTAGGCAGATTCTTATGTGAATGGCAGTAGTGGTCATACAGCTGCTCTTTTTGATGTATATTAAATATATTTTAAAACCCAACCATGACTGTTTTGGAAACAATTTTACTTTTCTATAGTTGTACTGTATACAATATTTTAAATTCTATTCTTAATTATTTCGTCAGTTATAAAAGTATAAAAATCCGATCCATTCGTTGCCCACAAGTGTAAATAGATGATAATAAACTAACAGTGTCCTTATTTTAAGTAGAAATTTTAACGTTTTGATCAAAATATTTGTATTAAAGGAATTTTTTATTTATTATTGATCTTACACATAAAAATTAATAATCTTCGAGAATATGAAAAATATTCGTTTTTTTTAAAAAATCAGTTTTGTGTCATCGATAAACAATGTTTTGTATAATTCTGCTATTTTTCCTATATGGATTATTTTTCGTATAGAAATCTTTCTTTTATTAACCGTAAAAATGAATACACTTTATGTGGGATATTTATTAAATACTCGCAAGTCACGTGAGTATATTCACAACGAAAGAGTATAAAGTATTTATTTTTAAAAATTTAAAATGTTAGCATCAAAAAGATGGGGATATTACTGGCTTTTCTATCAATCATTAACCTCGTATCCAGCCCTTTTTTTCTAAAAGCAAGAGATGTCGTATTATATATGGAATTAGCTTGGCTTTTTTTTTTGTTACTTGTGGTAGAATTGAAGAGTTCAACAATTTCATTATATGATTATTATAATTATTCTAGTAATCTAATCAAATCAAAAAACAATATTTTATTTCTCATATGATATATAAGTGTATAGCGCGAATTAGAGATCAAGGCCTTCTTTTCTGAGTTATAAAGCTTAAATATTCCGTGCACAGACGTGATTCCGTAATTCTTATAGTAATATATAATAGAGTTGTGTGTGAAAAGATGTGATAGACAACAAAATAAATGATGTATATACAAAGTGAATAATATTAAAAAAACTGAAATAATACATAGATATAAAAAAAAAAATGAATTAACAATGACTAGCTGGACAGCCTCATACACAAATATACAATAGTTATATATAGCCAACAACGCTAGCGACCTATCCATATACTATATTATATATATATATATAATAAATTAAATAAACCACCAGACCGTATTTAGTTAATTTGGAAAAATGGCCAAAAATATCCCAGAGATGTGTCCATTTATGAAAGAATAAATAGTTTTCTGATCCATTCGGATTTATACTTATTAGCATAGGCCTAAAAAAGTGCTATCTCTCAACCTCAGTCTCTTATTATATCAGCATATAGTAATCAGTAGAGTAATTTACCCATGACAAGCTAATTTCATGTATCGGTTCACTACGTATCGGTACCTGTAGTAAAACTCTGCGTGCTGAAATTCCGTTTCATTTCTTGGAGCATAATCGTAAGTATAAATAAGACTTTAATAAGTTTTTAAAACAGCTGATGTACCGATGTTCTACATAGTGCAGGGCATATTTGCCGATGTTCGCTCTTGATATTTATTTCATTAATCATCGAATTCATACATATACGCTTCGTAACTACTTCAAGCAACATAAAATTATTAAATTAATATAAATATATATATATTATAGTGTTTGATATTTTGAAGCAATTGACAGCTGAGCTAAGGTTTCCTAAACATTAGAGTAAAGAAAAAACTGGTTTTTTAAGTTGATAAGTCGAGACAATTGTCAAATAACTAAGGCGACGTCACTCCATGTCCTGTAATTATATATATATATATATAATTATATATATATATTATATATATATAATATATATATATATATATGTTAAAGCCGCTCAGCGGACAATTTTCCACCGATTTGACGTGCTCTTTTTCAAAATTTTATGTATCATGTGATATTAAAGAAAAAATGTGTAAATTTATTTATTGTTATAACGTTAATAGTGTTCCTCCCTTTTCAAAATGTCATTTAAAGTTATTGAGTATTTATCATATGCATGAATTAAAGTTCAAACGTTTTAAAGAGTTAGTGAGTTATTATTCAAATACAATCTTATTACAATAAACATTACATATTACTATATAATATATAATATATATATAATATAAATATATAATATATATTATATTATCACAGAAAATGATGAATAACAACAGGTTAATAATAAAATAATAATAATAAATAATATAATAGTGATGATAATCTATTAATATGGAGATTTGCTTCCGCGTTTTCTGTTTTGGTAACAAAACTACTGTCACTGCTTAAGTCACCTTACCAAATTGTCATAAATAGATAAATACACTCAAAATTTGAACAATGAACTATTAGACGTCCCGCATTGTTTTTTCAAAAACAAGTTTTATAAATACAGACTGGTGTTATATATCTATATATATTTTTTTATTTTAAACTATTTAAAGTTTACATTTCAAATTGTTTATTTTTTAATCCTTTAATGAATTTGATGATTTACTTACTTAGAGTACAAACTCCTACATTGATTTTACTCCCATCTTCACGCAATTATGTTTTCAAAATCTAGTTTTACATCGCTAGCGAGCGCGTTTTTATTTGTACTAGTAGAAATAAGCTATATATATTTGTTATGTTGCGTTGGTGTGTGTCACAATAGCAAATGGAGAAGCGAACATTCTCTGCACTTTCTATTTTAACGTTTCCATTAACGCTGCCCTATATGATTTCAAACCCGGAAATCAGGAAAATTTTTTCTTTTTCAATACCTCCAGAAAATTCATTCTGGAATATTGAACTCGTTCATTTTTTAAAATGATTGGAGAAAGAATGATTTATTATGCCAATTTATTCAGGGAAATGAAATATGCTATGCTACCAAAACCATAAGCCAGATTCATCTTTTACATATTTAGGCTAATCTTTCTTAAATGTAATCTTTCTTATTTAAACATTTTATGTGTCGAGAGTGTGGGTGATTACTTCCTAAATCAAAAGATAGAGCGTGTGTGAGTAGACATAGCAGGATGGAAACGGCCAGTCAAGTTCGTTTTTGTGTTTTCGACGCTATAAGTGACTGTTAAATTGAACAAAATGTAAAATATTTCATCCCTCTTTAATTTACCTGTTTATAAATTCAAAGCTGGGGGAATTTTGTGCTCCGTCACCGATGAAGTAAAGCTCTGCACGTTTACCGAATTGAAACAATAATTCGAATCGAGTTCTTTATAATCGGGATCTTTTAGCAGTTATTGGAGTGGCTGGTAGTCGTGGTGATATCTGGCCGAGTTTCCACTCACAAAGGTTCAAAATTAGTATCGGTATATCCGTGATCCGTTAACTCTGAATAAACTGAAAGTAGGAAAACAATAAACTCATTTATACACACACAAAGATTTTGTACATAAATCTTAGTGTAATGGTTAGCAAGATAATCATGCAACTCCATTACTAGGGAGTAGCCAGTCTGATCCTGGCTGAATGGTTCATATTTACGACCTTGTGTCATATCCTACCCCTGTCGAATGGGGTAGGTAGATGTCTATAGAGATGTCCCAAGAGATAAAATATGCACAAATTGTTATAGGAACAAGCTGCATTTTGAAAGCGGTAAAAATTAGTAGGAAATCTTTTGAAAGATAGACAGGCAGTAGATTATACTGTAATAGATTGCTGACATTACTGTGTTATGATCAAGCAGACAACAGACAATACTGTTCAATAACAGAGGAAAGAGAAGAGAGAGAGAGAGAAGAGAGAGAGAGAGAGAGAGAGAGAGATCACGTATTTACTTATCAAACAAGGGGAGATAATTATGTTTTATCTTCTTACATGATAATATCTTAGTTGTTAGTTCTACCAGTCACCAAGCATTAACTGAGCTCAGTCGTTAGAGTGTCGGACTAGGAGCCACAAGGTTCCGGATTCAATACCAGCCCTCGCACACTCAGCGTATGAGTAGCACAGGGATATGTGCGGTAAAGTGAAAAGATGATGGTAGGTGTGGCGCTTCACATCAGACGTCAAAGACAATCTCCTTGATCTAGCGCTACTGAAAAGAGGATATACTCCCTCGCTGTATGCGTGATACCGACTTTGATAACACAATACAATTATTGTGTTATCAAAGTCGGTATCACGCATACAGCGAGGGAGTATATCCTCTTTTCAGTAGCGCTAGATCAAGGAGATTGTCTTTGACGTCTGAGGTGGAGCGCCACACCTACCATCATCTTTTTTATTTTATACGAGAGACTCAATTTTTATTTTATACGAGAGACTCAACAAAATCAATCAACTTGCGGGACGTTTATCGTCGTAAGAAAAGAAATCATGGACAAATCTGTTTGCATGTCACATAATTTCAAACCAGCTTTACTACTTTTAGAAATGTTGCCATATCAGTAGGGCCTTGAATACCCTAACTGTACCCTGTCCAGAGAGGAAAAAAGGGAGTTCTGCATCTGATGATGCTCCAGTTCTATAGATCGGGGCCGTGTAGAGTAGCCCTTCATTGTCTTTACTACCAGTTCCACTCTGACCAGGACTAATTGTACCTGTTAGGGTCTCATCAATGGGTTAAATAGGTGTGTTTAAAAATTATTCTATTCGATAGAACCGTCTACAAAAAAATCTAAATCTCCTAAATAACCGTAAAAAAACAAATGTAAATATCAAATATGTATGTTTAAAAATTATTCGTCTTCGATAGCAATACCTGATACCGTATAACTGCAAACTATTTGTATTAAGGAAAGTTACTTGAAGTTTGAAGTTAACTAAGGGTTATTATTACTTTAAAAAAAGAATAGAAACAATGATTATATTTTAAAATGGCATGATCAGCAGCACATTTATCTTAAATGATTTTTGTTAATGTTTTGTTAGCTATTATCATTATTCGTGACTATAGTTGTTATTATAAGCAATAACTACATTTATTCAATCTTTTATGGTAATTTCTCTGAGGAAAAAAGTCATCGAACAAATTGGGTGGCCATGGAGCTGCACTCAGATTTTGATGCATGTTTGAAGAATGGTGAATGGAATCCCAAAGATTGCACACCCAACAATTGATTCCTCTTTACAACAAATACCAAAATCGATACAAAATGACATCAGTTTCGTCTTGGCAATTGCCAGAATTCTCTAACATAACTTTGGAAGACATTGGCACCTTCTAGTCTTGAATACAGGGTTATCTTTTCACTTGACTGAATTCGCACAAAGCAAAAGAATCCAACCCGCAATAGATAACTGGCTAATCGGTAAATGCCTTTATCTTTCAGCTAGATTTTCTGATTTTAAACGAAAAGTCTATTTTTACCTGTGAGTGTCATTTACCTGTGCAATCAAATCGAGAATATTTATTTCTGGCGAAGTTAAATCATCAGAAAACTAATTCTAGAAATCGCCGTTTAACCTCCTGTTTACCTAAACCATGGGGAAAATAAACAGATTCGGGCTTTTTCCCTAAAAGCATTAGTGAGAACTGAACGCAAATAGCCTCGTCTGGGATTTGAACTTAGGTCGCTGATTACATTTTATATGCGTCAATAACCATCATCAACGCTCACACTCTATAAAAGTCAAGATAGTATCGTGTTTACTATGCGATAATAATAAACTCACTCAGCTAAAAACCTCGGAAAACACAAAAATTGATCGGCGAATTATTTTAGCTTTTAATAAAATATTCCGGTCTCTGGATAACTAGAGATAACAGACAAGGTGAGAATAAATAAGACGATTACAATCGACCAAGTTCTGCATTGTTTGATTATTACGAGGATCTTATTCTAGAACAGTGGGCCACGACACTAACACATATATTAGTGGTATGGTAGTCGAGGTTGAATATCACTGCCAATGACCGACGTTGTTTTTATCACGTAACCGATCAAGGGTAAAGGGTAATCAGGCAAAAGGGCACCTAACATGAAAGCAGATGTATAACAATGAACCACCGCACTCAAAGAGTATTGCATTTGACCAGCTTTAAGAAAGTCTAGAAAGGAACATGCCGTTGTATCCCGATTACTCATTGGTTACATAAGACTAACGCACTCCTATATACTCAAACAAGAACAACAACCACATTGTGAAACATGTCAAACATCTGTGACTGTTAAACCCTTATTCATGCAATGCAAGTTTTTTTGCTCAAATCAGAAACCGTTATTTTAATGCAAACAATATGAAAGATCTAGTATTATTAGTGTTATTCGGACTATTGTCCCCATCTTCATTGTAATTTGTACAACGTTTCGGCCGATATACCCTCCGGCCTTCTTCAGGTATTTCTTGTCGGACTCGGGAACCTTCTCGGACTCGGGAACCTTCTTTTCGAACTCGGGAACTTTCTTGTCGTATTCGGGAGCCATCACGGAACTTTGAACCTAACCCTTTATTTATTCCACGGGGGTATCCTGTTCTCATTCCGCTAACCATAGCTGGGGTAGGAGTTGTATTAATTAATTATTTTTCTAACTGCTTTCACTTAATTAGTTGTGCTAATTAATTATTTTTCTAACTGTTTTCACTTAAATAATTAATTAGCACATTACCTACAATTGCACTATTTAATGGCATACTCATTATAACGGAACTTTTAATGACAAATTCATCCGAAAAGAAATACTTAATGTCAAGGTAATTCTAATGGACCTTCTTAGCTTTGTTATTCGAGTTTCCGAGTTCAATACAGGTCCTCGGCCACATAGCGCATGAGTAGTACAGTTATCTTTGCGGTAAAGTAGAGAGCTGATGGTAGGTTTTGGCGCTCCACCTTAGATGCAAAAACAATCTCCCTGATCTAGCTCTAGTGGAAAAGGGATAGTTTACTACTTATGTAAAACTTCATTTGGTTTACCCAGCTGAACCGTACAATTCTTTAATAATTATTCTCGTTTTCTCACGAGCGCAGTTATTAATAGTTCAACGGACAACGAGTTTTCCAGCTAAGACCTGGGATTCGCCCCCCAAGAGAAAAACTGCTTCGGCTGAATAGGACTGACAGGCTTACCACGTGTCACGACTCACAACCGGGAGGTTGCGGGTTCAATCTCTAGCCTCCCTCTTGATCTTAATATCACAAGAGTAGTAGCTTTCAGCGTTGTTTTCGTCCTCTGTCCTGTTGACGGATTTTATCCCCATCATAGCTGGCTTGAAAACAAATGCTCACCAGTCTCTGATCCCGAGTAAATGCTCACTAGAGACCAGCCGTCCCACGACAAACTTATCACATGATTAGCAAAAAGCAGCACAACTATTACAATCCATGCATGAGCAGGGCTCTCCCTATGGCTTGCTCCCACATGACCATTCATACAGCGGCGACAATTTACCACTCCACAGCACATAAAAATCCAGATTCCGATTTCTGTCCAACACACTGAACAAGTAAACTGCCGGGGTAGACTCTCCGAACCAACCGAGAGAGCTGTAATTTCGCACTTTCAAGATGTGGACACTCCATCCATAACAGAGTTTTATGTATCCTCTTAATAAAGACTTGACTAAGAAATTCCAAACAGTATGCCTTTGAACCATATTCTTGTGAAATGTGTGGGTCATCCTTTGCACAGAAGACATCTTTGGTTCTTCATATGCGGACACACTGGAGAGAAACCTTATTCTTGTGAAATGTGTGAATCTTCCTTTGCACGTAAGCCATATTTGTTGTCACACATGCGAACACGTACTGTTCCGAAGCCATATTCTTGTGAAATGTGTGGATCTGCCTTTGCAGAAAAGACAACCTTAGTGTGTCATATACAAACTGACACTGGAGAAAAAAAAATATTCTTGTGAAACCTGTGGATCTTTGTGAAGTCATCTTTGTTAAAACATATGCAAACGCACACTGGTGAGAAACCATATTCTTGCAAAACATGTGGAAAAGCCTTTAGACTTTTTTTCAATAGATTTTCCATTTAGTCAGATTAATCTTGAATTCTTACAACATTATTATAATCAATGATAATTTAGAATCATTACGGTTTAGCTCAGTCGATAGAGCGTGGAACTAGGAATCACAAGGTTCCGGGTTCGATACCGGGCCGCGCCAACTCAGCGTATGAGTAGCACAGGTATCTATGCGGCAAAGTGAGAAGCTGACGGTAGGTGTGGCGCTCCACGTCATACGCAAAAACAATATCCTTGGTCTAGCGCTAGTGAAAGTGGGAGAGACTCCCTCGCTGTTTGGCGGATACCGACTTTAGGCAACCCCGACAACTTTTTACTTAAAATTTAAGATATTATACTCACTTTTTATGATTTTGTTAAATTTCGTTAAGCTCAGTCGGTAGAACGTCCGACTAAGTGCCACCAAGTTCCTGGTTCGATATCGGCCCTCGCTAACTCAACTTGGTCTAGCGCCAGTGAAAGCGATAGACTCCCGTGCTGTTTGACTGATACCGACTTTAGGTCACTCCGACGACTTTACATTTAGTGAAATTCGTTTTGTTTATAAACCACAACATCTGATGTTATTGTATTTTATCTTAACATAACAAATACAAAAATAATTTTGCTTCAATAATTAGTAAATATTTTTAGTAGATTTTCCTTTATTCTGTACTTATGGTAATTTGAAAGGATTTTGTTTTCAATTTATTATTTCTCATAAAGTTTTTGAAAATTGTTTCATAAATCTTTTCTAAGGAACGGTATTCTATTATTTTTTTCGAATACTATTATGAATTTTTTATGAATACTGTTACTGTTACCAAATTTTGGAAAAAAATGAACGCCGTTAATGATAACCAAATGGAATTGTCAGATTTAAAGGAACAAAAACAAAACACAAAGCGCTTGAAGGTAGGTAGAACTATTCATTCATTCATAATTAAATACAACCTCTAAAATGTTTTTTAATATTTCTATACACAGACGCATATTATTACACATTATTTACTCCTGGAATCTGCATGGATTGACCCAGGTGAGATTTCCTATGATTGACATAGCCAGCCCTCGAAAGCAAAACTCGACCACATGTCAGACACTTCCAACCCTCCATGTTCTCTCCAATATGACAGGTGTAACCCTTTCGAAGTTGACGTCAACTTCGAAAGGGTTACAGACGCATATACACACATACATACACACACATACACAAACACACACACACACACACACACATACATATATATATATATATATAGTGATTTTGACTGAGGTTTTAGTATAGTATATAGTGATTATATATAGTATATATATGATTATATTATATTTAGTATAGTATATAGTGATTTTGACTGAGGTTTTAGATTTTATCTAACAGTAAGTGTATCAATTCTACTTGTAGATATAAGAGACATTCAATGTGTAACCTGAATATTGTATAAGTACTTCGAAATAGGAAACGCTGTTTACTGTAACACCTTTCTTAAGGAAAACAATTCTGATATACCGTTTAAAGTCGCAGAATACTGTCAGAATAACCTTCTTTGTTGATTGATGTTTCTGGAGACTTTTACTCTACCGGAGAGTCAGTGTGGTTCGACTCCAGTGATTATCTTTTTGACTCAGCGTCGTAGTGGCGAACCGACATTTAGTCCATTCGTAAATATTCTTTGTTAAAATATGTTTCTTTATGGATATATAATATTCTGTAAATTTAACATGTTTTGCAATTCTCAGCCACCAAATATTTGATGACAGACCTCTGTTCAAGCCTGGTGGACTCTGTTTGATTTGCCACCAACTTGAATAGCGTCAAAACAAATATTGAATATATATAACACTACGTTCTGTTTCTTGGAATGGAGAGAATGACGTGTCAACGCTCGTTACGTTCTGACACTCATTTCCGAATGGAGAGATGATGTGTTAAACGTTTGTTAAGTCCAGGCTCTTATTTCCAATAGAGTAATGATGTATTCGTAGAAGAAATATTTGTATACTTATCTCTCTGGACCAGTATTCCATTGGGAGAGGGTGAAATCCTGGTTGCTGGGCTGCTGTTCAGTTGAATGGCAAGTCCATGATGTTTGGAGTCTGGAAGCCAGCTGGGGGGGGGATATATTGCCTTGTGCCATTTAGAGTTTTTACTAATAACACAAGGCCACTTATTTTTCTCATGAGAATTCTATTACCCCCCTTGCCAAAACTGCCGAGCTTAAGCCCCATATCTTTCTCTCTCAAAACATTCTCCCAGAATCAATTCTTTCTCCCACCTCTCTCTCTTCCTCTCTGCCATTTTGCCACGTCTCATCGCCTCGTCCAATGTAAAAATGCCATGTGTCTATGCTAATTCATCATTAAACTTTTCCATTCTCATCTAACTCAGGTAACATCCATGGCTCCACGTTACCCGCCCCCCATTAGGCAACATATTAACAAATCACAAAAATTTCCCTGTCATGATTTCTCGAATGCTCGGAATTGAATTAGATTAAATTTTTATTGTTATTATTTTATATTTTTAATTGATATATATATATATATATATATATAATATATAATATATATATATATATATATATATATTGATAAGTTGTAAACACGGTGTGTTTGGAATGGATTTTTGCCGACAATTTTTGGGAGAATATGTGCTTAATTGGAGTCGTACCTAATTTTGAAAATTAATTAATTAATAATGAATTAGGCGGGAATGCCCTATTTAAATGTATGGCTTGATTTTTCTCGATTTGTTTAGCCATATATTTAAATAGGGCATTCCGCCTAATTCATTATTAATTAATTAATTTTCAAAATTAGGTACGACTCCAATTAAGCACATATTCTCCAAAAAAAAAAAAAAAAATAATATATATATATATATAGTGGTACCTTGATTTACGAATCTAATTCGTTCCACTTGTAACGCAATTTCCTCGTATATCAAATCCCTTTACCCCACTGAAATAAACTGAAATACCATTAATTCGTTTCATTCCACTCAAATAAAACAAACACATTAATCTATTTTGAGACTTCTTTAAAATTAGCAAAATATCTATATTGTATATATTTGTATGAAACATAATAGAATAGAATGTACAGAATAATGTGCTGTAATATGTTTAAATGTTCATTTTTTTTATAAATAATATTTTTCTTTGCGTTAAATAAATTTGGAAATTTAAATATTTTAGTGAAAATATTAACATACGCGTATCTGAAGCTCTCTCCTATCTCAAATTTTAGCTCACAACAAAAAGCAAAAAATCGACTCAGAGCTCATTTCTCGGAAAACTTGAAGTTAGGACACTCCTAACTCAAGGTAGTATTATATATATATATATATATATATATATATATATATATATTATATATATATATATATATATATATTAGAGAGAGAGAGAGAGAGATAAGCCCCGAAACGGTTTGCACACTCTCTCCTGATGAGCCCATGCAGTTTTAAAATCTTTTGTTTTTTCATTTTATCATATTCATACTGTCGGATTAATTTCCATTTTATTTTCACATACTTGTCCATGGAAAAACTTTACATATGAATGTTTACTCCTTCAATGATATTTATCCATAACACCACGGATTTACCTATAAAAGTGGGCTACTTATTTTACAGTTGGATTGTATTACAAATAATGTTGATATTTATATACACTTTTTATACAAATTTACACTTTTTTAAATTACTCTACACCAGACTTTTTGAGTCTTATTTTATAACTATAATGCTTCTGATTATTTTTAAAATTAAAATGAGGTTCATTTTATTTTAAATAAATTCATTTAATTTTTAAATAAAATTCATTTTATTTCTAATATAGACAGCGCATTTTTTTATTAATTCCAACGTTTGACTAGCAGCGTTCTGTTTTTGCTAACGGTCATTTTTCCCGTCTTATTTTTTGTTGATGACCGACCCACGTGCGGTCGATGCATGATATTGCGAGGGTCCTCATATATATATATATATATATATATATATATATATATATACATATATATATATATATATATATATATATATATATATATATATATATATATATATATATATATATATATATATATATATACAATTTTGTGTGTGTATGAAATCAAGTTTTATGGGTTGAATCACAGTTTCCAATATGAAATTTACCTTTGACCTTTTCACAAAATATCATCAGTTGGTTTTTTGTGGTGTACTTGGAAGTATTAGTTAAGATATTGTCGCCTATATATCTTGATAGATATGACACTTGCCATGTCTCTTAGAGACGCATCTGAACATTTTGATAATTGACAATTTACTGATGACATTTTCCTCTATCTTTACTTCCGGGAGAAAAAAATTCTACTCACAAATTTGCACCTGCGTTTTTGTCTGATGACATGTCAGAATTTAAGATTGTAAATTTCGCTAATAGATAGCAGCATCTTTACCTGTCAATTACATCATTTTTTCTATTATATATATATATATATTATATATATAATATATATATATACATTAATACGAAAACAAAGTTATATATACTAGCAAATATATGCACCCTCCGGGTGCAAGTATTTAAATTTTAATGTAATAAAATATTGTATTAAATTAGAAAGGCTAATGAAACTAAATAAGAATACAGATAAAAATATTTGAAACAGAGAGAGTATAATAAAAGATTTGAAACAGAGGGAGTATAATAAAAAATGGAACAACTGAAACTTACTCTTCCATCACTCTCGTCTTTCATTGTTATTTTTTCTAATTTAAGTATTTAATTAAAAGAGGAAGTAAAGAATAAAATGACAGTTATTTTATCTTGTTAATGGATTTCATTTAAGATTCATTGAAGAGATTTTTGCTTATATTCATTAAAATAAAACCAAACAGTTAGAAATCAATAATACTAAGCACATATTTATTAAATTCGATTTTTTAATATTAATATGCAAATTATCCTTCCCATTCACACTGTAAACCGCTATCTTGTTGTATATATAAATATAATTGCATGTTGTCAGTATGTAGACATAGTTAACAGTATTAATAATGTAAGACAATTTTATTAATAATTGAGGTTTAGATAAAAATAAAATCATGGAGAATGTGATGTCAATAACTAAGAGAATTGTGACTTGAGTTATTTTATCTTGTTAATGGATTTCATTTAAGATTCATTGAAGAGAGTTTTGCTTATATTCATTAAAATAAAACCAAACAGTTAGAAATCAATAATACTAAGCACATATTTATTAAATTCGATTTTTTAATATTAATATGCAAATTATCCTTCCCATTCACACTGTAAACCATAGCGGTTTACAGTGTGAATGGGAAGGATAATTTGCATATTAATATTAAAAAATCGAATTGTTGTATATATAAATATAATTGCATGTTGTCAGTATGTAGACATAGCTAACAGTATTAATAATGTAAGACAATTTTATTAATAATTGAGGTTTAGATAAAAATAAAATCATGGAGAATGTGATGTCAATAACTAAGAGAATTGTGACTTGAGTAGGAATATAGTTTCGGTTACAGACAGAAAAACACACAATCTCCATTATAATAAGATATATATATATATATATATATTGTGAAGAATGATTACAAAAGTATTTTATTATATCATATATTAAGATCATTCTAGTTATTCTAAAAGTTTTCAAGTTCTTCTAAAAGTTTCCGAGTTGCATTCCTTATAATCCTTAAGTTCGTTTTATAAACGACAGACCTGAAACATTTTATCTAACCACCCAATGTTTTAGCAGCCTAAGCGGCATTGTGTTTTAGTTGAAAGTGACGGATTAGAATTACCAGATCTTTATAGCTATGGCTGTGGGATATACCGACTGCACATCTGCAATGGGACAAACATTTTCTATCTAATCCCATTGATGGGACCCTAACAGGTACTACCAGTCTGGGTCAGAGTGGACCATGGAGCAATGGTGATGAAGGGGTGATCCACATTCCCCAGACCTCCAGAACTGGATCCTCACCATCAAATAGAGTTTAATGTCATTCCCAAGACCTGAAGAGCCTTGGCCTCAGCCACCGACTTCTAGCACATATATGATTAAAAGGGTTGGGGCTGGCCATAAGGGCAATAGGGCTGGGGCAACTATATAGGTGCTATGGTTCGACATGACCAGCTGATTAATTTGAGGGCGCCTCTCCAACCACCCGTCTAGTCTAAGTAATTATTTAAGTGGAGTGTTGCATGTCATGAACTGCTCAGCTACCAGGATTCCATCCTTAAGAATCACAGGTCACCACCCAGGGCCAACAGGTGGCCTCATTTGGAGAGGACTTACTACCTTGCAGAGGTGCAGTCGGTGTATTCTAAAACCCCAGCCGACAGGCTTATTTTAATCGGGTACGCATTTCATTATTTTGTGTTGGCTATGGATGGTAACCTGTGAGAATAGGATTCTAGTTGTTGCGCGGCCTGTGACCCGGGTTTTAAATGGCCCCAGTTATTTAGGCTAGACGGGCGGTTGGAGAGGCCTTATCCAATCTATCGGCTGGATATGTCAAGCTTTATAACATTAATCAACTGCTGGTTAACCCTCAGCCACAGTTAAAGAAAAGTGGGTATACTACTTATACTACGCAATTAGGTTGATACCGACAAGAGACCACTACACTTACATGGTTAGAAATACGTATTCATATTAAACCCCTAAGAATTTCGTTCTTAGTTATAATATTATTGTTTTAATAGCCAATATATTAAGGCCCACATACATTTTAAACTAGTAATACTCAATGGCAATCATAATAAGTAGACCAACAGAGAAACACAACACACGTACACCCATATATATATATATATATATAATATATATATATATATATATATATATATATATAACATTCCAAATGAACTAATATCTATTTCTAAAAAGATAAAAGCCAATTTTTTCATCAGTCCTTTCTTACAAAAATTATAAGGTCTAAAAGGATAAAATCCAAAAAATAATTTGTTTTATTTTTCGAAAATATCAAGATACATTTCCAAAATATTTAAATCCATTTCCCAAATAAAATCCATTTTTTTTTATTGGTCCTCTTTTTCAAAAACAATCAGATCCCTTTCTAAAAAGATAATACAAAACAAATTGTACCCTTTTTTCGGAAATAATAAGATCCATTATGAAAATATTCGGATCCATTTCCGCAAAAATAAATCCAGTTTTTGTTTTATTTGTTGTACTTTTCAGAAATTATCAGATCGATTAAATAAAATCCTAAATAGATTGTTTACTTTTTTTTCTCAAAATACTAAAACCCCATTTCGAAAATATTTGAATACAATTAAAAACGATGCAAGGCAATTGCGTAATATAATGTTTATTCAAAAAAATTTCTAAAATTATATGACGTTTTTAAAAATGGACCTTAATTTGCTTGGAATGGTATATATATATATATATATATATATATATATATATATATATATATATATATATGAGTGTGTGTGTGTTGTGTGTGTGTTTGTTTGTTTGTCTGTATCTGTATGTATATACATATATATATATAGAGAGAGTAAGGTAGTGGTGCAGGGACAGAACAGACAGACATATATTTGGTTTGCTTGACTTTATATCAGCGTCAAATTTCACCGAGGAAAGAGACAAGTTGTCTTGTCTTCTTTCTCTGACATTTTCACGTAGCATTCACTTAGCCAGGGTGTCATATCCATCTGAAAATAAGAGACACTTGATTAGTCTAATTGTTGAGGAAAATAGAAAGAAGAATCAATATGACAATTAAATGAATTCATTTTTTTCAGACAGATGTTTTCTTTGAACGGTACACCTATTTTACATCTTATGTCAAAAACCCGTGAAAGACACATAGGATTAATATGTTGTGTTGTGATGATCTACCAATTAAGGATGTTTAAAAATCAAACCTCCAAGATGCGCTAGACTAACGATGTTCCGCCCTGTCGGCTGGGGTGTTAGAATGCATCGACTGCACCTCTGCAGAGGGGTAAGACTCCCCCAATGGGGCCACCTGTTGGCCGTAGGTGGCGACCCGTGATGCTTAAGGATAGAGCCCAGGTGGATGAGCAGTTCGTGACATGCAATACTCCACTTTGGCCCTATCTTGGGC
>CM042159.1:64041291-64068791 GCA_023376005.1 Doryteuthis pealeii | reverse complement strand
GTAAATAACTAAGGGAATTGTGACTTGAGTATTAATATAGTTTTGGTTACAGACAGACGAACACAATCTCCATTATAATAAGATATACAATTTATACCTCTTTCTGTGGAAAAAATTGATCTTGAAAACATATTTACGCTAACAGCTGTTGTCCACCAGGTAAGGAATGTCCAACTCAAAATAATCCTATTGTCGCTTTTGGAGTATCACCTTTATTGTCTAATCATCTATCTTTTAAAGAACAGTAATTACCAAAAGTAGCGCCAAACGTCCGTAGTTCATTCTGTCTTGAACATTTTGTGAGTAAACGCCGACCTTTGTCAAAGAATTGCCACTTATCCGACATGTGTAACCATCACCTGGACTTTTAACTGACGGCGAAAACAGTTGCTTCAGGGAAGATTTCCAGTCTTTCGATACTTTTTATATGAATACAAAAGTCTCTACCTCCCTCATCCAATGAATGTTTGTTAATAAAGCTGAATCAATATAACGTTGTGTTTCCCACGGTTGGAATTGAAATTAAATTCTTAGCCGGAGGCGGAACTTTTATGAAACTGAATCGACACCTTTTGCACCGAACAAGAAAATTAGACCAATTCCTTCTAAGAGAATTAATTTGAATATCTTAAGGGAATTATCAATTTAATGATATTTGCTTCAATTTCAACCTTTCTTTTTTTCATCAAGTTCTTTCTTTCTTTCTTTCTTTCTTTCTTTCTTTCTTTCTTTCTTTCTTTTGTTTCCCCGATTCGTTCTTTCTTCTCTTTTGTTTGTCTCATTCCCTTCTTTGGTTTGATTTATTCATACAATTGTAAATTCATTCCTTCTTTATTTTGTGTATTTCTTTTTTATCATGATTTGTATGTTTCTTTATTTGTTTTCTTTTTTCATTCTTTCATTGTTTCTCTTTTAATGTTTCTTTCTTTAAAAAAAACATTTTTTTTAGTTTTTGTTTATTTCCTTCGTGTTTCATTCACCTGTTTTTTCTCTGCATTCATTTATTATTCTGTCTTTCTTTCTTTCTTTCTAATTTTTTCTTTCCCTATTTTTGTTTATCTTTTTTCCTTTCTTTCGTATTGGTTCTTGTTTCTGTATTTTCTTTCCTTCTTTCTTTCTTTCTTTCTTTCTTTCTTTCTTTCTACTTTGTGTTTGTTTCTTTCTTTTTCTATTTCTTTTTTATTGAATTTTCTTTCTTTCTCTCCTTCGTTCTTTTTTCTTTCTCTTTAATTGAATTTTATTTTCAACTATGTTTGTTTCTCACTTTCTTATTGATTGAATCTTATCTTTTTACTTCTTTCTGTCTTTCCTTCTGCCTGTCTTTCTTTCTTTCTTTCTTTAGTTTTTCTTTCTTTCTTTCTTTCTTTCTTTCTTCAACTTAGATTACATTTTCTTTTCTGCCGTATTTCTTTCTTTCTTTTGGATTGAAATTTAATTTTCTTTCTTATCTTGTTTTTCTTTCTTTCAATAGTTCTTTCTTTCTTTCTTTCTTTCTTTCTTTCTCACTGATTAAATTTTCTTTTATTCTGATTTTATTTGTTTGTTTTTCTTTCTTTTTTCTGGAATCTTAATTTTCTTCCTTTCATTTTTCTTTCTTTTATTCTCCTTGATTGGATTTTATTTCTTTCTTTGAATCACTTCTTGCATCCTCTGCGAATAAACAACTCGATTTGTTTGATTGCATTATTATCATATATTTGGATCCTATTTTATTTTCATTCCTTTCTTTATTTTTTCATTATCTAAAATTTCAGAAAACTTCTGTATATTGCGCCGTTTTCTGTTTTAGTCTTCCTTTCTTAATGAATGGGTTCTCTTAGATGGCCTTCACAATGAAAATCAGATTATTAATATTGAACCTAAGAGTATCAAATTATCAGAAAATAGAGTTCCTCTTCGTCGAAAAAATACTTAATAAGATTAGATGGCGTATGTTAAAACTGGGCAATAGGTCAGACAAATTCACATAGTGATATATAAGTTAAATTCTTTACTAGGAACAATCTAGCCATCACTTATTAAATACACACACAAACACACACACACACACACACACACACAAGCACACAAACACACACATACACACGGACACATATATATGTGTGTGCGTATATATATATATATATATATATATATATATATATATATATATATATATATGGAAGTACGATGAGGAAATTAATCCGACAGTATGTGGAGAAATATTTAAAGAAAACAAACACAGGATGTCATGAACGATTGAAATTCTTTATGTCGATACTTAAGTATTTCGTTTTTTTTAAATTAAAACCTTCTTTATGACATTGCATATTTGCATAAGTAAAAGATGAAAGATGTTCAATGTATGTTGAATGTGTGGTAAAAGGGTATTAACCGTTATTTACTTGACGTTTTTATACAAAAGCCGATGACGCGATCATTGCATGTGAAAGCGAAAATTAATGATCAGAATCCGTCGAACGTGAATTGTCCACGAGTAAATGCTAAAAAAAGGTTATGACGCATTTCATATGAATATTAATGTGTAGAAAAGAGAATAAAATGTTTAGCACACATATACACATATATATACATAGGCAAACAATACATCTGCATATATATATATATATATATGCATGTTGAATTAAACAAAAACACATCTCCTGTTTAACAATTTTATTTGTGATTTTTTGCAAGTTTTCTGGCCAACTTTTTAATATTTGGGTGGAATTCGTGGATTAGTCCACCAAAGTTCAGGTCCCAAGTCAGGTCATCAGAAAATGAAAATGCATACATCGGTTTTACCTCAACGACATTGTCACGTCGTCTAACTCTCCATTTAACAGATAATAGCTCCATTTCACAACACCTAAAATTACATTCATACCCCCACTCTAATTACCGAAATATCTTAATATGGCCAGAAAACTTGAAAAAAATCACAAATAAAATTGTTAAACAGGAGATTTTTTGTTTAATTCAACATGCATAAATGAAAAGATGCTGCCCAAATTCACACACACACACACACACACACACACACATATATATATATATATATATATATATATATATATATATACATATACATACGTATTCATAGACATATTATGTTGTATTGTTATTGTTATGTCCGGGGTTTGTAATTTTATAACTATTGATTATTGATTTGCCTATGTGTTGGGATATGTTAAAGAAACCAGGTCTATAATTAACATATCTATGTTACTTATAGCACTGGCTTCGAAGATTTGTCTAAGTCTTTTGTTTTGAATGTAAGCCAACATATAAGCATTATCGAAATCGAAATTGTGTTTAGCATTTAGTATATGTTGGAAGAGACAATTATAAATGTCGCCTAATCTAATGCTGCGTTTATGTTTGTATATGCGTTTTCTTAGGTTTCTGGATTTTTTATGGCAGTTAATACATGATATGATGTACATACACGCCTGCTTCCGATTTCATGTGTTGTCGGGAGTTTTTCTGGATTATATTGCGTATTGTTTTAGAAGTTATGACAACGGTTTTTATACCTAGGTTATTTAGATTTTTATGTATGGTGTTGTGAGTATTATTGTTAGGTAGACTTATGTATCTATCTGGGGGTTTAGATATATGAGGGTTTGTGTGGATGTTGTTTTGGGATTGTGTTTTAATATGAATTTTTAGGGCTTTAGCGTTAGCATCTCGTATGAAAGATTTGGGATATGAGAGTTTTAGGAAGGTGTTCTCTATATAAGTAAATTCCTTGTTCAAGTATTCTGGTGTACATATGCGGAGGGTTCTAAGGTAAAATACAATTATAATACCTCTTTTCGTGTGGGAGTCATGGTCGGAGTAGTAGTGTATACAGTCATTTTTGGCTGTGGGTTTGTGGTGGACTTTGAATTCAAGTTTATTGTTGTTTCTTGTAAATAGGATGTCTAAAAAAGGGAGGGAGTTATTCGAGTCTAGTTCGTGTGTAAACTGTATGGTGGGTTCTACTTTATTTAGTTTGTTCACAATTTCATTGATATCTATATTGTTCGGGTAAATAATCAGCGTATCATCTATGTATCGGAAGTATTGGGAGTTGTTAGGAATGATGTATTTAAAGGGGCCAGCTTCTAGGAATTTTAGGTATAAGCATGCTAGGACGCCGCTTAAGGGTGATCCCATAGGTAGGCCAAACTTTTGTTTATAAAAAGTGTTGTCAAAATGGAAATAGCAGTGGGATGTGCATATTTTAATTACTTTAGAGATTGTGAGGGGGCATGTTAGTTTAATGTTATTGGTGGAAAGGTGATTCTCTAGTTTTTTAGGCATTTGTTAATAGGTATATTTGTGTAAAGGAATTGTATGTCAAGGCTAGCTAGGGATTTATTCTTCATGTTGATATTGTTTATTTTGTTGAGAAGTACACCTGAATTTGATGTGAGCATCACTGATTGTGCCTAGTAGGGGGATAGTATATATATATATATATATATATATATATATATATATATATATATATATATATATATATATATATATTGGAACATCAGCTCGTTTTTCCAACTGAAATAACCTTAACGGCCCAGCGCCCTGATATTGTCATTTGGTCTGGTAATCAGAAGAAAGTTTTTATCGTTGAGTTGACAGTTCCATTTGAAGAAAATCTGGATTGGGCCCATCAGTGGAAGTTGGAAAAATATGAAGACCTACGTGAACAATGCGTCAGAAACGGATGGATAACGGATGTATTTCCCATTGAGGTCGGATGTCGGGGATTTATTGCCAACTCAACCTCGGCATTTTTGTCTAAACTTGGACTTTCTCTACCAAACAAGAGGAAATACTTTAAAAAGATTCAGGAGAAAGCTCTAACCGCATCAGCGTGGATATGGCAGTCCTATATTGTGATATCAAACCGACAAAGTCTGGTGGTATCGTGAGATACTGCTGGGGCGCTCTGGGTTAGTGGTAATGATGCTTCGGCCCCAAAACCATGCCTGAACCCAGAGTCATCATCTGATGAAGGCTTTGTTGGTTGCAATGCTACTGTGTAAATAGCAGTCATTGAATGAAGATTATATCAACCCCTGCGCACAAGCATATTTTGTCTCAATGTCAATTTCTTAAGCGGAGTTTAACAGGTTTGAATTCAAAGTTTTCCTTCTCCTAGATTGGTCGCCAAATCATGTTTAAAGAGCGCAGTCAATACTACTTTGTAACCATACATAGGGAGAGAATATTTGTATTCATACCTTTCCGAAAATTATTAGCGCTATATGAAATGCAAACAATCTCGTCCAGGATTTTAAGTCGCGTCCATTTCCAACGACAGTAAGCATTAGACCATCATCCTCCATTTCATAAATAAATTATTGGCAGTGTTAAAAATATTTACGGTCTTTGAACAATTTTAATGCGATCCGATCCACTGATGGATCATGCTATTATTTGTATACGACCCAATGGGGAGTTATTTTGCACAATCCTCGAGTAGACGAGGCACTGATAGTTTTCCCATCTGAATTAATGTAATTTCAAGTAATGCGTCCTTGGACTAAACAATAAAAGGAAATTAAACTAATTCATAATAGAATAATTGTGTCCAAAATAACTCACTTGGTGTATAACACAAAACATCTAAAAAACAAGGTCCCGATTCTGGGGTTTTCGGGAATCAGAATCTTACTCTTCATTCCCATTATTTCAAGGTCCCCACTGAATCGTAGTGGCAGAACTTCTGAGGGTCACAATTATAGGTCAAATAGATCTGATTGGTATTGGATAGGAAACATAAAACCATATAACTGTTAAGTATCTGGTCGGCATCCTAGGTTCCAGATGTAATAAGTAAGTAAGCAAGCCAATAAGAATCCGGTGTTAAAGTATTCCTTGTAAGTCCTTCGTCCAAGAGAATCCAAATGTCAATGAAATAAGCTCAGAATGTTGTCTCTATTAATACAGCAGAAGCAGCAGCAGCAGTGCCAGTGATTGGACAATAGAAATGCCTTCGGTGGTCACGTGGTAGTCAACGAGTCTATATTTAGGAGTGACCATTTGCCCCATGCCTTATATCTAAATAACTCAACAATAACTTGTTGCAAACAAATTATTATCAAATAAAAACGTTATTGGAAACCATATGATTGCGTACAAATTGTTACTGTTAGATAGGAATTCTTGAAATAATGCAACTGTATGCAAATCATTTGTATTCAATAATAATACTTGAAATTGTATAAATCTGGGTAAGCGAATAAAAGACACATTAAACCTATACATTGGAAAATTAAAAAAATAGTTATTAGTGTATCAAAAAAGTTACACAAAAATATAAGGATAAATGTATAGTGCATGCTTTTTCGTGACCAATCAATCCATTAACAAATGAATTATTTGAAAATGATGAAATTCAAGAGTCATTTATTCATCATCAGACGTATTACCGTTCAAAGGAAGCAAACTATGGTTTTCAACTTGCATATCTGGTTGAGGACATGAGTATTACTCATGTATTCTGTAGGCACCACTTTAATAAATGAAGTGGTAGTACTTGTTAGAGTCCTATCTATGTGTTAAATATACCAGAGTTTTTTTAAAAATATTCTTTTTAAAATGAAAATCCAACAAGAATGAATAAAACAAATGTCTTCTGCATAAACCAAAGGGTTGATTTGCCGTTAAATCCAACCAATCATATTGAATATTCAATTACAAATAGAAGTATCACCTGAACTACATATAACTAATCAAGCAATAACCATACCCAACAAAGAATGAACGAAACAAAAACGTCTTCGGCATGAAATTAACCAAGGGTTGACATGCCATAAAACCCAACCAACCAACCAAAGAGTTATAAAAAGATTAAATTCAAATTGAAGTTGATCTTAATGACAATAAAATGATTTCTTTTTACTGATGGTGAACACATTTTTAGATGTAATGAGGCTTTCATTTCAGTCCTCTGCCTGGCTTGCGGACGTGTATCTATTTAACTGTGTATCAACCCCTTAGGTGTTGTTTAATGCTGAAATTTGATTAATGTCTAAGTATTTCATTACAATCATGAATATATTTTCAAGGACCCTTTGCATTTTCATAAAATTCGCTTTCATCTTCGTCTATTATCATTTGTTTTCACACAATTATGCTATCAAATATTCCTATTTAATTCATAATTATATATGATATAAAGTATTCCCATCTTAATATAATTACTTTTCACACAGTTATGTAGTTTCAATATGGAAATATATGTGGTGTAAGTGATATCGTTGTAGGAAATTGACACGGCGAACCGAGTTCAAAACTGACCGACACTGTTTGAATACTACTAATACTCTTAGGTAAGATGTAAATCCAATTATTCCCCTGCCAGTTATGGGTAAACAGTAGGATACACTGGGCTCTTTAATGCTGTTAGGGAAACTGTCTCGGAAAAGGAAAACTCTTAAATTCAACCCTGTTAAACTCTGCTTAAGAAATTGAACTTGTCATATCCTGCTCAGGCGGAGGATTTGGATAAATACATATATGGTTTCAATATTCACATTCAGTGCACATAAATTTGAAACGTTCCTATTTAGCCTATAGATAGGATCGTAACAAGTGGACCTTGGAGTAATAGAAATGCGGTAATACTAAACATTCCCCAAAACTGGTACCATCTTTGTAGAGATACAGTCGTGTGGATAAGAGTGAACACATTTATCCACACTACTGTACTTCTACGTAGATGGTTTTGGGATTAAATATCCCACGAAGGTTGATATACCATTAAACAAAGAGGTAAAAATCAATTCTTAATTTATTTGTTTAATTAATTTGTTCGTATCCTTCCGTCTACTAAAGACAATGGCGTAGTGTCCATTTTTTAAAAATCTGCAACTGCGTGAATGGCTGAACAGACCAATTTTTGAATGGCAGTCTCTGGAGCAGTGACTGCAAACAAACAGTGATTCTTGCTGGAGTTGCTGGTGTCTCTCCTTCCTTTTGGCTCTCTTTTACATGGAGGCTTCTTTCCGCTCTTGTTCACCCCTTTTCGTTTCTTATTCGGATTAAAATTGTTGTATCTACAGTTGTTTTTAAAATTCATATTTTGTAGACATTTATCGATATATTTATTAACGGCAGTCACCTGAGCATTACGTATGCATAAATTTGCCTCTCATGAGAGTAAAATTGCAGATATCAGAATTATTTCGTAGTATTAAAAGTCTTTGTTTTTACTTCATTTTTTAAAGAATAGTAAAAACTAACTTTTCCTGGGAAAAATATTTATTCACCGCCTCTTGATATTTTAACGGAAGAGAAATTAATTTAAATATAGCACCAATCAAAATTTAATTAACACAAACTTAAACAATCGTAAATGAATCTTTAATCAAATCCCCAAATGTAAACTTAAAATCTCGCCAAAAATCTAAATATTTTTTCCTCTAGAGACGATGGTCTGCTCTACTTTAGTAAGAACGGTCTGCAACTATTTTCAGTATAAATTTGAAACTCACGCGCACACACATACATACACACAAACAAAAACACTCACTCACACACACACACACACACACCACACACACACACACATATATATATATATATAATATATATATATTTTTACTTTTTAATATATATATATTATATATATAGTTTTACTTTTTTTCGTTAATTTACTGTATATGCACATATAAATATGCTATATATATATATATATATATATATATATAATATATATATATATAGCATATTTATATGTGCATAAACAGTAAATTAACGAAAAAAGTAAAACTTTGATATCTCAAAAAAAGGAAACGGAAATGTTTCTGACATTTTCACTAAATGTAGATAACTGACTGTTCATTTATGTTTTAAATATGCAGGTTATTTAGAATGATACGTAGTGAGCTATGATTCTTTTCAATTTTTATCTAAATATAAAATGTCGAAAATTAAGAAACAAAAGGATTTTATTTTATAAAAATAATGGAACAACAAAATCAAATATATCTTATCAATATTTTGTTATAAAACTGTGATTCAAACCAAATCACAGTTGCACATTAGCATTTACAGGATTTTAAATTCCAACCCTTAGTAACTCTAAATTTAACCCATCCTTACTGTAATTTACCCCATAGATCTTCGATATTTGATGGATTTTTGTTCTAGTGTCTTTTTCTATGGGATTTATGTCAGGACTTTGAGCTGGCCAATCAATAACACTTATTCCTTGGTCGTTCACATATGCAATAACCGCTTTGAATTATGGCATGAACAGAGTTTAGTAATATCGGTAAAACATGTTCTTCTAGTATATTCTTATACATAGTAGCATTAACTCTATCGTGTAAGCCTACGAGAGGTAACGTACCAAAACTTGAAAACATACCGAAAACAATCTTGCTGACTCCACTAAACTTGCCTATCTGTTTAATTCACTTTGAACTCAATCCTTCGACTATTCATTTCCATAAATATTGTTTTCAATCAGAAGCAAATACATTAAATGTACTTTTATGACTGAAAAATACATTCGACCATGTTCTTCTGACCACAAAACATGTTTGTTTGCAAATTCAAGTCTTGGTGTTTGTTCTTTTTGTTTATGTGTTCTTATCTGGACAATTTGCATAAAACCCTATTTCTTGCAATCGTCTTGACACAGTTTGTAGAGAAATGGTATTTGAATGATATTTGAAATTTGTTTTGAAATATCTGTCGCAGCTCGAAAATGATCCTTTAGTGCTAAGCGTCGAAGGATTCTCTCACCTCTTTCATTGGACTACCTATCTTGTTTGAACTGATTATATGAGGCAGATTGGGCTTATATGTTTTGAGATATCAAAGTTTTAATTTTTGTTCCTTAATTTTGATCGCTACAGTATATTCTGTATATACTAGTTTTTAAAAAAATTACCATGTATTTATATATATAAAATCCAAGCGAATTTAATCATGGAGTGGTATTGGCAAAATAAATGGACTTGTCACGTTTAACAGTACATTTTTCTGCTAAATACCCTTTATGGTTTGTCAAACACTTTGAAAACATCTTTAGAAACATTCTAAAACCAATTTAGAAATGTTAACCTGGCGATGATCTAATTTGAGAACAATTAAAAAATGAATAACATAAAAGAAATATCCCTATTTGTCCTATCACTTTTTCCTCAAGTATATATCCTATCATTTATATATATATATATATATATATATATATAATATATATATATATAGAGAGAGAGAGAGAGAGAGAGAGAGAGAGAGAGAGAGAGAGGGAGAGAAGAGAGAGAGAGAGAGAGAGACTTTGATGATGGCTGGTCTCTTTCTAAAGCTGGATAAAGTGTAATTTGTCAATAAATCTGAAACACGTGACTTTAAGAGGCGAGTTCGACTTCTGACAGTTGTTAGACTTAAACCAATAATCAAATACGCAACAACTTCTCACCGGTTCGGTATTAGCGTGCAGCGAATCACCGAGAGAAGAAGAAGCAGAAAAACAAAATAGGAAAAAATTCGAAAGAATTTGATTATTTCTCCAAGTCAGTAACTGGAGAACAGTGAAATGAAATAAAACGGATCTTTTTCTTGCTTGCAGGTCTCAGACATCTGCTCTGAAAATCTGGTTTGTGCAGTCTTGAGAGATTTGTTCGCTTCTCAAGCTGCTAATCAGGCAAGGTGGGAATCAAATGAAGCAAAAAACAGGCACACTTGATGAGAAATAAAAAAAAAGATGAGATTAGAAAATAACAAAGTAAAATTATGTTTTCTTTTTCTATCCGATTTTTATTGCAAACAATCCAAGGTTGGAACATACATTTTTAGACAGATTTCCCTCAACATGAGGCCAGAGTTTTAACAAGATTTTTTCCCTTTTTTTTAGTGCAGATGACAATGGGTTTCGGTTAAGCCACCAACACGTTGTTCGGTCACATCTATTAATTGTCTATTCCATTCTGTTTATATTTACCTTTTTTCAGGTTTGAAATGGCATTGGAGTCTGTGTATAGATAGCTCACTTGCTTTAATGTTATATATATATATATATATATATATATATATATATATATATATATATATCACTCTTCAAGTTGTTGCAGAGTGATCATATATATATTTGTATGCTTTAGGAAAAAAAATACACACACACACACACACACACACACACATATATATATATATATATATTATATATATATATATAATATATATATATATAATATATATCATTCCAAACAAATTGAAATATATACAAAAAGTAAAAATCCAATATATTTCTTTGCTTTTTTATAAAAAATAATCAGATCCATTTCGAAAAAAATTCAAAACAGATTATATTATTATAAGTATTATATCTTTTAAATGCATCTTAATTTGTTTGGAATATGATTTGTTGGAATATATATATATATATATATATATATATATATATATATAATATATATATATATATATATATATATATATATATTGATATATTGATATTGATGTTGATATAAAGCATGTCATTTATTCACGACATTTTTCTCTATCCATTCAGTCACCATTTCTTGTTAATTATTTGTTTTGCTTAGTCTGCCAGATATGTCTATCTACATATCCATATATCTTAGTCGGCTCCTATCTATCTAATTATCTATCTTTGTTACTTTTTATCTATCTATCTTGGTCTATTTCTATGTACATATCCATCTATCGGTCTATCTATTTATCTATCTATTATCTACCTGTCTCTCGCTTTCTATCTCCCTCTCCCTCTCCCTCTCGCTCTCTCTCTCTCCCCCCTCTCTCTCTCTCTCATATATATAATATATATATATATATATTATAATATACATTATATATATATATATAATATATATATATATATATATAATTATCTATCTTTTTTCTTTTTATCTATCTATCTTAGGCTATTTCTATGTACATATCCATCTATCGATCTATCTATTTATCTATTTAGCTATCTACCCGTCTCTCACTTTCTATCTCCCTCTCCCTCCCTCCCCCTCTCTCTCTCTCTCTCTCTCTCTGTCCCTGTTTTCTCTCTCTCTTCTCCCTCTCTCTCTCTCTCTCTCTCTCTCTCTCTATATATATATATATATATATATATATATATATATATATCTATATATCTATCACACAATTTATCCATATGAACGCGTAAACATTCTTCTCATAGTGCACAATTATCTTTTCAGTTATAAAAAAATCAAATGTCAGTCATTTTAACTATGTTTTTTCTAATTATCCATTACCTGTCATATATCGCTCGATTTCTTATGCATCGGACTTGATTCATAGAAGATAAATATTATTAATCAGTTGTAAGTCCTAATGCACAATTCATATGATACTGGCAAATCCTATACGGGCAACTTCGCACCTGTGCCTGACATAAATATCACGACCAGAGACGCGTTTTTTTCCTTAATCGAAAACAGTCCCCAAAAATTATATTAATAATTCTTTTAACTGACGAATCTGTTCAACAAAAATACGTTTTCACTTGATTTTAATGAATAATATTTTTTCATTATACTCACTGAACATACACACATTAACCGAGAAATTTAAATCAATAGATTGTTAGATAGATGGATTAATAGACAGGAACAGGCTGAAGTAGATAAGTATATCGATAGGCAGACGGGAACAAGTATGATGGGTATATAAGTAGTCAAACTTGAACATACGGGTATATATATTGACTAATTGGGAAATTAATAAATTGATAAATAAACAAACCAAATAATTGTGTATTAAGCTACAGACATTGATTTCTATGTTACGTACTGAACATACGAAAATACGTATACACACACACACACACACACACACACACACACACATAATCAACCGACGTAATTTGCGATCCATAAACATAACAACACAAAATCTCTTCAAATAAACACCAGGAGCAGCCTGACGATGGTGAAATAATCTGAAACCTGGGTAGTTGCTTATGAAAAACTTTATATTTAAAAAATTCAACAAATATATATAGATATATATATAGATATAGATGTAGATATGTTCCATAATATATGTAACTTTAGAGGGCTCAATAATATTACCTAGAGCTATCCTATCTTTATTATTATTTCTAAACTCCGACATTATAAAAATCCCCAGCTTTATAGTTTGTAATTACTGAATACAAAATTTTGGCCTGGAGAAAAAAAAAGAAAAGACCAAATTATATGCACCCCCGCCCTTATCATTTGACACTATTGAAAAGGCAAACAGAAAAATACTGAAAGAGTTGCCGAAGTTAAATATATTAAAGTGCTCAATACAATAAGAAGAGCCATAACATAATTTATAATAATAATAGTGATAAATAAAATAAATATATAAATAAATAAAAGTCTGGTTTATTTTTATAATTTTCTTCTTTTTATGCTAATTTTGTGTTTCCCTGTCAAGGTTTTTTGGAATGAACGTAATTTGCACCATCCCCTAGCACTCAGAATAATCCTGATGATCCGTTAGATGAAATCTAGATGGATCTGACTCATTTCGATTATATCTATCTATCTATCTATCTATCTATATATATATATATATATATATATATATATGGAGAGAGAGAGGGGGGGAGAGACAGACACAGAGAGAGAGAGAGATAGAGACAGAGAGACAGACAGACAGACAGACTGACAGACAGGATGTAAGATAAAGAGAGATATTGAGACAAAGAGAGGAAAATAAAGAAACAAGCAAAGAAACTATTAAATGTATTTGAAAGGCAAGTATATATATATATATATATATATATATATATAGAGAGAGAGAGAGAGAGAGAGAGAGACAGAGAGACAGACAGACAGACAGAGTGTGTGTGTGTGTGTGAAAGAGAGAAGGAAAGAAGAGTGAGATAGAAGAGAAAAGTAAACAAAGAAAGAAACTAATAAATATCTAAGAAAGGCATGTGTTTCAAATTGATTATGATGAATAAAACAATTTTGCAGAAATAGGCAGATTCCAAGAAATATATTTAAATTAATTTTAATCACAAACTCGCCAAACTTACTTTGTTTTGCGGGGAAAAAAGGTTGAAGTTCTAATTGATATGCAATTTGTGAGAGGTCATCAGTTAAGGTTAAAAAATTCTATGAATTTCCCCAGAAGACAAACAACGATCGTTTTTTTCTTCTGATTTCTTTGAATCATTTTGCATTTCCTCTTTTTATACCTCATCATTATTATTATTTCTCTTCATTGAAGATGCAGGTTGTTCTGGAATTTTGCCAATAGCAGTTATTTCCAAGAATAAATATTCGTATAAAACTGAAATAGACTTTGCCACAGAAGAATACTGCAGGTCTAAATAAATTAGCGATCATGGAATTTTTCATATTCTATTTTTAAGATTTAAAAAAATAAAAGATGATATATTGAATTTTTCAACACGGTCTGGAGGGCAAATCCACTGGGACATTTTAAAAAGATACAGTGTAAATATTGTCATTTTTTGTTACAGTAATGAACAAAAAACAAACAGATAGTTTTTTAAAATATCCATTTTTTCTTATTGCCAATCATTTTAAGCAAAATCCACTTTCTTAAGCACACATGGGAGGTGATTATTTACCTTGATTATAATTCTTCAGGATTATTTAGTGGTAGTGAAAGGTCATCATTTTTAACAAAGAATTAACAAAAAATACGAAATTTCTTAGAAATTCCATTCCTTTAATTTGATACCCTAATTTTTTATTAGTTCTTTTCTTTGCTAATTGCTGGTAAGCAATTGTCTATGTTTGTAAAGGGTCAAACATGTGGCATACAATGAATAAGGACTGTCGGTTCATGATATTTTAAACAAACTAAATCGCCATCTCTCTGAATGTTTGAGATGAGGCTTGAAGATTAGTATTATCTGCGTTATTCGGACTATTGTCCCATCTTCATTGTTATTTGTACAACGTTTCGGCCGATATACCCTCCGGCCTTCTTCAGGTATTTCTTGTTTGCGTTCAAAGTTCCGTGATGGCTCCCGAATACGACAAGAAAGTTCCCGAGTTCGAAAAAGAAGTCCGAGAAGGTTCCGAGTCCGACAAGAAATACCTGAAGAAGGCCGGAGGGTATATCGGCCGAAACGTTGTACAAATAACAATGAAGATGGGGACAATAGTCCGAATACCGCAGATAATACTAAATCACCATCATTCATTATTATCATAAAAAGAATTATAAAAACTTCAATCCAATCAAATATTTAATCGTTTCTAATCGTTTCTAATCAAACTGAATCATTTAATATATTGATGTTTTGGGCGCGAGCAATTATCACATGATCTTTGTCAATCACTTATTGAAAGCATTACCCAGACGCTGTCAAGCAGTATGTGATGCTAATGTTTACCCTACCAAATATTAATTGGTCATGAATTGACCTAAGTTGTCATAAAAATCATTAATTGTCTTAGTAATTCTTTTCTGTCAGTTTTCTGTTTTATCAATTGATTTATTTATTTCTTAATTTGTTTGTTTGTTTTTTGTCCAATACTTTGAAATTCGAAGTTGAATTAATAATCCCTAACATCAAAAATATTAATAGAGATGACCGTCCGAGATAAAATGGCTCTAATTCACATAAGGAATTATGATGAAAATATGTTCGTAGCGAATGTTTAGTTTGGTTCGTTTTGTTGTTTCCGACGTATCAACCCCAGTGAATCATTTAATGCCGACAACATTCTGAAATAAATTCATTCTTAAAGGATAATCAATTTTGTTTATGAATTCATATTTTCTATTCAACCCAGAGATGGACCCTAACAATACTACCCCTCCGGTCAGAGTGGACCAGGGAGCAAGTGATGAAGAAGTGCTCCACATTTCCCGACCTCCATAACTGGAACCTCACCATCAGTTAGTTTATCGTCATACCCAGAGAATGAAGACCCCCAGTCACCGCCTTCTACCACCCCATATGATAAAAAGGTTGGGTTGCAATTGGATTGAGGCAATCATATTGGGCTTGACGTGTTAGTCGATTGATTAGGGGGATTCTCCGACCGCCCATTTAGCCCAAGTAAGGACCAAAGTGGAGTATTGCATATCATGGACTGCTCAACCACCCTTGGGATTTATCCTTAAACATTACGGGTCGCCACTCACGGACAACAGGTGGCCCCATTGAGGGAGTCTTACTCGTCTTTAGAGGCACAGTCGATGTATTCTAACGCTCCAGTCGACAGGGCGGAACGAATATTTATGTTCCCATCCAATCTCCCTCCGTATTAATGCACATAACCTAGATGTGAATATCAATGTCAAATCAAACATTGCACTATGAAAATGCCAGAATAGAATTCAGCGAACATCTTAGTATATACAAAATAAAAGAAATATTGTTACATAATTGTTAGTACCCTAACACTTATGTTCAGTTAGTGTAAAAAACAAAATGGCTAAATGATTACAGCCGGTGGCCTTGAGGACGATATCATAGAGGATTGAGTTGACCTCATCTTGATGTGGATACCGTGAGAATCGGTGGAGAAGGCCCTCTTCTGGTTTAGATTAGAGAGAGTAAGTTTAGTTCAGTATCGGCCGAACCTCAAAGGTAGTAAGTCGCGTTAAGCGCCTGCCGACTCGATGTGCGTAGTAGTCTGGTGGAGATTTCGGAATAAAATATTATCAAAGGTAAATCGAAGTCTTGGGTTATTTATCCAAAAACTACCAATGATCCAGGGCTTCTGATAAAGAGAAATCCCCAACCTGGAGATCAGACATGAAATCCCCAAGACGAAGAAGAACATAAGATAACCAAAAGACGACCAGAAGAATAATAGAAGTAAGAGAGTATACAACAATATATCATCGTGCAAAAACATAACAAAAATCATAACAAACATAACAAAAATCATAAATAAAGAGAGACAGATATGAGCAAATATAGATGCATACATATAAACAGACAATGATAAATTCAATATAGGATTTCTTTTGATAGGAGACGGATTGTTTTTATATATTGATTATAGAAAGTACAAAATAAAATAATGAATACGGCGGTGTGGGTCAAATGTCGTATAAGCCGGACAGTGAAGGTCTACTCCCTTTTCACTAGCGTTAGATACGGGAGATTGTTTTTTGTGCCTGAGATGGAGAGCCCACAACTTACCCATCAGCTTCCCACTTACCGATACAGATTAACATGTCACTGTTTCCATTAATCATTTGATTTGCATACTAATTATGGCTATTTGTCGGATTCAATCAAAAGCAAGTGTTTTAATATTTGCATATTTATCTGTAGTCTAGCGCTTCTAGCAAAATACACCTGCTCAGTCGAATCTGCTGTATAGTCTAAGCCAGGCAGAAAGAGGTTTACGTAGAGACCAATGCCTCTTTCTGCCTGACGCGATGATATCATTCTTGATTATAACACGAATTCTGAGTCTGCAGAATTTCATGTTATGATAAATGTTGTGAGTTTTTAAGGGGTCAAATAAGAACAAAAAACGACGGGTAACAAAAGTAGAAAAATGTTATTAACAGAAAGTAGACAAATACAATAGAGAGATGTGGAAAACTACGCCCGACAATAGAGTATTGGCTTGCTCGCATTGGCTTACTGCTAAGCCACAATTGTCCGTGTTATTTATAGTAACCTGTCGGCGCATTTCATTGGTCAATAGGGTGTATCACCTATAACAATAAAGAATGATGTTATCTCATCATTAAATGGCAATCCTCTGAAATTCGTAGACAGGTTCATATACATCGGTTGATATATCTCATCGCATAGTTACGATATAAACTGCTATTGACAGCTTAACGACCTTCTGAAAATCTTATATATCTCATAAAATAAAAAAGATTTCTGTACTGTTGTATGGTTGCACCACAAGGACTATAACATAACGCCTTGAGGAAAAACCTAGATGTGGATTACAGAAGGATGCTGCGTGCTGTTTTAAATGAATTCTGGAAGTAGCACCTTACAAAACGAGCAGTATGGAAACTTACCTCACATCTATCGGCACAGCTTGATGATGATGATGATGATGATGATGATGATGATGATGATTGTACATGTATAGCATAAATACTTTCCTTACCCTTTGCGAAAAGAGGAGGCGGTCATGTAATGGTTATCGTTATAAGAAAAGTGATACCGCGATACGAGTTAAAAACCTGGATGAGCTTAGTTACATTTCACGTGGCACTAACGTCTGAAGTTTACTGTTCTCACTCATGTTATGAGTAAATAGTAGGGCAAACTGGGCTCTTTAACCTTGCTACGGCAACTGGTCTTTGAGAAGGATCATTCTTAATTCAAACATGCTAAACTCCGTTTAAAAATTGACATCGTTGGAGGGATTGGGCAAATACTACTTTTCTTCTGCCAATTATTATTGGGGGTTTTAATCAATACCTCTTCTTTTCACTATATTATATTTCTTTTTCCAATAATTAAACCTATACTCCTGTTTAGATGTAAGATGAAATCCGTCATTATGAGTATGTTAGTTTGTTTTTTTTGCAGTGTAAAAATCTAGTTTTGGTGCCAACTATTCGTCTTTGACGGATTACCATAATTATTCGTGTATAAAACACAGTTTTACACATTCTAAGCCTAAAATTTAGGGTTAGTATTATACACTATAAGTGAACATCAACTTCCACCACATTCAGGACAGTATGATTAAACTATTTATTATTAAATCAATCTACTATTGATTTAGCAATAATCCAAACTAACTAATGTGTAAAAATCCTATCTGATTTATGCAGCTACGGAGTCACTGGAATGTCTGTTTATTTATAAGTTTTTGTCCTAATGCGAACTTATTTTTGGCACAAGCCTGTTGCATTTTTATGTGAAGATTTCCGTGCGTTTGCTTTAAATACTGCTTTTCAAAACATAAGTAAACCGTATAAATTGTTATTTTAAGTCTATACGAAGCAAAAAAAGTTGAATAAATTTTAAATTTGATACAAGTCCTGAAAAGTCAGGGAATACTATATACTTTATTGATTTTCGTTTTTTTTGTTTTTTTTTCGAATTCCATGGACCAGGCCTTAAGCCTGCATGCTATAACGCGCGCGTGTTATGTACGAATACGTGCAGTATTCAATTTGAATAGTTCCCAATAAATTACTATTCCTAACCAATCCTATATAGCTATTTGAAAGATCAATGACTTTACTGTAGTAGTAGTAGTAGTAGTAGTAGTAGTAGTAGTAGTAGTAGAAGAAGAAGAAGAAGAAGAAGAAGAAGAAGAAGAAGAAGAAGAAGAAGAAGAAGAAGATTTTGAGATAGTGTAAAATGAATAAAACAAGTGATGATATTTATTCCGTACCAATCCAGTACATATATTTCAAAGATCAATGACTTTCTTGAAGAAGAAGAAGAAGAAGAAGAAGAAGAAGAAGAAGAAGAAGAAGAAGAAGAAGAAGAAGAAGAAGAAGAAGAAGAAGAAGAAGAAGAAGAAGAAGAATTAGTGATAGTGTAAAATGAATAAAACAAGTGAAAATATTAATAGCCAATAGCGTGGCTGTTATTGTCTCTTATCAAAGAAATATTGTAAAGAAACGGAATTATTTATCTTAACCTGACAATACAACTTTAAACATCATCACCATTGACTTCCTGTAAACAAATCCGCTTTCTTCTAGTCTAAGTGTTTGCAGAATGGAAGAAAATGGCGCTCTATTATGTGAGAATCTGTGAAGCTAAGCAAGATGAAATCCACTAACTTTGAATAGTGGGAGGTCACCTAGCCAAAGAGCAGGACCGGATTGTTAGGGAGGTAAGTCCGCTTGCTTAAGGCCGGCCAGCTGACTTAAGCCTTAGAATGTTTAAGAGGTGATAACGCGTAATAAATGAGATTGAAACTGACATTAATCTATTTAACAGTGATCTCATTTCAAAATAGATAACTCAAAGTTCATTGCACGGTTATGATTGTATCAATAGTATGAGTCAACGACATTTACACATGACTCTCTAGTTCAATTCCTCGTAAGAGATGAATGACGATATTATAGCATTAACTTCCATGGATTATATATATATTATATATATATATATATATATATATATATATATATATATATCTATATCTTAAAAATACATCTATAAGACGATTGAGGGGGAAGTCATCAGCGTTGTTATATCCTTGGGATCATTGGAAATTTCTGGTCTTTCAACAACGGATTTCCTCGCCCAGGGGACCAATCGGGGTTGATCAAATCCCGACCCTTCCCTCTCGGCACATGACCTCGCCACTTGATGACCATAGTTTTATTGTACTGGTCACATGACCTCCAGCCAATGGCAATAGTGCCCTCCCTATTTATATTACATTCATTTTATTACTCGGGTTTGGTTTTACTACCAGGAAGAACGGTTGTAGTAATTTTTTTAGCCCCCTCTTGTTGAATTTTTTTAAATTTTCCATTATATAATATATATATATATATATATATATATATATATATATATATATACTTTGGTGGGTACCAAGTCTTTTGGTATTAGGATGATTCTAAACTGGTCTTTCCTCCAAATGTACGGTGTTGCAAAGTTCAGGTCAGATTTAGGGCTCAATCTTTACGTTTTAGAAACAGAGGAAAGTAATATATATATATATATATATATATATATATATATATATATATATATATAGAATGAATAGAGAATAAATGAGATTGCGTATGCATGAAACTTAAAGTTATGAGTTTAAATCATCCATAATATCATTACTATTGATTATATATATATATATATATATATATATATATATATATATATATTATATAATGAAATGCTTATACAATGAAAAAGCGTGTGTTATCTTTGGTTTCAAAGCAGCGTATCAACGTAAAAAATGGTTTTAATCTTATAGTATTTCATAATGAATAAATACAGCTGTTGGGATTATCTTCCCATTGGTCTGGAAGAGTTATCTTCCCGCTGAGTTGTCGCTTGTTCTCACCAGGGGCTATAGTATTTAAGCGCCTGGTTCAAACGCTTCTTTCTCTTTTGCTACATCTTCTCGTACAAGCACATGGGTTAGAGACATTGTCACACCCTTCTTCTTGGTGGGGGCTTCGGCCCCCAACGCTATGTAACTCTCATGGAGGCTTCCCCCCCCCCCTACATCACTTGTAAGTGATTTTGTATGTACGGACCCTCAAGTCCTTTTTATCTGTACTCTTGTATGTACATGTATTTTATTGTTATTGTATATTGTCTTATTTCTGTGCTGTTTACAATATAAAATGTTTTGTCCCACAAACGTGTTGGAGTTGTATGTTCATATTATAACCATGAACCTTACACAGCTCTTACACCAGAAACTGACCACGTTATTTTCTTTCTCCAATTTTATATATATATATATATATATATATATTATATAATATATATATATAGCGTGTATTGTTCGTATTTCTTGGATGGCCTGAACAATAGGCGTTAAGTAGCCGTAAACATGTTTGTACGCTGCATCTTCCAAGATTTCTTCACGAGAGTAAGTAGTTCGTGTCTAGCTTTTTTCTGCTTCGGTCATTTGATAGAGGGTGACCCCAAATCGGGCCCCCACAACCTTTTTTTGATGATTGCGTCATTCATTTACTAATCATCCATATTTTCCAGGGCATGACAGACACAAACCCTGTGACCACAACTAGACGTCAATGGAAACTCCGCCCAAGAATGTATTGCGTCAAATATTACTGCAAGACAGGCTGGTTCAAGAAAAGTGCAGGACACTTTCGTGCTTCAGTAAATTATATACAATAAAGGTAAAGTCGGTAGAGTGCCACATTGTCTGTAAAAGTCGGACAGCAAGGGAGTCTCTTTCCTTTTCACTAGCACTAGACACGCAATATTGTTTTACAGAGGCGGAGCTAAACACATACCTTCAGCTCCTCGTTTTACCGTACAGATCTAGGACTGGTATCTAACCCGATTCCTCGTCGAATATGTTCGAATTCAAAGTAACTACATTTTGCCAAGAACGATATAAAAACCTATGTAAATTGAAGTTATTTGAATTTTATCATCAAATGTCAATCAGCATCATCAATATCAAAAAGTTAATCAGCATAATTAACATCAAATGATTAATCAGCATAATTAACATCAAATAATTAATCCTCATCAACACCATTCATCAAATGTCAATCAGCATCATTAACACCAAGAAGTTAATCAGCATCATTAATATCAAAAAGTTAATCAGCATCATTAACATCAAATAATTAATCAGCATAATTAACATCAAATTATTAATCCTCATCAACAACAATCATCAAATGTCAATCAGCATCATTAACACCAAGAAGTTAATCAGCATCATTAACATCAAAAAGTTAATCAGCATCATCAACATCAAATAATTAATCCTCATCAACACCAATCATCAAATGTTAATCAGCATCATTAACATCAAACAATTAATCAGCATAATTAACATTAAAACGTTAATCAGTATCATTTTCAAAATATGGAGCCTAAAAAAGCAAAGAAAAGATCCCCTTCAAATATTAGGAATTTGACACAAAATCTTGGCATGTTCAACTGTGCCGGAAAATCTCAAGTTAATCGCGAAAACATGTAAACAGGGTAATCCACCTCAACAGGAAATTTGCCATGAGAAGTGAACGCATCGTTTCCCCATCTTTTGTTGACGTGGTCTATCAAACATTCATTTTTGCAACATATTCTTACAGATGAGGAAAAATAGATTCTGGGTGTGGATGGTTGTTTAGTTGGTTGCATGAAAACCTTGGGTTATTTTATGCCGAAGACATTTTTGTTTTATCTGTTATTGTTGGGAAATCAATTTTTAAACACGTTTGATCTATTTAGTCCATAGAGGATACCCTTACAAATACTACATCTCCTGATCAGAGTGGACCTTGGAGTAATGGCAATGAAGATGTACTCTACACGTCACTTCAGGATTGGAATCTTACCACAAGATGAAGTTTTACCCAAGTTGTTTATATCCTCAGCCAACCACCTTCTTGCACATATATGATAAAAAGGGTTGTGGGTTGGTGTTAGAGTAATAGTGTCTGGAAAATCATATCGGTTCTAGGGCTTGACAGGACCAGCCGATCCATCGGTGGTTGCATCCCCGCCCGCCCGTCTAGCATAAGTGTGGGTCAAAGTGTATACAACAGGGTCACAAAGACTCCGTCCTTAAGTATCACAGGTCGCCACCCACGGCCAACAGCTGACTCTATTGGGTTTCTTATATTTCTGAAGTGGTGCAGTCGGTGTAGTATATAGTCTCAGCCGGCAGGGCAACGTTCTGCATGTGAACAGAAAAAGTAAAAGACAATGTTTATCACGAACTGAGAGGTCAGTGCTCACATCAAAAGTAGGACTGCATCCACTGAAGTCCCTGCTTTGTGTCCGGTAAATATAAAAATGTGTCCTATATTATGAGCAACTTGAACATAGAAGCGTAATCACCGCTGACTTGACTGGGTAGACGATATATTACGTCGACTGCAATCGGCTTGAAAGATTCATGGAGACCTGAGATTCTTATTGGTCACTCAGACTTCAGTGTGAACGATCATCAGCATACGCTGGTGTGAAAAACTCTATGATAATTAACAAAAAAGAGACTGGCAGATTTTGAAGTTCCAGCAGATCACAGGGTGAATATGAAAGAAAACGAAAAGATAGACAAATACATGGATTTGGCTAGAATATTGAAAAAAACAGTGGAATATGAGGGTAAAAGTGAAACCAATTTGTAACTCGTGCACTTGGAACAGTTGTCAAAAGTGACTGGAGGAATTGGAAATCAGAAAAAGAAATGACACCATCCAGATAAGAGCTTTATTGAAATCGCTAGAATACTCAGGAGAGTCCTTGAGACCTGAAGAGACTCAAACCCCAGTGGATGACCATCAGCTAAGGCTGGTGGGAAAATTCAGAAGTCGGTAAAATAATAATAATAATAATAAAATAATAATAATAAAATAATAATAATAATAATAATAATAATAATAATAATAATAAGGAAAATTATAAATAGATTTTAGATTTCTGTATAAAAACAGATTAAGAATTAAAAAAAGAATATATTTGATACACGTTTATAAATATAATTAGTGAATTTCGTCGGCCTGCTTGACGTTTTCCCTAATTCTTAATTTATTTTGTCTATTTTTAGAATTAAGAAACGCGTATTTTGAACGGCATGTATTACAAAATGAGACTGTTCAGTTTCCCATGAGGAATGCAGAAAATTAATGTGAACACACGTCCAAATTTACCTAATATTTACTATAATTTTTCCTATGCGATCAATCCATCATTATATAATTAAATTGATTTCCTTGTAATTCTCAATCAATCATTTTGTCTAGAAAGTTTAACAAAACAAGTAACTTCATGTAATTATGCGTCAGGTTCAACGCGAATTGCGAACAAAAATTGTCGATAACTGATATTTAAAATTTTGAGAAAATCGACAAACTATTAAGGTTTTCGTAATTTATAGCTGCTGAACGCAGCATTTGGAGAGGAAAAAAATGACGGAAACGCTCATAGAAAACGTCTGACTTGAGCACTTTACTTATGGGGATTAAAAATACGAAAATAAAAATAAGATAAAAAAAACAAAAAAAACAGAAAGCTCCCATGGGGCATTGACCGGAAGAACCCCTTTGAGCATGTCCGACTAAAAGGACTGACAACCTATCCCCCAAATAATGTTACATAATAATTGGATTCCTAATACATTTTTAAGATAGTGTAGAAATCATTATGGCGATCAGTACAGCTGATGGCCTTGAGAGTAAGTGACAATGCTTGACCTCACTCTGACCTTGCCTTGCGGGATAAACTGTGAGAACCGGGAACCCCGATAGAAGGCCCTTCCGATTTAAGGAGTAAGCAACTCAGTTAGTTAGTGTTAGAACTTAGAAGCCGAACTAGCAACATGTAAGCCTCATCTGCGCAGATTGTTTGGGTTGGGGTTTATGAATAAAGTAACATCAAAAGTAAATCGAAATCTTGTGTTTATTACCAAAAACTAACAATAGCACAGGGCTTCTGATAACGAGAAACCCCAACGGAAACTAGACCCGAAATCCCCATACAAGAAAGACGAGACCTTAGAAGATATACCAGACCAAGATAGATAATAGACGATCAGAAGCAAAGCCGGCCAGAGGATTAGACGACCAGAGTAAGAATTAACGAAAGGTATATAACGTTATATGCTGATTTGGCTTAGTGAAAAGACCAGTATATAACATATACCTATTTAGTGCCGGTAAAGAAGGCGCTATGCAACAATAATACCTCGGCCATTCGAACTGAGGCCGCAACTGAGGGGCATGTTCTCTCGTCACGGCCGACTATGCCCCGTTCAATAAAGCTTAAGTCTTAAAACTACCTCTTTGCTTTGTCTCTTTCCTCTTTCGTTCATTTTCGTTCCTTAAAATCCATTTCAGCTGACCAGCCCAGAAGAATAAAGAACCAAGTTTTTATTGGGGACAAGATACCAGTACCATCGAAGATAAACTAGCCCCATATTATACTATCGTGGCTCTAGTGGTAGATTTAACGGTGTTTGACATGCTATACGCTGTGTTTGTTCCTCTTGTTTGAGTATTATGGAGAGCATAACTTTAGTATGACCAATGAGGAATCAGGATACAGAGACTTGTTCCTTTCTGGACTTTCTGAAAACTGGTTTCCATTCTCCTAGCATGTGTTTGTTTTTCAGGTAAAATCTATTGCGTTTGTTGTTATATCAACGTTGTTGCTAATTTTAAGAATTTGTTGATTTTTGGTTTCAAGTAAGTGTATAAGAATGTTGACTTTGTTGATGGTCATAATTAAAGTCGACTTGAATATTTTTGTATGGAATCGTAAATTTCAATTAAGCTTTCAACTTTTTATTGGTAGGATCATGTATATGACTAGAAACATGTATTTCACTCAGTTCAAACGGATATTAATTATTGCTCAAAGTTTCTCTTTGTTCCTCTTACTTTTTAATTCATTTTCATTTTCCCGTTTCATATTTATACCCGACAATGAATATAACAAAAAAAGATGAAATATGATTTTGTTTTTAATTTTTCTTTTTTCACTATATTTACACTTGGCCGCTAATTTGATTTCCGCATTTTCATTCAGCATTTAACCTGATACTATTTTTAACACAAAATTCTATTACGTTTACGGACATGTACGTTATTTCAATCAAACTTAAACGGAGGATATTTCACTTTAAAGAAGTATTGCATTCACTTAACTGGCAGGGTTACTTGACCTTGCCCGCTTTTGTAGCGCTTTTTCTTGGATTCTTTCTCCATTTCATGTGCATCTATAATTTTCTCTGAAAATCTATTTAAAGAAACTGTAGTTTTAAACCAAACGCTGAACTAACAAAACTAGAAGAATAAAAACAAATATTTTCAAATTTTTGCTGGGGTTTTTAGTCTTTTTTTTTTATTTGCTTTTATCTACTTTTATTGCTTCATTCTCTAATTTTGCTCTGAGAAAATGTCTTCTTTTTTTCTCTTTTTTGTTTTGCTTAGTGCTTCTTCTTCTTCACTTACTTCTTCTTTTGCATAATGTATTCTTCTTCTTCTTCTACCATTTTCTTCTTCTTCATTGAACATTTCTTCTTCTTCTTCTTCTTCTTCTTCTTCTTCTTCTTCTTCTTCTTCTTCTCTTCTTCTTCTTCTACCATTTTTCTTCTTCTTCATTGAACATTTCTTCTTCTCTTCTTCTTCTTCTTCTTCTTCTTCTTCTTTCTCTTCTTCTTCTTCTCTTCTTCTTCTTCTTCTTTCCATTTTTTCTTCTTCATTGAACAGTTCTTCTTCTTCTACCATTTTTCGTCTTCTCATTGAAAATTCTTCTTCTTCTTCTTCTTCTTCTTCTTCTTCTTATTATTATTATTATTATTATTATTATTATTATTATACTCCTTTTGAGTTTTCACATCAGCATTAGCTGATGGTCTTTCACTGGAGTCTGAGTGACAGCAAGTCTCCTCGGGTCTCCAGGACTCTTCTGAGTATTCTGGCAGATTGCAGCAGTGCAGTGATCTGAATGGTTTCAATCCTTCCTCTGATTTCCAAACTTTCCAAACCCTTTTCTAATCCTTTTTGGACTGTTCCAAGTGCACCAACTACAATTGGTATCACTTTCACTTTCATGTTCCATAACTTTTTCAGTTCTCTGGCAAGATTCAGATATTTGTCCATTTTTTCATTTTCATTTAGCTTCACCCTGTGATCTGCTGGAACTGCAAAATCCACCAGTTGACAAGTTCTTTCCTTTTTTGTTTATCAACACTAGATCTGGTCTTCTTGCTGGGATAAGGTGATCCGTTTTTATTTCAAAGTCCCAGAGAATGTTATGCGTTTCGTTCTCAAGAACAGATTCTGGTTTATGCATATACCATTTTGTATTATTATTATTATTATTATTATTATTATTATTATTATTATTATTACATCTGAAACTTCATCCTTGAGAATATAGAAAAATATAATTTTAAGACATTAAGTCTCGTTTACATTGACTG
>CM042159.1:64021291-64036291 GCA_023376005.1 Doryteuthis pealeii | reverse complement strand
TTCGTCCACCCCTCTTTGCCTCAGATCCCAACAGTAGTAGTAGTTCCCATTGTCAACGCTCGCCACTCACACGCACCACGAGGTAATAAAAAAAGAAATAAAAAGTTCAATCTCCTACTAGATAAAGATGCCTTGTGATTTCATTAGGCGACCACTACATATATTGTCTAGGGTAGTGACGATAGCCGTAGTATACCCGCTACGATACGTACGCCGATTTAGCAGCGTGAGTTTGAAGAAGCTGCTATATAACATATATAGAATTTGATGCCAGCATATAACATATACGATTTAGTGCCGGTAAAGAAGCGCTACGCAACAATACTAAAACTCATAATCTTGGCATTAATATAAAACTATTCTTTTCAGACGTTGACATTTTTAACCATTCACTCACAAAATCACTTAGTCTGTAGCCAAAATATTAACTCCTCTTTTAGGTACCATTAGCAATTCCCACATGAAGACTTCTGGTCATAATTTTCAGATGTTTGAGGTGGCAGGCCTCAAGCTTATCCATTGCTGCTTTTGGAGCTTCGCAGCTGTTGAAATTGTACATCAACAAAGACATACATGTTGCGTCATAGAGATAAAGCCTTTGATCTATGCATCTATATCATCCGAAAACACCTGAGGGCAATGTTACCAATTACACATTGTGCCAATATATCAAAGGAGATGCTGATAAGTTCTCCCAAGATCTTTCTATTCCTCTAATCATCATCTCACCTAAGGGATGTTTCTTTTTCACCCAAGTTGTGTATGCCGGAGAAATATTCGTGGGTGATTTCTGTATTATTCCCGCACAGAAATAGATCCACGTGTTTCAGTATCAATGGGGAGCAGACTTTTAAGTGACTTCATGTCTTCATTTATGAAATATGATAGTATATATAATATATACAAGGTGTGTAAAAAAGTATCGAGAATTTTTTGTACTTTTTGACACATCTTGTATTCTAAAAAAATGAATGTTCCATTCAGTATTCATTCCTATAATGCTAAATCCAGTCTTAAACTCGGTATTTTGGACACACGTTGTATTCTGAATAAATTAACGTTCCCTTCATTGTTCATTTATATCTTGGTATATACAGCTTACATCTCGATACTTTTATGACACACCTTGTATTCAGAAAAAATTAACGTTCCATTCATTGTTCATTCTTATCTTTGTAAATACAGTTTTAAACTCGTTACTTTTTGACACACCTGGTATTCTGAAGAAAAAATGTTCCATTCATTCATTTTCTATGTTGGTTAATACAGCTTCAATCTGGATACTTTTATTTATAATATATATATATATATATATATATATATATATATATATATATATATATATATATATATATATATATATGGAAATTTGGAAATGAATCCGACAATATGAGGAAGAATGAATAAAGAAAAGAATGAATAGAATGGATAATAAAAGATGAATTTAATCAATATCACTTACACATGTGTTTCGGTCAGTTCATCTGTGTGAAAATATTCCGCACACAGAGAAGATTCGACCTTCATCAGAGTGAAATTTTATTTTGAATGAAAAAATTCGTTGGGGAACAACGGAGAATATTTTCTGCCAAACTTTTATATGTACCTTTGAGTTTCAAATTTGGTTGAATCGTTTTAAAGAAATACACTTGATATCATCCATACACACACACACACACACACACACAGACATATATATATATATATATATATATATATATATATATATATATATATATTGCATAAGCAAGAAAATGACAGTTACCCACCACTTTGATTTCATCTCATAACCCTACTAAAACGCACACAATACACCCCCCATATATATATATATTATATATATATATATATATATATATATATATATATATATATATATAATTGAAATAACAATATGTGTTATAAGCATTTTTCATTTTATACTATGTTTTTTTACCTCTCTGAAATTTCAGTGCTCAATTAAACATTTGGAAATTATTATTTAAAAAAAGTTATCTCAAAATATTGTTTATGGTTTCCCAAAATGCTTTCCAAACTTCCCAGACGTAGAATTACCATTGTTCCACCCCAATATGCAGATTAGAATCTTCCTAGAAGCTGTTTTGACCATAAGTCTGGAGACTGGCTGTGAAGATATAAAACCAGTGAAGTAATTTGATGAATAAATAAAGCTGATATGAATTTATTTATTTTATGATGTCCTCCAGAAAAATGACATCGCTATATGTCTAATATAAAAAATATGAATTTATTCCTATTTATATTTTCTGATGCTTGAGTATATGTTTATATTTTAGAGAAAAAAACTCGTATATACTTTCTTTAAAAAATATAAACAACTACATTACTTATAGTGAATTTTATAGCAACATAGAATTTAAAACAATATACAGAATGCCCTACTCATTTTAATATGACTGAATAAAGAACAGGGTTATATAAAAAAGATACATATATTAATCTGCATAGTAAATTGTATGCGCTCGTGGCGTAATGATTATGTTGGATATTGTACAAACGGAAATAGGAACTTCCATTTAGATTAAAGAAAGCAAAGAAAAGACGACAAAAATGACAAAGGGGTTAAGATGCCGGAAATAAATTTGATCGTTGATAAAAAGCGAACAAAGGAGGCGCGTAGGCATTTTGAGATATACAAAAGGCAAGACGGCTCGACCCGAGAGAACAGTGAGGAGGAGACGGCGAACGGAGTGCCCGACGCTTGCGGTCAATCGCTGCCAGCGGACAGTGAGGCGTGCCCACCCCTTCTACCTCCCGATCGCCAGCCTGCAACATTAGTAGTTCCCATTGTCAAGCTCACTACCCACACGCACCACGAGGGAATTAAAGAAATAAAAATTCAATCTCCTACTACATACAGCATGCCTTGTGATTTCGTTAAGCAACCCCTACATATATCATCTAAGGGTTAGAGACGATTTCAGTATACCCACTACGATACGTACGCCGATATAGCAGCGTGAGTTTGAAGAAGCCGCTATATAACATATATAGAATTTGATGCCAGTATATAACATATACGGATTTAGTGCCGGTAAAGTAGGCGCTACGCAACACTTATTGTTGTAAGAAATTCTGAAGACGGTTAGTATTTTCCAAAGAACTAATATTCCTGGGAAAGGTGTGAATCCAACTATTCAACATCCAGGTATAAGTAATCAATATGTCAAACTGTTCTCTTTAAGTATTGTATGGAAACTAGCTTAGGAGAATTCAAACCAATTGTACTCCACTATTTTTAAAAATGACTTTGTATTGTCGGAAAATGAAAACAACTACTAACCTGCGTTATTCGTACTATTGTCCTCATCTCTATTGCTATTTGTACAACGTTTCGGCCGATATGCCCTCCGGCCTTCTTCAGGTATTTCTTTTCGGACTCAAGAACCTTCTCGGACTCGGGAACCTTCTTTTTCGAACTCGGGAACTTTCTTGTTGTAATCGGGAGCCATCACGGGACTTTGAACCTAACCCTTTATCCAGTCCACGGGGGTATCCTGTTCTCATTCCGCTAACCATAGCTGGGGGTAGGAGTTGTGTTAATCATTTTTCTATGTTACTACCGCCACTCAGGATTGAACCCAGACTCCAGAGATAACTGTCACTTAGAACTGTCTTACCCTAACTACCTTATCTACTCGGCCATGTGTTCAATTAGACGGCCGAAACGTTGTACAAATAGCAATAAAGATGAGTACAATAGTCCGAATAACGCAGATAATACTAATCATCAAGCCTCATCCCAAACATTCAGAGAAATAACTACTAACCTACAATCTTCTGGGGGTGGAAATGATTGAGTAGTGATGTATACTTGTGGTTGTCGTCAACTTTCCTGTTGAATTGGTTAATAAATTCCTTGTCTCTTACTAGTTCCGGGTGAGAAGGTCGAGTCGGGCGGTAAAGGAAGGTATTCGATTTTTTTTTTACTAACACAAGACCTAAGATGTCAATTATTTTTACCTGCTTGCAAGGTCGCAACAACGTTTGTTGCAAGCTGTTTCCCAGGTTGAGCTTTATCAGGAAACCTATTTGCCTCAGCGGTTGCGGGGCATTGATTCCCCCTCTCAATTAAACTGGCATTTCGCCATAGAATTGCATCCTACTCTTGTTGGAGGGGTTATGTTAATAGTTACTCAATAAATACGAAAAAGAAAAATGTTCATTTTTGTTCACTGATGTGTTTGCACGAGCATCCTTATATTGTTTGTAACTACAGCCACAACGCTTCAGCCAATGTTACCTCCGAACTTCTTCACTTAGCTGTCAGAATCGATAACGTTTTGCTTACTTTGAACCAAACTAGAATTCCTCATCTGTGAATTTTTAACGTTACAGATGAAGACACACTAAAAAAGTCTGAGGATATAAGAAACCGATTATCATAACAATCAAGATGGGGATAAAATTACGAGTTGATCAGTAGTTAGTAATAATAATTCCTCATTTCCCAGACTAAGTCTGGACATTCTTCATTTCAAGAGTTTGTAAAACATATTTTGGATAATATATTCCAAATCGTACGTGGCGCACTGAAATTTCCATATGGCGCAAAGAAAAAAATATTTCAGAAAAATCGTTAACTTTGGTAATTTAATAATGACTCCTATTAATTTCTGATAAACGTGTCTTACATATTTCAATAATAGAGTTATGGGAATAGCAGACGAAAATTGGTAAAATTCTATGGTTTCATATTTTTGTTTCTTTTTGGTTTCTACTAATTGTTTGTCCTTCTTTGCAAATATCCGTCAGTTCATGCCACTCCTGAGAATATGGTATTGTGGCAGATGTTTTTTTTAAAATTTTTGTTATTTTATTTCGTGCGTCTTCAATCAAGGGAGAATAAACGGTTCATAATTATTTGGTTTAGGCAGATTACATCGGGCTACTACCATAGAGTAATGATTGACTAGTTATATTGGAAGGCACAAATACACACACGCACACACACATACACACACATATACATACATACAGGGACCACCCTGTCGACTGGGGCGTTAGAATGCACCGACTGCACCTCTGCAGAGGGCTTAAGGATAGAGCCCAGGTGGATGAGCAGTTCATGACATGCAATACTCCACTTTGGCCCTATCTTGGGCTAGACGAGCGGTCGGAGAGGCCCCCTCCGATCAATCGGCTGGTCACGTTAAGCCCTAGCACATATGATTTTCTCATCCCTATTGCCCTTATGGCAAGACCCTACCTCTTTTTATCATATGGGTGCTAGAAGGCGGTGGCTGCGGGTCTACATGTCCTGGGAATGACGTTAAACTCTATCTGATGGTGACGTTCCAGTTTTGGAGGTTTGGGGAATGTAGAACACCCCTTCATCACCATTGCTCCCTGGTCCACTCTGACCCGGAGTGATAGTACCTGTTAGGGTCCCATCTATGGGTTAAATAGAAAAATGTATTTATAAAAAAATTCTATTATCCATTAAGAATTGATTTATTTCAAAACTTTATCGGCATTAAATGACCCACTGAGGTTGATATGCCGTAAAACAAAACATACCGAATATACAGGGAGTACCCGTGGCTTAGTGGCTTACTGGCTAAGTTGCAGGAGTTCGAGATCGTAGTAAAGCAAGTTCAAGCTCCAGTTGCGCTATCATATCAATTTTCGATTGGTTGATTGGATATTATGGCACTCGATTTTTGTTTTTATGTTATTTACCCCTTTATTCGGGTGTATATAATCGGTGAGAGAATTCTCTGGTATATTAGAGAGAGAGAGAGAGAGAGAGAGAGAGAGAGAGAGAGAGAGAGAGAGAGAGAGAGAGAGAGATGATAGTTCTTATTTGCTTGAATACTCTGCTGGTTTCTGACTTGTTGCTTACTGCTTCTTCTTCTTCGTCTGGTCGCCATCTTGTCTGGGCTGACTTCTATTAAATGTTTCTGTTAAGGTTTGGTTTTCTTCTTTATTAATTCTTCTTTCAGGGCTCGACTGGACATTGCTTTTAGCATTTTAATTAACAGATACAACTTCTTTGTTTTTTGATCACGTTCTATTTCTTATCACATGATTCTGCCGCGGGGAAAAACCGACCCGTCAGAGACGACAATTGCGTCTGAACTCTTTGAAATCTGGGTCGATTTTACTCTAAACTAGAAACTTATTCTCACGTCCAATCGCACGCCTTTTAAGGGTTCAAAGGTTATAACCGTCACCGGTAATTTTCCATGGGGCTCCGTTCAGAATTCACGACTGTTCATAAATTGTAACATTTATTCCTTCTTGTTGTGTATTACATTTTTAAAACCCATTTTAAACTCATATTTTGATTTATCTAATCAATAGATGGGAAGCTAGCAAGTGCTACCACTTCAGGGCAATCCACACTCACCAGAGCTTCAAAATTGGAACCTCAACACTATATGTAGTTTAATGTTATACTCAGAACACCACTAAGATCCTCAGCCACCGCCTTCTAGCACATATATGATAAAAAGTGTTGGGGTTTGCAATAAGAGCATTCGGTAAAATCATAAAGGTGCTAGGGTTGACATTGTTCACTTTTGGACAAGGTATGAACCCACTCATTCCCAGCTAGGGTTTAAATAAAACCAGCACTGTTCTACAAGAATGGTGTTAACGCTAAACAACCCACGAAGGAGGTTGATACGAAAAAGAAACAAAGCCATAATTTTCAACGCGCAGATAAAAAAACATCATCCGATATAATTGTCTTTGTTGTTTCTTTATTGCTAGATAAATACCAATTGTAGTTTTTCCCTTGTGTCTACTTACTTATCGAGCAATCCGGTGTAAACAACTTCATTACGTTTTTTAGAGACAAGTTCTTATATACTACACTTGGTTAAAATATAAACTTAGAACACTTAAAGGTTGTTCACCTTGTTTAATTTCATTTAGCAGTAAATGAAATAATAGCAGATAATACACATGTTAGCTGAACATTCTGGCTTCAGAAAATATTCATCATACAAACTAAATTAAATTATCTAAATTAATTGTATAAATTTTTCAAAGGTATGAAAAAGATTGTGGAATAAAAGCTTAAGGATAGAACCCAGGTGAATGAGCATTCCAGGACTTGCAAAACTCCACTTTTGCCGTTTCCTGAGCTATACGGGCGGTCGGAGAGGCCCCCTCCGATCAATCGGCTGGTCACGTCAAGCCCTAGAACCTATATGATTGTCCCAACTCTATTGCCCTTATGGCAAGCCCCAACCATTTCTATCATATGGGTGCTAGAAGGCTGTGGCTGAGGGTCTACTTGTCCTAGTAAGGACGTAAATCTGATGGTGAGGTTCCAGTTTTAGAGATTTGGGGAATGTGGAGCACCCTTTCTCGCTGATCCACTCTGACCCGGAGTGGTAGTACCTGCTAGGTCCCCATCTATGGGTTAAATAGAAAAGCATAAGTTGATGAAAAAAATATGGAATTTATTAAACATAAACATGATAATGAATGCTTCGAGTTTTTAAAAATTCTTTCTGATATGAATATTATTTTATCAAACTGGTTCGAATTTTTTCAAGTAGCAAGTTAATAGACCCTATATCTCAGTGGTTTCCGAACGTTTTCAGGCTTCTCGGCGGATTCCAACGCCCCCACCTCTCATGCACATATGTGAACATACAATGAAAATGGACAAAAATGGAATTTGTCTAAAGTGAAAACGGAAAAAAAGTTTACCAAAAGTTGAAGCGGAATTAATGTAAATTTTAAACGGAAAATTGGGGACCCTACATTATTGAAATGAACGTGCAATGCTTACAAATCTGAGCTTTGACCCTTGCAGATTTCAGCTGACTCAGCTCTCTAGATTGACTGGGAGGCATATGATAACTGGTACGCCACTGTACGTATTGTGTAGAGTTATTTACTAACTGCTCCTAATGCCACCCTGTCGCCCCCACTGCTCCTTTTTGCATCTCTACCCCTAGTTCTTTTCACGGGCCCAGCCAGTACTGCCCATTTTGGGAACAACAGATCTATCTTATCATGGATAATGACTTTTAAACTTTCACCTTACATTTCCAATGGGATTTGGATCCGAACCGTTCGCTGGTCATGGCTTTCCTGAAAAAAAATCGTTTATCCTCATTGCTCAGTGACAAAATGCATTATCGTCTTGAAAACTGATATTATCATCACCAAACCAATTTCTTACCGATGGAATGAAAATATTATCCAGGATTTCAGTTTACACATATGTAGTTATTGTTGAAGTTTGGGTTCGTTTGTTTTGTTTTATGGCATACCAACCTCAGTGGGTCATTTAATACCGACAAATTTGTGAAATAAAATAATTCTTAATGGATAATACAATTTTGTTTATAAACTCATGTTTTTCTATCTAACCCATAGATGGGACCCTAACAGGTACGTACACTCCGGGTCAGAGTGGACCTGGGAGCAATAGTGATGAATGGGTGCTCTACATTCCCCAAACCTCCAAAACTGGAACATCACCATCTGATCGAGTTTAACGTCATTCCCAGGACAGGAAGACCCTCAGCTACCGCATCCTAGCATCGATATGAAGAAAAGTGTTGGGGCTTGCCATAATGGCAATAGGGTCGGGGCAATCATATAGGTGCTAGGGCTTGACGTGACCAGCCGATTGATCGGAGGGGACCTTTCCGACCGCCCGTCTAGCCCAAGTAAGGGCTAAAGTGGACTATTGCATGTCATGGACTGCTGAATCACCTGGGTTCCATCCTTAAGCATCACTAGTCGCCACAAGTAATGATTGTTATCCCTCTTGTCTTTTTAAATGACATGCAGCACCATATCAGCAATGCATTGAGACATTTATCTAATTTCTCTGAACATTCATCTTTTTAAGTCTCATTGTTCAAATGAGACTTAAAAATATGAATGTTCAGAGAAATTAGATGACACTAGACAGAATCTCAACCATCATCTCCTTTTTAACTTTATTCATATCCATTTATGTCAAGTTTATGTGTTAATGTTGGTTTCCGTTTGGTTTTTTCTTGTTTAAATCCGATTTCAGTCATTTAATCTATACATATATACAAAAAAACAGGTGGTGTGTATGTTTGAATGTATATATAGAGTAAAGCTTTGGATCGTGGGCAGTGGGGAAAAACTTTGCAGGAAGGCACAAATAAATTTAAGACCAACATGAACAGTTAAAACGAGTTGTTCACAAGGGGAACGTTATAGCAGTAGACGAGCAAGGGCTTTAAATCGGTCTACTATGTGAACAGTGCGGAAGGCCATGTCTGAGCAGAACTGGCCTGATGAGTCACCAAACTATGGATCGGCGAAATGGACCAATAAAATACCATGTGCTCCTTGGAATAACTTGTGAACGTGGGAAGCCATATCTCGCCGCTCACCGTTGAACCTATTGAACTTTTTGAAGCTCACCGTTGTATTCTTTGAACTTTTGAACTTTTTTTTATCAAGCAATGGCAATACTCGAACACGAGTTTGCTGCCATCATATCCAGATGAAACTACAAACATAAAACAATTAAGGACAAAGTAAATATATATATATATATATATATATATATATATATATATATATATATATATGGTATTTGTGGAAAAAGTGACTTACCGGTGAAAATTGCCACAGTGGTTATTTGATTCAAGTTTCACAATGATAAGGCAGCGATATAACAAATATAAAGTGCTCAATACGTTAGTAGAGCAAATTTATTATCATAAAGGTACACGGCAATAACCTACTCGAGTTTCACCATATGGATCTTCAGGGTTAAATCCACTGGATTAATCAAGATATTGATTAATTGCAGTCGATTTCACGATTTCAATATCTTGATTAATCTAGTGGATTTCAATATCTTCATTAATCCAGTGGATTTAAGCCTGAAGATCCTTATGGTGAAACTCGAGTAGGTTATTACCGTGTACCTTTATGATAAGGTTCTTGCTTTTTATACAAAAATTATGAAGATGTGATTTATATTCGAAGATATTTGAAAATTAAAATACACATAGAAATAGCATTGAAATTCTATTTTAAAATATCCAGCATTTGTTAATCTCAAAATTAAAAAAAACAATACACCAGTGTTTTTTGAAGGGTAAGACAACTAATGGGGCTACCTGTTGGACAGGGGTGACGACTCATGATGCCTAATGATGGAACCCTGTTGGCTGAGCAGTCCATGGCGTGCAACACACCAATTTGGCCCTTATTTGGGCTAAACGGGGCCCCTCCGATAAATCGGCAAATCACGTCAAACCATTGCACTTTTATGATTGTCCCGACCCTAGTGCTCTTATGCCAACCCCCAGTCCCTTTTATCATATATGTGATAGAAGGCGTTGACTGAAGGTCTTGGTGCCCTGAGTATACTGTTAAACTGCATCTATTATAGTAATTCTATAGCTCTGGGCATTGTGGAGTACCACTTCATAACCATTACTCCGCGGTTAATGGAGTGGTACTACCGGGTAGGGTCCCATCTATGGGTTAAACAGACCGAAATATTAGTTTAAAGATATGTCTAAGATGTAAGTTTTTAAAAAAAATATAGATAATCAATAAGAATGAATAAAACAAAAATATAATCGGCATAAAATAACCTAAGGGTTAATATACCTTAAATTCCAACCAACCAACCAACACTTTATTTTATCTTTGCACTACATTTTAGACACTGAGTGAAATTCATTATGTTAGAGCCAAGTTTTCTTTCAATTAGGAAGTCTCAGTCACTTGTTGAGGTTTTCAAGAATTGTCTGTTAGCTGTATATTAATATGCATATATAGGCTTCTGTTGGTATTTTAATTCCTCAAAATTCAATAATATTTCCCTCTACGTGGCTTGGGAACAATTACACCATTAATCTAAATAATTTAATCTAGTTTATTTAAAGAATATTTTATGAAACCAGAATTTTCCCCTGTTAAAGAAAAAAAGTTTTGCGTGTTATCTGTTATTATTTTATTTTCTGCTGAATATAAAACCCGAGTGGGAAGAATGGAATTACGTTGAACAATTCATTAATTTGCATATTATATGTCATTTGCATTATAAGGTTCTCACATGTATTGATTCTCCCAAACTGAAGTGTAAAAATAAAAAATAAATAAGAATGCTGCATTGCCTAATATCTCTATGTATTTCATATATCGTATTTGACGACTAAACATACGGAAAAGACGAACCGCATTTGGGCAGTAATTCAAAAATAAATAAACAAATAAACGGAATTGAATTACAGACTGTTAGATATACTTTTTTAAGAAGAGGAGTAGAAATAGTGTTATTTTTATAGATATTTTCTTTTCTGCACACACACACACACACACACACACACACACACACACATATATACATATATATATATATATATATATATATATTATATATATATGTTGTACCGGCCGTTCCTACAGTGGAGAATATACACCGGTTCTCACTATAAATAGTGAGACACCGAGTGAAAAGGTTGTACTGTTACCGTATTGTTACCGTACTGTTACTGTTTAGCGGCAAGCTAGCCGTTCGTGTACCTTATTGTAAATACACTTGTCTCTTTTTACCCTACCTCGACTTGACTTATTTTTTTACTGTTGAACTAACATCACAACAATGTATATAATTAAAAAAAAAAGAATTACATTGATAATTGATAATTTAATTGAATTACCATCACCGGACAACTCGGCAAACACCATGTGCGATATCCGAAGCACTGGACAGCTGTTTCGACCTCTTTAGGTCTTATTAGCAGTGCATACCACAATCTCCGCCACTAGATATTGAACCAGCGACCAGAGAGTGAAGGTGTAGAGATTCCTCTCTTCACTCTGTGGTCGCTGGTTCAATCTCTAGTGGCGAAGATTGTGATATTCTGATGAGACCTAAGGAGGTTGAAACAGCTGTTCAGTGCTCCGGATGTTGCACATGGTGTTTGCCGAGTTGTGTGGTCATGGTAATTTCATTCAATTATAAATATATATATATATATATATATATATATATATAATGGAACTTCGGTAACTGTCTGTGACCGAAACTATGTCACTGCTAACGTAACACTACCCTCAGGTAATTTTTGAGGTTTTATATGTATTGAGATCCTTAATAAGTCCCAATATTTTACAATTAAAAATTTTAATGGATCCGTTTAAGTACATGCAGGATTAAGCATTGTTATTTGATTTTCTTCCTGACTGAGGTTATTTTATATGTAGTACTCGTAAATACGATGATGACACATTCTAACCTAAGAAAAGCGTACCTGATCGTTGTGTAAAAGCGATTTCCAACTTATTCACATTTGCGGAGATGCTTGGATTATAACTTAACGGCCACTGCTGCACTAGAATTCTCCTAGCCTGTAACGCAAAGCTCATAATTGACCTTGTAAAACGCAGGGTGGTCTACTGGGAGATTTCTACGAAGAAAAGTGCGTATTATTAACCGTACATTATGGTAGATATACTAAGGTGAGTATCTTTTTGCAATATTTTGGTAACGTTAAACACAATTCGGCAGATCCAGATGCTTTTGCTAATATCATGAAGGGGATTAACCACACTAGGCGGTGATATACCAAGATAGCCTGATACTCTCGGAGTATAACTCAGTTTAGCTCAGTTATTAGAGTATCTGCCTAGGGACTACAAGGTTCTGGGTTCGATACTTGCGCTCGCTAACTCATCACATAACTAGCACAGCGTGGATCTGTGCGGTAAAATGATGCGCTGATGGTAGCTGTGGCATTCCACCTTATACACAAAATTATCTTCCTGTAGGAAGCGCGTGGTGTAATGGTTAAAGTCATGGGAAATGGACTCGTCGCCCCGAGTTCAAATCCTGGACGTGGTAATTGCATTTCACTTAGCGCTAATACCCTTGGGAAATATATGAATCCTACTCTCCCTCCAGCTATGGGTAAATAGTAGGGCAGACAGTGCTCTTTAACCTTGGTTAGGCAACCGGTCTAGGAGAAGGAAAACTCTGAATTCCAACCTGTTAAACTCCGCTTAAGAAATTGACCTTGTGTCGCATCCTGCTCGTGCGGAGGGGTTGGTAAATATATATACACAAAATTATCTTCCTGGACAGCTCTAGGGAAAATGGAATGGGGACCCACACTATCTGGCCTTTCCGTCAACTTTACTTGCTTTTACTACTCGCCGGGTTTGCTTCGATGGCTTGAAGCACGGCATCAGAATCCCCGATGTTGGTCACTGTGCCTTCACCTTTCGCAGAATAAATGTTTTTGGTTAATTCTGTGACGTTGTGGCCAAATTCGAACTCGAAAAGGAAAGTTCCTGAATTAGACTACGTCGCACATAGGTATGTCACTCCACCTCAGATGCAAAAATAATCTCACTGGCGTGGCACTAGTGAAAAGGGAATATACTCCTTCGCTATCCGGCTTATATCAACAAAAGGTCACTCCGTTGACTTAATTACTTACTGCCCATTAATCTGTGCATCATTCACAATACAGATATCTGATTTGATCTGGTTTGTTTTGTTTTGTTTTACGGCATATCAACCTCAGTAGATCATTTAATGCCGAAAAAGTTTTGAAATACATTAATTCTTAATAGATATTTAATTTTTTTATAAACACATTTTTCTATTTAACCCATGGATGGGACTCTAACAGGTACTATAACGTACCAGATAAAAAAAACTACCATGATACTACAAACCACAGAGGGTATCAACCACTGCATTAATTGCTTCAGTCACGTGATATACGTTCCTCAAAATATCACGTCCGAAAATATTGCAAAACTTTTGACACAGCCAAGTATCTTTTGTGGGCGTGCCTGTTTTGACCAATATAATCTATTAGGATATATAGACGGCATCTTTTTTTTTATCATCTTTTTTATATTATCATAATTTCTACTTTGCAACGTAATTACCAGTTAAAAAATAACAATTTGGCTATTACAGATTTCACATTTCTAGTGTTAAATGTAAAGATATCACTTCATAATTTCACTGACCTCCAAAGTCTTCAATCAATGTCTCTCTGATCGTATTCCTTTTTAGCCCCACCTCACATGTCATTATATCGCCCCGCCTAACGCATCTGGACCTGCGTTGTGTGATGTATCAGTGATTTCCAAGATGTCGCCAGAACCTGATTTTTAATTTACAAATCTCTTCTCGGGACTCATAGGTCATCATAGGTTGATTGGCTGGTGATGCTTGTTTTCAACCAAGCGGAAGGAAAAGCCGGAGGCAATTCAAAGAGCCAGTTAGAAAGAGAAGGATAAACCCAGCGAAATTCCTTAATCGATTTTTGCAGACGCCATTCCCGCGAAAAAAGACCCCCCCCCAAAAAAAAAAAGAATATCGACAGATTTCGGATGTTTATCCGAGCGGACTAATTGCTAATGCCCTCATTACTTCTTCTTTTTCTTGGCCAATTGCGTCCCAAACAACGGGGCAAGGCAAATCGAATCAGAAGAATTCCCAAAGATTGGTTTGGGGAAAAGAAAAGAAATTTCCCTTCTTGATGCCGTTACGTGACGCGAAAAATTGTCAGTTGATGTGAAACGTATCAACTTCTCGTTTAGTGAATCGAACTTCGGTTCACCCCTGACATTCACCAGAGGAATTTTCCCAAGACCACGAGAAGAAGGAATAAAATAGGAGATTGCCTTATCAGAATCATGATTTTATATTTCCTGTCCGATTCAAGGAAAATTCACGTCAATATTCAATTCTATCATATAATTCACTTTTTAGAGGAAATGTAGACACACACACATATATATATATATATATATTTCTAATCGAAAAGTTGCAGAAACAGACACAACCTATCAAATATCGGACATATTCTGCCAAATTAATAACTCAATGCCTGAAGACAAGAGATCAGAAACACGTGTCGCGTATGTAAGATAAAAAGAATTTTAAACATTTTTCTGAGAACATAATACATTTTGCCGGCCTTCTTGTTTATAAAATATTAAATTTTCTCCCGTTGGAACCAGAACAACATTTTATATATA
>CM042159.1:63983791-64018791 GCA_023376005.1 Doryteuthis pealeii | reverse complement strand
TATCTTTCTATATATGTATATATCTATATCACTTTCTCTATCTATGTCTTTATCTAACTATTTTTCTGTCTACGCCTCTTACTCTCTCTATCTCTAAAAAAGAGGAAAACCAAAAGAATGCGGGGTGATAATAAATGCTGGAAAGTACTCAAAACGTCCTTGTTGATCCGATTTAGAGAACTGAATCAGCGACAGAAGTTAACGACCCAGGTTTCACCGACAAGAATCCTATTGTTTGGTACAAACGGATACAAACAGGAAGAAATTTGCATAAATGAAGGGGAAGAAACCAGAACATACAGTCAAGCTGGTATTGTTAGGAACCATTTGGTTCAGTCTACATCCGTATATTTTGATTCATTCATTTAAAAAATCTTTAGAACTGGATAATATGCAAGAAATCGAAGGCAAAATGTATCACCAGCTTTATAATTAGGTGCTCTTTCTTCGATTACTGAATGGGGTCTACGACATATATGGTTTTAGTTTCTTAGAAATATTTAGAAAGAACGGTATTACGCTATATTTATATATTTACCAACTCCTCCGCAAGAGCAGGATGTGACACAAGGTCAATTTCTTAAGCGGAGTTTAGCAGGTTTGAATTCAGAGTTTTCCTTCTCCTAGACCGGTTGCCTAACCAAGGTTAAAGAGCCCAGTCTGCCCTACTATTTACCCATAGTTGGGGGTAGAGTAGGATTCATACCTTTCCCAAGGGTATTAGCGCTAAGTGAAATGCAATTACCACGTCCAGGATTTGAACTCGGGGCGACGAGTCCATTTCCTACGACTTTAACCATTACACTACGCACTTCCTACAATATTCCTGATGTGTAACGCTTGAATAAATTGTGGAAAAGGCCACCACCCCATCTCACAAACCATTTGCGTGAGCATACTGGACACTGCTCGAGAAGTAATGACGAGCTCATAAGAGAGGTTCTCCTGTTGAAGCCAACACATGGGCATGCTAATGTGGGCCGCCCACCAAGGACCAACTATGCGAGGATGCTGGATGCTGCGCAGAGGACCTCCCTGGGACGATGAATAAGCTAATTCAATGGGCAGTTTTTTAAAAAAAATGCGTGGATTTCCTAGGCATTCCCCTTTTGGGGTACCTCAAGTACCGGGTAGTAAACCCAGTCCTGTTCCTTTAAATCGAGGGGGCGGGTGTTGCCTGGTGGGAAGGCCCTTGGGATCACGCGATTTATTTGTCCAGGCGCCGAAGCCAGCTAGGAAAGACGGGCCGCTCAGACAGCACTGCTAATGTATATCAAATCAGAATAGTCCATTCTATTCCAGAGGGATATCATCTCTTCTCTACAAATAAAGTGCTTACAGTCAAGTCACGTTAAAAGTGTCGGCGCCTGTTAGATCCGTGTTTCTAAACATTTTTTTTGTCGTGGTCCCCTTCAACCCAATACGAATTTAATGGGGAGGTTGGCGAGAGATTGTCATGGATATCCGCGACATGGTGATAAACGTACACACACACACACACACACACACACACACACATATATATATATATATATATAGTTTAAAATTAATGGTAAAATGAATGAATGGGTGTAATGAAATGAGGGGGATAAATGAAAAATCCTTTTCAAGGGACCCCTCTTAAAAGTATTAAAACACTTTTTGAGAGTGGGGTCCCTGATAGAAAGTTTTTCTCATCTATTATTAGACTCCTTTGAAGCATCAAGTTAACATGATTATTAATAATATAATTAATATGATAATTCTATAAGTTATTAGAGAAGATAAAATCCGTCTCTTACCTTAGTAATATCTATTGAGAATGGGTTTGAATTTATATATATATATTATATATATATATATATATATATATATATATATATATATTATCTTGTCTGGTTAACTTCCGGTGAATATTGCTACATTGTAACTATCTTGAATTCAAAATAAAAACGGTCAAATAAAAGAATTTATTTACTTAGCTATTTTTTCAGTTGTAAAATAAAATAAAATATATTAAATTGATTAGATAAATCAGTAAATAAATAAAAAAATATCTTTAATTATATATTAGAAAGATTGATGAATAATTTTAGAAAACTATATTTCATGAGTATTTTTAAATTTCAAATAGATTAAATATTATAAATTAAATATTTAGATTACAAAAGAAAAAGTGTTATTTTTGCTTATATTAACAGCTCTAGACTAACCGTAATCTTAAGAGGGTATTATGTTTTAAAGAAATTATATATACTAGCAAATATATGCACCCTTCGGGTGCAAGTATTTAGGTTTTGATGTTATAAAATATTGTATCAAATTATAAACTATTTAGAAAATGATAAACTGAGGGGGTATAATCGAAAAATAGAACAGCTTTAGATTTAACTCTTCTATCATTTTCTTTCACTCCCGTGTTTCATTTTTCCTAATTTATCTATTTAGTTAGATTATGAAGTATTTAATAAAATTACAGTTCTTTCGTCTTGTTTATGGATTTCTTTTAAGATGTATCCCCGAGATCTTTGCTCAGATTGATTAAGAGAAAACCAAACAATTAGAAATCAATAATACTAAGCCCATTTATTAAAATCAAATTTTAAATATCAATATGCAAATTAGCCTTCTCGTTCACACTGTAAACCGCTATTTTGTTGTATATTTAAATACAATTACATGCTATTAGTAGGTAGATATGGTCAACAGTATTAATAAGGTATAACCATTTTATCAATAATTGAGGTTTAAATAAAAATAAATTCATGGTAAATGTGACGTCAATAACTAAGGGAATTATGACTTGAATAGTGATTTAGTTTCGGTTATAGACAGACAAACACACAATCTCCATTATAATAAGATATATATATATATATATATATATATATATAATTTATCTCTTGTTTTTAAGAGAGAATAACTTAATAGAAAATATACAATTTAACTAACGAGAAAAAAGAAAGAACCGAATAAGTTGGAATAATGCATGAAAATATAATCCTGCTCAAGACATACATTGATTGAGAAGGATGTTCAGCATAAAAGCATTCAGACTATTGTCCCCATCTTAATTGTTATCTGCAAACATATAATAATTAAGAGGAGGGCAAGAGTTCGAATAATCCAAATAATCCAAATTTTTAAACCTCACCTCAAAATCTCAGAGAAATAGAAAAAAAAAACATTCCAGAAGAAACGCAGCAGGTGTTTGGATTTTAACGATTGAGACGTCATTTAATTTTGAGCTAAGAACCGTTCAGAGTCTCGGATAATTCTTTAGAATTAACATAAAATGTGATAGCTAGTTTTTCTTCCATACAGTAAAGGCAGAATTATTCAACCGGTATATATAACGCGTTCTTTTTAAAGCCTTCTACTTTCTAATAGGGTTTATGCAACCTGGTTATTTAACTTCAGTCACCGATTCGGTTGGCTTAACTGGATTTACAGGTACGTATTGAGTACTTTCCAATATTCTGAACATTCACATTGAAACCATAAATTTGCAAGGTTCGATGCCGGGCGTTGCCAGCATAGCGCATGAGTAGCACAACTTGCATATGTGTGATAAAGTGGGTGTGGCGCTCCACTTTAGACGCAAAAGTAATCTCAACTCTCTAGCGTTAATGAAAATGGGATAGACTCCCTCGCAAGCGGCTGATACCGACAATAGGTCAACTTACACACACACACACACACAACACACACACACACACATATATATATATATATATATATATATATATATATATATAGAGAGAGAGAGAGAGATAAAGATAAAGATAAAGATAGTGATTGATAGATAGATAGATAGACAGATTGGTACGTAGGTAGGTAGGTAGTTCGGTAATAGATAGATAGATAGTTGGTTATGAACATAGATAGATCTGAACATAAATAGAACATCGATACAGAAGATAGAACAATATTTATGAACATACTCTTATAGATAGATTTAACTGCTGATGAATCGATCGGAGTTCTATCCCGGTGTTAGGTAGCTCACAAAATGTCTAGCCACATTGAATAAACTTGATAAGTCGAGACACGTGTCTGTGGATGACTATATATGCTCACCATTCCCCTGGGATTAAGCACTTTGGGGGGGGGGGATTTCGCTGATGACCGCCAACTAAAGCGTAAACGCAACGCTCTCCTAGAAAAGGGATCGAGCATTCTATGACGGCCTTGACATACATAGAGATGTGTGTATTTAAACAGTTAAAACCCTTCGCATTCTGTAGGTGACGATGGCCGAGCGGTTAAGCTGTCCAAATGCTGCTGAATCGATCGGAGATCTATCCGGCTGTAGGTAGCTCACAAAATGTCTAGCCACAGTGAAGAGACTTAATAAGTTGAGACTGTGTCTGTGGATGATATATATATATATATATATATATATATATATATATATATATGTTTACATTACATATATGCCTGCCTAAATTCATTAATTATTAACTAATTTTAAAATTAGGTATGACTTCAATTAAGCACATATCCTCTAAAAATTGTCGGCTAAAAGCCATATCAAATAAACATATTTGTTTGTTTACTTACTCTCATATATATATATATATATATATATATATATATATATATAAAAAAAAGTAAAGTCGTTGGGGTGGCCTAAAGTCGGTATCAGCCAGTCACGAGGGAGTCTATCCCCTTTTCAATAGCGCTTGACCAAGGAGATTGTTTTGGCGTCTGAGGTGGAGCGCCACACCTACCATCAGCTCCTTACTTTACCGCACAGATCCCTGTGCTACTCATACGCTGAGTTGGCGAGGACCGGTATCGAACTAGGAACCTTGTGGTTTCTAGCCGAACGCTCTACCGACTGAGCTATCCCGGCCCCTTATGTGTGTGGCGTGGTGTATTTGTATGTGTGTATGTGTGTTTGTAAGTATGAACGAACTGAGATGAACGAACTGAGATAGATGGATATGATACTTTTGTTAAATAATTTTCAGTACGTAGTAAATATTCTCTTTTTCAGTAAAGAATATTCATTTTAAGGATCGGGAGTAAAGTAATATATGTGGGCGTTTTAAAGGGAGTGGATACATTACAAACGATGATTTCTTTTTAAAAAAATTTAATCAAGGATGTTTTCTTTTTAATAGGAGTGTGCAGTAACTATGTCGGATATTAAACTGAAAGGTCTTATTTAAAAGGTCAAAGTTGAATGTCATGGTCGTATGTTTATACATCATTCGAGAATACTGGAATTCTAAACGAACGTTTGATTTAAAGAATGATAAAAATGTTAAAAATATCCATTTTCTTGCTGGTTCGTTATTCTTTTTCATTTTTTCAAGATATCAAGAGAATGCTTGCAGAATTTTCGGTTCGTTTTTTATTTTTATTTTTTTTATAATGCTTATGAGATGGGTATACAGTTTTCAATTTTTCTTATTTGGATATTTATTTTTACATTTTTTTTTTTTTTTTGGATACAAAAAAGCCAGTTTGAGAACTGTAGGACATTTAAAAAATATTTGAAAGCTACAAGAAATGTTGAGAAAATATGACACCCTTATAAAAGCAGTGAATATATTCTCACTGAAATATTTTACGAAACACTCGTATAAACATAAATATTTTCCAAACTAAAGGGACAGTGTATAAATATACGAATTTTTGTTTGTTTGTTTTGTTTTACGGCATATCAACCTCAGTGGGTCATTTAATGCCGATAAAGTTTTGAAATAAATCAATTCTTAATGGATAATACAATTTTTCTATAAATACATTTTTCTATTTAACCCATAGATGGGACCCTAACAGGTACTACCACTCCAGGTCAGAGTGGACCAGGGAGCAATGGTGAAGAAGGGGTGCTCCACATTCCCCAAACCTCCAAAACTGGAACCTCACCATCAGATAGAGTTTAACGTCATTCCCAGGACATGTAGACCCGCAGCCACCGCCTTCTAGCACCCATATGATAAAAAGGGGTTGGGGCTTGCCATAAGGACAATAGGGTTGGGAAAATCATATAGGTGCTAGGGCTTGACGTGACCAGCCGATTGATCGGAGGGGGCCTCTCCGACCGCCCGTCTAGCCCAAGATAGGGCCAAAGTGGAGTATTGCATGTCATGAACTGCTCATCCACCTGTGCTCTATCCTTAAGCATCATGGGTCGCCACCCACGGCCAACAGGTGGCCCCATTGGGGGAGTCTTACCCCTCTGCAGAGGTGCAGTCGGTGAATTCTAACGCCCCAGCCGACAGGGCGGATAAATATACGAGTAGACGATGATACCGATGGAATTTTACGGAAATTGTTTGTGCTGCTTGATATATATTATATTTCCTTTTAACGGTTTGTTTAATCTACATATGTAAAATAAAGATTTTCTCTGTCAGTATGCATGTCTATATTTTTTATTTGTACAACTTTAGGGCCCATGTCCCTTTATAATGCAGAAAAACCGCCAAAATAATAGGGCAAATCGCCATTTGGGAACGAAAACTAAAAATAAGGAAAAAAGCAACTTCCCTGATTCAGAAGGTAGTAAAAGGTTGCAATAATGCCTCGTTGCGACCTAAAAAATTCCGTAGGTCTGGTAATGATAGTTGTGTCTACCTACTGACAGCAAGATTAGTTGAAAAAATGACTGCCAAAACCAACAAAGCGAAGGATTAATATAGGTGTCAACCAATCAAAATGAAGAGTGAATTTACATAAGCATGACTAACAAACATATAAAACGATATCCGACAAGCGAACTAATTTCCCAGCCCCAGAATCGCAGGTAAGCAACTTTCATGTTTCCCTTTTTCTCAACAATAACAGTTCTATACTATCCACACTCTGTTTTTTCCGAGAAGCGGTTAAAAACGTTTTACCATTATTTTCCATACGGAAAGCTAAAAAATATGATCAATTATATATTAAACAATTGATTTATCTAAATTATTAAAAAATAAAGCTAATTCATAGGGGATGGGAAGTAATTAAAAGCAAATAAAAACAAACGAATCAAAAATACAAACAAGAACAATAAAGATAAACAACTACAAACCGAGAATACAGAAAGAATAAAAAATAATTTAAAAAATCTATAGAAGTAATAATTTTTATTAATCTATATATAAATTTACATAGATTTTTTAAAAACCTTTTCAAATCCCAGGCAACGCCTAGTAGCTCTGTTTGTATTTCTATACATATTAAGAGTCTGTTTTAGTTGGTTTTGATTAAATATTTGTTCTGAAATTAGGTTTCACAATATCTATGTAAATACGATTTAGGTTTTTTTCGGGGTTCTTAATTACAGTGTTTATTGGTAATTAAGAAAATTATTGTTTTCTTTGTGTTCTGTTGTATTTGTTGTTTTGTATATGTTGTCGGCCTTTCGTTTCTTCTGTTAGAATAATCTAAGGTGTTAAATATATATTCGATGAATATTTATGATGTTTGTAATGAAACAAAACTGAAAATGTAGATATGAACATACAATGAATGTGCTTCCTTAAAATATAGGCATAAAATAACCTGAAAAAAAATAAAGTACAAAAACTGATGATAAAATCTGAGGTTCGAGCGAGCTTCAGATACGCTTATTTGAATAAGTTCACTAAACATATTTTCCAATTTTATTAGGCCAAAGAAAAATGCTAATGATTAAAAAGAACATTAGAACATCTTACATTCTGTTTTATTATGTTTTATACAATGTGGTGCAATTTTTCTCATTTAAAAGGTGTAACAAAAACATTAGGGTGCTTTTGGGGGCACTGGTATGGATTAATGTCATTTCAGTTCATTTCGAGGAGAAATATTGATTTAATATTAGAAAAGTGAATTACAAGCAGAACAAATTACATTCGCAAGTCAATTTTAGTTACATTAGTAATTGTAATGTGAAATATACTTGTAGCTGAAACTTGTGGTAAGTACGCATATTTGTCTATCATAATCCTATTAGGAAAAACAATAGATCTTTAAAATTGTTTAAACTGATTGGTATACTACTTTTAACCGTAATGTCTATGAGATGAATACCACATTGAATAACATTTACAAACTAGTTTAATAATACCACTTGTCTACAAAGAAATATAGCTATATAAATCTGTTAACAAATTTGCTTAAAATGTAAGGTTGGGTTATTTCGAAATAAATTCAGTCTGAATGAGTTATGGTTTGTTTTGCCACTCATGTAATCATGTAATGTTTTATTGGTTATTCAAAGATAGAACAAAAGTTGTTTTTTTAAGCAGCCATTTTGTTTCTAGATAGCTGGCTTTTCTAAAGTTTTCTCATTTTAACAAAAAAAGATTTATTCGAGTAAACGGAAGAAACAAACAAACAGACATCTGGAATGGCAGTTTTTACCCCTATTAATCAAAAAATCCTAGAACTGGAATAGCAAGCCAAAAACAAATGTTGTTTTTTTAAACTATTGGGTAAACCATTGCTTCAATTTAACATTTCTATCGATCATTTCAAAAACTTGGACCTAGAAAAGGATTAAAGAAAAAGCCGAATTTACTTGATCAAAAACATTCTAAGATATTCTGAATATCTGAGATTGGGAATTAAAATTACTATACTCTGATTTATTTAAATTGTTGTCCTCATCTTGGTTCATTAAGGTCAAGTCACATTGAAAGTATCGGTTCCTGCTACATCATAAGCTGTGATAAGCCAGTTCAATACTTAATTGGGTGACCACAATCAACAGCAGCAACTGTGGGAAACTCGAATAATTTGCTTATGAAAATTATTGTATTCAGCATTAAATGACTGGAAACAATGTCGTAAAAAGCAAAATATTATAGTCACAAAATTGCAGCCGTTGAACCTGCGTCATTCGTTGGGCATCTCGTGTATTTGATATTCTCAGATATCGTATCAAACGTTTTATTCAATCCAATGATTCGATTATTTTTTTACTGCCTTTTGAACTTGTATATAAAATCTTTATTTGTCTTTCAAGTTTGGAATTAAGAGTAACATATACCTTAGCCCTGTCATTGTCTTTGAGCTGAATAGGACAGAACAAAATTTAAAGAAAGCTATGTTATTTTTGAGAACTTGCCTGAATTGAATAATAATTTCAATTCTAAGAAAGTACATGTTAACCCACATTTACCAATGACGCAATATTAATGCTTTTTGTAAGGGTGTGAGATACAATATCAACATTATGACTATTAATTCAGAAAGATCAGAATACTCGATTTGGAAATTCATTAAATTTGATAATTAAACGAAGATATTCCCGCAAGCCTATAGAAGTGGGCACGAGTACACTGCAGTATTTTCCCAGGCTGTCCCTTGATCATCACTTACATCCCCACCTAGATACGCCTGATCATAATGAACCAAGTTTTAACTATGAAGCTGAGAAAGTTATGGGGGTACATTTAAGCAAACATACAAATATACATACACAAGTCATATTTTATATAAATAAACTCATAGGAAAAATCAAAATAGATTTTAGAGATATTGATCCAAAACTTTTCAGATTCTTGGAATTTCTGAAGGATTACGAGCAAAAAATCTAGAGGCAACACATTTGTTTGTAGATTTCTTCGAGACTTTATACACAGATGAAATATGTGCAAATACTTCGAGCCCATATACTGTTATCAAAATAATGATACTTTATCAAATACACGAAGGACATGCTTTGCTTACCAGAAGGTGATACTGATTTTTTGACATAGTCGCAAATGTCTTGCAAGATACATTAGCACCATTTTTTTTAATAATCTGTCTGCATTACGCAATAGATCTAATCAAGGAAAATTGTTTCACAACAAACATGGGAAGAACCAGAAAATATCCAACATAATCTATCACGGATGCAGACTAAACAGATGATCTAGCACTTCTCGCAAATAACCTTTCCCAGCGAATCTATGCATTACAGCCTAGATAAGGCTTCAAGAGGAATTAGTCACTAATCTAACTCGGATGAGGCCGGTGTTCATATATTTTAACCAAAACGAGGCCATTTGGAATTTAAATGGCAATCAGCTGAAATTAGTAAACCAGTTCATATACCTAGGTAGCATTGTCTCATATACAGAGTGTGATATCAATATACATATAGGAAAGGCATGGACTGTTATAGATAGGTTATTGTGTGGTCTAATGGTTAAAGTCGTAGGAAATGGACTCGTCAACGCGAGTTCCATTCCTAGACGAAACTGTTGGCACTTCACATGGTGCTATTACACTTGGGAAATATCCAATCCCCCCCCCCCAGCTATGGGAAAATAGCAGGTCAGACTGGACTCTTCAACCATTGCTAGGTAACCAGTCCAGGAGAAGGAAAACTCTGAATTCAAACCTGTTAAACTCCACTTAAGAAATTGACCTTTTGTCGCATCCTGCTCGTGCGAAGGGGTTTATATATATATATATATATATATATATATATATATATATGTTATTGATCATATTGAAATCTGAAAAAATGAAGCAAGAATTCTTTAGCCGTTTCTGTTCTACTGTTTGGCTGCAAAATTAGACTTTAGCGAAACGCTTAGAGAAATAACTTAATGTGAAGTACACAAAGATGATGCGTACCGTTTTGAATATATCCTCGAAGCAGCGCCTAACAAAACAAAAATTCTAAGGCCACTTACCTCCTATCACACAAGCCATTCCAATAAGAAGAAGCATCATGGACACTGCTATAGAAGTAAGTACAAACTCATAAGTAACGTTCTTTTGTGAACTCCTACGCATGGACATACCAATGCTTATTGACAAGCATAGACTTGCATCAGACTTCTATGTGCAGTCACTGAATGCTAAGTTCAGGACCTGCCAGGAGCAGTGATTTATAAAAATGTGTTGCAAGAGAGAGAGAGAGAGAGAGAGAGAGAGAGAGAGAGAGAGAGAGAGAGTGAGAGAGAGACAAGGGAATTCGTGGTTTTTGTAAAATGAAAATGGAAGTGAATCCGACGGTATGTTGAAAAGAGAAATAAAGGAAAGAAAGTATAGAATGGATATTAATTTAAATATCCTATTTTATCCATTCTATACTTTCTTTCGTTTATTTTTCTTTTCAACATATATATATATATATATATATATATATATATATATATATGTGTGTGTGTGTGTGTGTGTGTATGTGTGTATATATATATATAATATATATATATATATATATATATTTGTTTGTATATATCTGTATCATTTATTAAGAGATTTTGTAACAATGCCGGGAATACGCAAAAATAAAAGCAATTACTAAGGCGGGAATATATACGTATATCATTTATTTAAGAGTATATATTAGTTTAGCACATTAAAAGGGAGCTTAAATAAAATATGCCGTTGATCTCGCGTGGTTTTAAGAATAAATCCCGTTAACGTTGTTTATTTCTTTGTAGTAGCGTTTGTCTTTTTGTTTTTTCTTCATTACGTTTTTTTTTGTTTTTTTTTCCTTTGTCGAGTTTTCTTTTTTCGGGGAGGCATGAATGTGTCGGGCTCTTTACTTTCTGTTATTAATCTTAACTTGTATTTCTTTTTTTTTTTCACAATTTCTATTAGCGACAGAAAATTCGTACAAGTCTCAGAGGTTCTTTTTTTTTTTCATTGGTGTATTTACGGAATATTATTCCCATTAAAAGTTTACGAAAAAAATAAAATGAATATTGCTTATTAAAACATTGACAACAACTTTCAAAGGAACCAACTTTTCTTATCAAACAATTTCTCAGAGAGACAGACAGCCAGTCATTCAGTCAGACACACACACACACATACACACACACACACACACATATATATATATATATATATATATATATAATAAAATAAATATAAATATATAAAAGTTTTACATATCTATTTATTTGATGACAAAGGAACAGTCACAACCATGTGGTTTCATGCATGCGTAAGCGCAAACAATCTTCAGGTGACGTTGTTTCAAATGCAAGGAAAATCGAAAATTACAAAAAGTTTAACAGACATATATATATATATATATATATATATATATATATATATATATATATATATATGATAAAGGTATACGGTAATAACTTGCTCTACCAACGTATTGAGCACTTTATATTTGTTATATCGCTGCCTTATCATTGTGAATCTTGCATCAACTAACCATTGTGACCTGTTCCACCGGTAAGTCCCCTTTTCCACAAATACCATATATATATATATATATAAGTAAAGTCATCGGGGTGGCCTATAGTCGGTATCGGCTTGACCGCGAGGGTTTCTATCCCCTTTCCACTAGCGCTAGACCAGGGAGATTGTTTTTAGGCGGCTGGGGTGGTGCGCCACATCAACTATGAGCTCCTCACTTTACTGCAAAGATCCCTGTGCTACTCATACGCTGAGTTGTCGAGGGCCGGTATTGAACCCGGAACCTTGTGGTTCATTGTCGACGCTCTACTAACTGTGCTATTAGTCCACTGTCAAGGGTTTATTGGTTTGTCCAGTTGAGTTGGGAGAAGATAATTGTAACCGAGCAATTTTTCAGTGTTGATTTAACCCTTTGACATAATGGCACGCGAAAGTATATGTGCATGTATTCTAACTGCTCACGTAATTGAAGTTTGAACCACTTTATATGTAACTAGCAGCGGCTACCCGGCGTCGCCTGGGTAGAGGGGGATTTTTTATAGCTAGTCCCGCAGATCCATTATTACTGAATCGTGAGTTGAATCCTCGTGGGATGCCCCATTTAAATACATTTGTAAAAAAATAGACCTTGCATTGATCCAGCCACTGTGAAAAAAATATTAATGTCTACTATCTAAAATATCAAATGAAAAAAAAACATGCTGTTATCATTTAAATTTTATTTTTTAATTATCTTCACAAATATAAATCAAATTTCTATTATTTCTGTTGGAAAACCAAGCTCTGGTGATATTTAATATGTATATATATTTACTTTGTCGTTAATTGTTTTATTTTCGAAGTTTCCTCCGGACATACATATACACACAACTGCCCTATATATGTATAGATAATGTAATGTAATATCTTTATAGGTATAGATAATGTAAAACCTAAAACTAGTGTGAATTATGCGTAGTTATACACTAAGCTTACTTGTGACTGAAGGCCAGATTAACATTCTGTCTGTCTGAAGTTTTTAGAAGAGGCTTGATATTTTGTATTATTTAGATTATTTGGATTTCGGAGTGATGTCCTCAACTTTATTGTTATTTAAACAACGTTTCTGTGCGTCCGGTGTTCTTCAGGTATTTCTTATCAAACTCTGGAACCTTCTCTTTGCACCTATAACCTACAGATAATTGTCACTTAGAACTGTATTAAGTCAACCCCTATATCCGTTGTGCCAGTTCAAATCCTGGATGCGGTAATTGCATTTCACTTAGCGCAAATACCCTTGGGAAAGGTATGAATCCTACTCTTCCTCCAGCTATGGATAAATAGTAGGGCAGACTGGGCTCTTTAATCTTGGTTAGGCAACCGGTCTAGGAGAAGGAAAACTCTGAATTCAAACCTGTGAACTCCGCTTAAGAGATTGACCTTGTGTCACATACTGCTCGTGCGGAGGGGTTGGTATATATATATATATATATATATATATATATCCGTTGCGTCATGTGTCAAACTGGACAACCAGAATGAATCCAAATAATACAAATGATTTCCCATTTTATCAACTTTCTAAAAGCGGAACTTAGAATACACAAAGAGTTTTTTTTCTTAGAGATATCCGAGCTATGACATTAAATTACGTCTGAAGTAAATGTTAGAGATATAGTGTGAAGTGCTCCTTTATTGATATTACTCCCAGGTCAACTCTACCCCTATTCCTTATGCCTATTAGAGTTCCATCTATGGGTCAAATATGTTTAAAAATATTCTTATTCAATAAGAAATATTGATGCCATAGTCATCCTTGTAGAAGACCAGTAGTGATATTTAACGCATAGATACGTGATAAAGTGGTTCATACCTTTCTCATTTATATTATTCAGAAATTGTACGTAATAGCGCGACTGGTGTAAGAACTCGATTACTACTATATAATTTACCAACTTCTCCACACGAGCAGGATTTGACACAAGGTCAATTTCTTAAACGGAATTTAATAGGTTTGAATTCAGAGTTTTTATTTTCCTAGACTGGTTACCTATCCAAAGTTAAAGAGCCAAGTTTGTCCTACTATTTACCCAAAACTGGAGGGATAATATATGGATTCATACCTTTCCCAAGGGTATTAAGATTATGTGAAATGCAAACAGCCTTGTCAAGGATTTGAACTCAGGTCGACGAGTCCATTTTCTACAACTCTAACCATTACACCACACACCTCCATATTTATTACTACTATATAGCTGTCCAGCAGGTTACCGCCTACACCACGGAGCCTCCTCCTCTTGTATTAGATAGAAATAGTTGATATCATACACTCTGTGCAAAAGACTCGAAAGAAATACGTACATTCTAAAAGTGATTATGAATGTTCAATAAATTCCTCTAGGCATAAAATGACCTTAGACGAGGGGACATTGAAATCAATCAATCAATCAGTTTTTCAACTGCAGATGTTTAGATATCATTTCGTCTCTATTCCTATTTGAGTTTTTTTTAATGCCTTGTGGGTCAATTTCGATAGCTGTTTCTTCAAAGTACTTTGAGTGAGAATGTTATCTCAGCTCCAAAAGATACAGGTCGTTTCTGTCAAAGAGATTCCTTTCAATATCAACTTACCATTATTTAAGCAAGAACTGCACCGTTTTTTTTTTTTTTGTTTTTTTATGGAGGTGACACCTTCCTGCCACATAGGCAGATTCATAAAGATTCAAAACGTCGCGCAGTGCCAAGTCAATTTTCTATTTTGTACAAGTTAGCAATATCGCGAAACATAGGGCAGATCTTCAAAGGAATCTTTTTTTTTTTTTACAAAGGAAGATTTTCTTTTCGTTCTTTTCAGTACAGCATGGATGAATAACTCGGAAAATGATGGAGATCCAATAAACCAAGTAACTGAAAGTGTGAAAATGAAAGACAGCGAATATTTCTTTTACATTCTATAAGCGTCAAATAAGCTGAATGGGAATTAACACTATTAGATTTTGGATAATCTCTACGGCATATATAGTTATTTACTGAGCTTAGCTTAGATGTGGCACAAGGCCAGATTATGGGGCACCCAGTGAGAATCGATTCCACTAACAATGGTCAGTGAATTAAATTTGCTAGTCACATGATATGCCAAATTCTAAGGTATATATATTTTTTTTTTGGAGGATATGTGCTTAATTAAAGTCGTACCTAATTTTGGATTAGTTAATAATTAATGAATTTTAGGCGGGCATATATGTTCAAATGTAAGGCTAAACGAATCGAGAAAATGTCTTAACCTCATATATATATATATATATATATATATATATATAAGAATTTTTTTAAATAACATACTTTTATTGATCAGCAATTTAACAGAGCGGAAGAGAAAAGAAGAAAAAAAAATTAAATTAAGGGCCCTTTCGACCGGTGCTTTTTCGAAAGGGCCCTAAAGTTTCTCTTTTTTTCTTTCTGTTTCGCTCTGTTAAATTGCTGATCAATAAAAGTATGTTATTTTTTAAAATTCTATATAATTCAGCTGTGTTTTAATATATATATATATATATATATATAATATATATATATATATATATATATATATGCCAACCCATACACACGAGCAGGATGTGACACAATCTATCCTTTATCTATTTATCCATAGCTGGAGGAAATAGTTGAATGAATACCTTTCCCAAACTTATTAGCACTATGCGAAATGCAAACCGCCTCGTCCAGGTTTTGAACTCGTCTAACCGTGTCCCTTTCCTATGATGATAACTGTTACACAATGCATCTCCTTTCTAAGGTATATAGCCTACATCAGTGATTCCCAACCTATGGCCACATGGCCAAAATGGACCACAGCAAATTTCAGGTGGGCCAAGGAAATATTATAATTCTACATGATTTCAGAGCATACTTTTTATATACAAAACCCAATCATATATGCGGGAAATTTATATTTTCTAGAAAGTAAGATGTCAACTAATTCATGGTAGGGGAGAGTGGGGAGAAATTTACCCCCTATATGCCAACTGAATAAGATAATGAACATAGAGCGGTTAAAATTGCAAATCGTCGTTAAAATAAATATATATAGGAAAATTGCAAAATTAAATATTTATGATAAATAGTCGTTAAATTGGAACTGAAAAGTACATGTAGTTTAGATACTTGAGATAAAGTGTGTGTGTCAATATGGTTGTATCTTGATTGAATAAATATCTGATGTAAAATGGAAATATTTTTTTATTACAATAATTTCATGGGCCACAAAAAAATTCTGGTTTTATGTTGTATACCCTTTTCATTACTTCTTACTTCTTCTCTTCATCTTCTATCTTAGGTTCTTCTTCTAGCGTCTTTGATATCGTCTTGGTGACTCTGTCTTGGTGGTCGGTCGCACACTTAACTAATTTCTTCTTCTAGATCAGTCTTGTTACCAAGACATTCATTAATCACAAGACAGTGTTATTTTTCTTAAGCTTTTATTTACTTAACTATACATTTCATGTAACTAAATATCTGACTAACATAGCGCGCGTATGCAGTGTGAGTTCCAGTTAAGGCAGGATATCCTCTTGCCTGACGTCCAACTGAAAACTGAGGACCCAACCAGGTCCCACGTGACTTCACGTATTTCGCGAGCTTTCTGAACTATTCCATGGAAAGTCCCGCCCGTGATATGAAAAGGGCAATCCCTTTAGATTACAGAGGATTGACAATAATCTTATGCAACCGCATAGATTATGTAACATTTAAAGTGGGCCATGAGCTAAAAGGGTTGGGAACCCCTAGCCTACATGATGATCGTAGAGCTCGAAACCAGTTACGGGTTGCTCTAATTTGTTGTTGTTTTCTTTTGTTTTTTGTTTACATTATTTTACATGATTTTTTACATTTACGTCAAATAGATAGAATTGATTGGAAAATTAGCTCAAATGATATTAGATTTTGGATAATTTCTTACTTGACGATGGTAGAGATGATCTAGGGGAACCATATGGTACCCCGGAGATCATATAACATTTTTTGGTCCAGACTAGCAAAAACATTTAATCATAAATACATAATAAGATTTTTAAACATCGAATAACTATTAGCTATTATTTATAATTAGAATTAAATTGATAACAATATAGAAATTAGAATTAAGGAACAATACATGGTTTTTCTCAGTTTTCGCGTGCAGGGCCGCACGCAAAGATTGAGAGTAGAATAACGTAGCGTTCAACCGTTATTATCTGATAAATATCTTCAATTTTAACTGAGGAATTACATCAACTTAGTTAATGTAGAGTGGGGTCTTGAGGAGATCATGTTTTGATTGAAACCATGGTAGACCGTTTATTTTCCATCTAACAATAATATTAATAGTATTATTACTGCTCTATATTTTTAATATATTGAGCACTTTTGGATTATTTACTGACGCCACTGCGACGGAAAAGTTAAAGCGGCAATTGGATACTATATATATATATATATATATATATATATATATATATATATATGTGTGTGTGTGTGTGTGTGTGTGTGTGAAGAAAATATTTTCAAAAAATTCAACAAACACAGGATGTTACGATCAGAGGAAACAATTTTATGTGTCTATATTTAACTATTTCGGTATTAAACCATCATCAGGACACTGTTAATATCCATATGAAATACTTCATATCTTTGTTAGCATTTCATCTCGCCTATTGACGTTCAAATAGGAATCAAATCGATCCATAGGTAAAAAAAGAAGTTGAGAACCATTGCTCTAGTCCATAATTTCCTCCAATTATTCAATAAATCATTGTCAAATAGTATACAAATAATGAGAATGGAATGGTCTGTTTTTCCTATAATTAATGTCTGACGAAACCCCAGAAAAGAGAAACGAGATCTCACGGACATGTTAATTCAAACGTGCTATTACTAATTACTTTTTCCCCTTGTATCTTTGCTTAAAAAACCTTTTGATTATCCTTAAATTTTTTGTGTTTTCCTATTATTTCTATGTTACTTCTGATTGTCGAGTTACAACAAACAGAAACCCACTTTAATCTACCATCGACTACCAATACAAAGGGTAAGGTGCATGCTGCTCACAGATCCACACACAGTACACCTACACTAGAGTTACTGCCCTGTTAAATCACCTCTCATCATAATCTAGAGATTGGAATCAGCCTTTAATACGTGATATCCATATAATATCAACTATTATTATTAATCTTAATTAGAATTACCTCTCATCATTTTCTAGTATTTCCTCTCATTCCATTTGGTGCTAAAAAAGTAAAAGAATAAGTTGAAAGAACGGATATTACAGTGAATATCATCTTTAATTTGCCAAAAGAATAGTATCATTTATAATTTTGAGATGCGGGATTGGTAACGATACAAAACGTGAATAATAAGTATTCAGAAACATTTTTCGCTCTATTTCTCTGAATGTTTGAGATGAGGCTTGATGATTAGTATTATCTGCGTTATTCGGACTATTGTCCTCATCTTCATTGATATCTGTACAACGTTTCGGCCGATGTGCCCTCCGGCCTTTCTCGTCAGACTCTGGAACCTTTACGGACTCGTGAACTTTCTCGGACTCGGGAACCTTCTTTACGGAGTCGGGAACCTTCTTGTCGTAATCGGGAGCCATCACGGAACTTTGAACATAACCCTTTATTCAATCCACGGGGGTATCCTGTTCTCATTCCGCTAACCATAGCTGGGGTAGAGGCGTTAAGCTGTGTTAATTATTATTCTATGTTACAGCTGCCCTTGGCCAGGAATGAACCTGCGTCCAGAGATAACTGTCAATTAGAACTGTCTTAACCTAACTCCTTTATCCACTAGGCCATGTGTCCAATTGGACCTGGCCTTGTGGATAAAGGAGTTGTACAGATAACAGTGAAGATGAGGACAATAGTCCGAATAACGAAATAATACTAATTTTTTGTTCGTATAAAACTAGGTTGGATTTTTGTGAAAGCCACTTTTGGAAAACATTGAAACACGTTCATATGTTGTAGCTTATAAATTACATTGGCTTATACACACACACACACACACACACACACAATATATATATATATATATATATATATACCTACTTATATATATATAACCTAATAAGAGGTTTGTACCAAATAATGAAAGTTTCAGTCGACACTCCGAGATAGATACATAAATACATAGATACATACATACACTGCAATTAAAATAAAACAATAATCCACTCAAATCAACTTCAGAGGATTTTGAAAAGTTCTCCAATATTTTCCTAAATTATCTGATGAAGAACATACAGAGTAAAATGATGTAATAAATAAATAAACCATCCACCAATTTGCTTCTGTTTTCCTTCTCTTTCATTCTTTTGAATATTTTATCCATCTATGGATTTATACACACGCACACATATCCATCCATACATAAACACACGTGCACACAGACAAATAAATAAACACACATATATGTAAATGGTTGGCGGTGCCTGGTGTAATGGTTGGAGTCTCTCCCTCCAGCTATGGATTATTTGTAGGGCAGACTGGGCTCTTTAACTTTGGATAAATAACCAGTTTAGCAGAAGGAAAACTCTGAATTCAAACCTGCCAAAAATTGACCATATATATATATATATATATATATATATATATATATATATATATACTAGCAAATATATGCACCCTCCGGGTGCAAGTATTTTAGTTAAATTTTATAATAAAATATGATATTAAATTAGAAAGGCTAATGAAACTGAATAAGAATGTAGATAAAAAGATTTTGAACAGAGGGGGTATGATTGAAAAATAGAACAATTTTGAAACTAACACTTCCATCATTTTCCGTTACTCCCGTCTTTCATTGGTATATTTTCCTAATTTAAACTGTTTAGTTAAAATAGGAAGTAAAGAATAATATTACAGCTATTTCTTCTTGTTAATGGATTTCTTTTAAGATTAATTGAAGAGATTTTTGCTCATATTCAATAGGATAAAACGAAACAATTAGAAATCAATAATACTAAGCATGTATTTATTAAAATCAATTTTTTAAGATCAATATGCAAATTAGCCTTCCCATTCATGCTGTAAACATCTATTTTGTTGTATATATAAATACAATTGCATGTTATTAGTATGTAGATATGGTCAACAGTGTAAGTAATGTAAAACAATTTTATTAATAATTGAGGTTTAAATAAAAATAAAATCATGGAGAATATGATGTAAAATAACTAAAGGAATTGTGACTTGTATAGTAATATAGTTTCGGTTACAGATAGACAAACTCACAATCTCCATTATAATAAGATATATATATATATATATAATATATATATATATATATATATTTGTGTTGTGTGTGTGTGGATGTGGGGTAGGCGTGTGCACAATATTATTTAATGAAATTTCAGACTAAAGGAAAAGTACGATATTATTTTCAACATGATTCATTTCTTGATAAAACTCTTTTATTTTCTTATAGAGAATACATGTACATATGCAGGAATCTATGTGTACGTGCGGGGGTATGTGTGTGAAAACTTTATATTTCCTTATATTAACGTGTAAGTATATGTTTATATCGTCTATATTCTTCCCTCTTTAAGGATACTGTTATTTTTTATGAGTTTCCTGCTTTTGCTCTCTCTCTCTCTCTCTCTCTCTCTCTCTCTCTCTCTCTCTCTCTCTCTCTCTCTCTCTCCTCTCTCTCTCTCTTTGTACTCCACACAACAGATGCTCATGCACACACACACACATATACACATGCACACAAACGTACGCAAAGATATACACACTCATATACTCTGCACATAAACCCATTTAGGCATACACTGTTTGTACCAGATTTTGTGTGTATATGTCTGTGTTTGTACGTATTTCTGTATGCGTGTGCATTTGTACGAGTGTTTTTTATTTGTATACGTTTTGTGTTATACTTGTGTGTGTGTTTATGTCTGTGTGTCTTTTTCCATAATTACTTTTCACCCGTTCAACCTTGCAGCCTGCAATATTTTCGCGAACTCTTTGATGTGTCAGAATCTGCGCATTTCTTGAAACGGGGCCAATCGGATTGAGGAAAGAAGAAATTTTCAAGATGGTGCCGCCGAAAGCCGAGTTCTGATGTAAACGCCACTTTCTCTAAAGAATGTACCGATTCCTATCTTTCATTTGGGTTAACCATTTTCAGATGGGAACGGAAATTGCCAAAAGACATTTCCACCAAATTTCTTTTTGTGACATTCCCAGAGCTCAACACCTTAAACCAAATGTCTTTTTTTCCTTCCTTTTTTGTACCAGTTAATTATATATATATATATATATATATATATATATATATATATATATAATATACCAAGCGTGTTGGTAGATGCGGAGAGAAAAAACCCGGCAGAGAGTTTGATTGTAAAAATATACTACCGGAAGAAAAAAATTTTGAAAAAAAGAAAAGACCAAGATATTCGTTATTTGTTTATATGCATATATATGTGATGTGTGTGTGCTCGATACCTAAGTAGAGCCAAGTAATAAGTATCTACTGTCATACTGTGTTCGCATAAAGCTCTTCAGGGCTAAAATCTGACTCAGATAAGAGCTTTATGCGAAACTAACAGTAGGTTCGTCTGACTCAGTAGATATCCTTATATGTATGTGTGTGTGTGTGCATACATGTCATGAGTGCATAGTCGGTAGAGCGTTCGGCTAGAAACCACATGGTTCCTAGTTCGATATCGGCCCTCGCCAACTCAGCGTATGAGTAGTAATGGATCTGTGCGTTACGTAAGGAGCTGATGGTAGGTGTGACGCTCCAACTCGGACGCAAAAAACATCTCCTTGGTCTAGCGCTAGTGAAAAAGGGATAGACTCCCTCGCTGATTGGCTGATACCGACTTTAGGCCACCCCGACGACTTTACATGCTTTTACTTTATATATGTGCATATATATATATATATGAATATATATGAGTATATATATGCATATATATATGCATATATATGTGTGTATTTATGTGTTTATATATGTGCATATATATGTATATATGTGTGTATATGTCTGTATATGCAAATATATATGTAAATATATATATATGTGTGTGTATATATACATACACAGGCACACACACACAGACACACACATGCCCCCCCCACATATATATATATATATATATATATATATATATATATATATATATATATATATATATATATATATATTAATTTAAGGGTCCGAATTAGCTAGGGTTGGTAGATCATATGCCTACGAACCACGAGGTTTTCCGCTTTCAATACCGTCCCTTGCCAACACAGCTCTGATCTTTGAGGTAAACTGGGGAGCATATGGTAAGTTTGGCGCTCCAGCTCAGACGCATAAAATTATCTCCCAGTGAATTTCGCTACTGGGGATTTATAGGGTACAATACAATTAAAAGGTGATTGTTACCATTCATTTCAAAACAGCACAAGCGCATTGTCTTGATAAGTAGTGCTATATATATATATATATAGTATATATTAACCTACTCTAAACAAATCATAAATCTAAGAGGTCCGTTTAGTGTAGAGGTATATCGGCCTGTCAGCTTGGCAGTCCGTTTCAAATCACGCACAGGGCGGTCTTCCGATCTATAGCTCTGCTGATGAGGCCTAATAGGCCGAAATGTACATACAGAGATTGATTTTTCTCGATTTGTTTAGCCATACATTTAATAGGTATTCCCCCTAATTCATTATTAATGATTAATTTTCAAAATTAGTCCGACTCCAATTAAGCACTTATTCTCCCAAAAATTATCGGCAAAAAAGCCATTCTAAACAAACCTTGTTTACAATATATATATATATATATATATATAATATATATATATAATATATATATATATCTCTAATTATTGATAAAATAGGGTGGGTATAATGCAACAGGAAAAAGACATGAATCAATTTCTCCCGTCAGCTATGGATTATTTAGAGATAGCGATGGGCTACTATTCTTAGAGAAGCCCCACAATTGCCAAAGTAATGGAATAATACTCCCAACAGCAATAACACTATACAGCACAAATGTTGTTCCTGGATTATATGCGTTATTTCTTGTAAAAGTATAGAAAATGGACATTATTCCCTTTCTAATGTTGATTTGGTGCATTGGATAATTAAATTTACAAATGAGCAAATTTGTACATTTCTATTTAGTTTGAATAGAATTCTGGTCCTGGTTATCAATGGCTTCGGTCGCTAGAACTCAAATCCATAAAAAATTATCCATGTGTTTCCAGGGGGAGCGTACCACAGACAACACATGCCGCTTTGATTTAAAGGGACAGGGCTGGGTGTATGGTCGTTTGCCTGAGGTGATCCAAAAGTGGAATGTCGATGGGGACTTCGAACATTTTTCACTAGCCTAACCTGGAGCACTGGGGAGTAACCCTTCATTGACATTACTTCTAGCTCCACTCGGAATAAAAGTGGTAGTGCTCGTTAGGGTTCCGTCTATGGCTCAAATATATCTGTTAGCAAGTTAATGAAAATTAATTCTACCAATTTTAAAAATCTACTTTTTATGTATACAATTTGTATAGTAATAAATATAAAAATTGTCTCCATAAAAAGTAGATTCTGCATTAAATAATGCACAGAGGTCGATATGCCATCAAATACCAACCAGCCAACCAAACAAAAATCAAAATTGTCAAAAATTATTTAGGGATTTTCTGTTTTTTAGTTTTTTTGTGGTTTTTTTTTTACAAAAGGCTGTAAGTAGCGGATTCATTTTAATCAAAATAATACGACTCAACTTCCATCAGAATTTTTACTTTTCTTTCATTCTCTTTGATTTTCTTTGTATGTAATGTAAATCTCTCTTTCTCTTCTTTCTTTGTAGTTTTAATGTTTTTTTAAAATCATTTTTAAAATTTTTCTCTCTTCATTCGTTCCCTCATTATTTTTTCTTTAATTCTTATTCTAATGATTCTTTCTTCTTCATCCTTCTTTCTCTTTCTTTTTCTTTGTTATTTTAATGTGTCTTACTCCCTTTTTCCTCATTCATTTATCGAGTTGTTTTTTTTTTTCATATTCATCATCTTTTTTTAATTTTATTATTTTCATTCTTCTTTTCTATCTCTTGTTAACTTCTATTCTATTGATGTTTTTACCTCTTTTTCTTTTCTCTCTTTTCTTTGTTTGTAATCTTAACTTTTTCTTCTTAAATTTTCTTTATTTTACTTTTTGTTCTTTTTCTTTTTACCTTTTCGTCATCTTTTCAATGTTATTTCCTTCTTTCTATCTATTAATTAATTTTTATTATAATGACTAGCAAATATATGCACCCTCCGGGTGCAAGTATTTAAGTTTTAATGTAATAAAATATTGTATTAAATTAGAAAGGCTAAGGAAACTAAATAAGAATACAGATAAAAAGATTTGAAACAGAGGGAGTCCAACTAAAACTCACTCTTCCATCACTCTCGCCTTTCATTGTTATTTTTTCTAATTTAAGTATTTAGTTATAAGAGGAAGTAAAGAATAAAATGACAGTTATTTTATCTTGTTAATGGATTTCTTTTAAGATTCATTGAAGAGATTTTTGCTTATATTCATTAAAATAAAACCAAACAGTTAGAAATCAATAATACTAAGCACATATTTATTAAATTCGATTTTTTAATATTAATATGCAAATTAGCCTTCCCGTTCACACTGTAAACCGCTATCTTGTTGTATATATAAATATAATTGCATGTTGTCAGTATAGAGACATAGTTAACAGTATTAATAATGTAAGACAATTTTATTAATAATTGTGGTTTAGATAAAAATAAAATCATGGAGAATGTGATGTCAATAACTAAGAGAATTGTGACTAGAGTAGGAATATAGATTCGGTTACAGACAGAAAAACACACAATCTCCATTATAATAAGATGTTTCTTCTTTTTTCCTTTCCTCCTCTTTGTTTGTAATTTCAACCTGTCCCATACTCTGTTGCTGTTTACATTTTCACCAATTCTTTTTTCTTCTTCCTTTCTTTCTGTTAGTTATTTTTATTTTAATGATGTTTCTTCTCTTCTTCCTTTCCTCCTTTTCTTTGTTTGCGATTTCAACTTTTCCTTCTTCATCATATTTAGATATTTATTTATTTGATATATTCTTTATATCTATAGACCATCTACTTCAACAACTGCAACCTCCATTGATGTCTTGCATTTTCCCTAATTCTATTTCCTGGATTTTGCATTTTAGTATCATTCCATTTTCTATTTCTTTCTTTATTAATAAACTGTTTATGTCTCTCATATTTTTCGAGTTTGATTCAGAGCAGAAAAAATCCTCCCATCTTCTTTCTTTTCTCATTTGGTCCATTCTTTCTCACCTTCTTTTCCTTCCCTCTTAACGTTCATTTTTCCATTAGATTCCATTTGTAATGCCTTTTTTATTTTCATTCTACGATTTATGGCCTTTTATACTTTTCTCTATTTTATTCAGTATTTTTTTCTCGGTAAATCACAAATCCATTCATCAGAGTCTGCACACTCGTTTCTTTTCTTCAATCCCCCCCTTTAAGTTATCCTTGATTCTTCTCCATTTTATGGCGTTTGTTTCTTTAAGATTTCTCTTTTAATATCGAACATTCTATTTTCGATTAGTTAAAAAAAAAGTTTCGCTCTTTCGACTTAAAAGTTATCTTTGTCCGTGCGAAACATGGAAAAATATTTCTGGTTTACATCTATTTTTTCCTTAGAAGATTCAAACAAAAATAACAAAAACAGAGCTCAAATAACATGAATATTATATATATATATATATATATATATATATATATAATGTGCGCACATAATATATACATGCATACACACATGCATATATATATATATATATATATATATATATATATACGCACATAATATATACATGCATACACACATGCATATATATATATATATATATATATATATATATATATATATAATATATATATATATATATGTATGTATTCAAGCATACACCCCGTAATAATTCATATTCATGTCTGTATATTTTTTTATATTTGTATTTGCAGGCAGAATCGTTGATCAATAAATACTCACGCTGCCTGACGCGTAGTTGAATTTTAATATGAAATTTTCATTGTACGATGTTTGATAAATTTAGCCGCTATTCAATACTAAATTAATTGAATTGAAAAATGAGATTTTATTCAAAATAAATGTCTTGTGTAAAATAATGGATGTTTTTTTTATCATTGTATAATGTGCATTCTGTTCTGACTACAAGGTTTAGCTGAAAAGTTCAAAAGCTAACCAAGATACTCTCATGGAATGTGACCAAATGGAATGTATTTTTCAAGTTCATTCTGTGGTTCACAAAATTCATCCTTCGGTTTTGCAGTGCTTCGATCCCAGTAATCAAACAATCTTCAATGGAAGATATGAAGTTATATCAACATTTCAGTCTATGAATATTTCACTTCCCCATCGTATGTATAGAGTTGCGTTTGCGAAATATATTATTAGTTGATTGATTTTAATGGCATGCCAACCCGTCTAGGTCTATTTTATACCTAAAGGTTAGGTAAACTCGTTCATTGTACTTTCCTATTTACATTTCTGTGTAGTTGTTTCTTTTATTTTCACCTGTTACGATTGAATACAAATAGTTTTAAATGTCAACTATTTAACCGATTGATGGAACCCTAACAGGTACTATCACTCAGAGACAGAGTAGACCTGAGAGAACTGACATTGTTGTTTGTAGGCGGATGGTCAATCGACTGAGATAGACAGACTCATAATGCTACTTCAAAAATGTGTACCCGCACTTAAAATGTGCAAACTTAAAATGCAAGTATCGTTTCTACATTTAGAATGTCTTATTTCCCTATTTAAACTGTTACAAGTATTGAGCCATAAAAAGATCCGTATCTTCTAATGTCTTCACGCTGAATAGATCTTTCTCTATGAGTATATTAAACACAAAAATATTCTTCTATTGTAGCATAGTAAAGACATCAGAAGGATTCTTCTCCTATAGAATATTAACACCATTAAAAGTATATTTCTTGTGTAGTCTATTAAAGACATTAAAATATTTTTCTCTTGTAGCATATTGAATAAAATAAAAATATACTTTTCGAATATATAAAAATATGAGAACAAGCTTCCATAGAAGATTTTATACGGACAATTACCAAATGCTAAGCGTTCTATTGGACGTCCTCTCTTACGCTATAAAGACAAATTGAAGAACAATTTGAAACGTCTCAATATTAACCTGAGTGCTTAGGAAAATCTAGCATTAAATCGGAAAGAATGGCGTAAGACATGTTTCGCTTGACTAAAGACCTTTGAAGAAAATAGACTGAAGTATCGAGATCAGCTCCGCCTAACTTTAAAAAAAACACCTGAAACCCGCCTTAGAACATTTCATTTGTCAGTGTGGCTTCATAGCTCGCAGCAAGGCTGGGCTGCTATCACACACGAGGAAACACAAAATATCTTCTTGATAGCATGCACAACATGGGAGGAAACAAATCACTTACTGCTGACCCTCATCTATCGTTCACGATAGGAGAGTCCACCATACTTTTCCTGTAGCCTGTTTTAATAAACTAAAAGGATTCTTCTATTATAGCCTATTAATGGCATCGGAAAGATCATTCTCTTGTAGCATACTAAATATAATAAAATTATACTTATTTTGTAGCCGATTAACAACTCTAAAAAGATTATTCTCTAATAACCTATTAAAAAATTAAATCGTAGTGTTGTATACCTTTCTTTTACTTCTTACTTCTATATTCTTCTTCTGACGTCTTTTCTATCTTACGTCTTCTTCGAGGTCTCTTCTAACATCTATTCTTCGTCTGGACTTCTCTTGGGGACTTCGTATCTGGTCTTTCATTTGGGGTTTCTCTTTATCAGAAGCCCTGTGTCATTGGTAGTTTTTAGATAATAACACAAGACTTCCATTTACTTAGATCACATTTTATTTCGAAATCCCCACCAGACTACCTGCGCAGATTGAGTCGGAGCGTGTATAACACGACTCACCACCGTCATGGTTTCTCGCCGACTGACTAAAATCTATTTCTAATCTAAACCGGAAGAGGGTCTCCTCCACCGATTCTCACGGTATCCACCAGAAAGGATCAGGATGAGGTCAAGCCTTGTCACTCATCCTACAAGGCCGTGGGCTGCAACTTATAACAGCCATTTTAATTTACATTACTATACATAAATATTAAGAATCTAATAATTATGTAACAGTAGCATATTAGGTATACTAAATTATTTTTCTCGTGTATCATATTAAAGATACTAAATATGTCCATATCAAAGACACTAAAATGGTCCTTTCGTTGTAGCATATTAATGACATTAAAATATTATTCTCTAGTAGTATATTAACAACAATGAAACGATACACTCTTGTAGCATATTAACAACATTAGAAAATCCTTTTCTTTGTAGTACATTAATGTCTATAAAAAGATCCTTCTCTAATAAAACATTAAATACACAAGAAATATATTTCTCTGGTAACATATTATCTTGTAACTCTATTAAAGACAACATTCTACTTATTTTCAATTGCTACATAATTAGAGGGTTGTCTAGTAATTATGACTGTAGTGTAGTAAAATCTAAATGACGGTATTGTAAATGAAAAGTTACCATTATAGCCGTTATAGAAGTTATTGACAACAGTTAAACTTTCAATGACTTAAGCGCCTATTTCTCATTGGCTGAAGACAAAGTGTGTGAAAGAGAACTGAGTTTGTTAGTTAGATGTTGGTGATTAGTCGAAGGGAGCAGACGTAATGGTCATCTGTTCCGCGGTAAGCCATCTTCTCACCACGCATTTACACCATTTTGGGCCTCGGTTTTAAAAATCGATGTCTGAGAAAATGTTATAGGTGATACACCCTATAAGACTAATGGAATGCGCCGACAGGTTACTATAAGTAACAGGGATAATTGTGGCTTAGCAGTAAGCCAATGCGAGTATGCCAATAACTCTGTTCGTCGGACGTAATTTCCACATCTCTCTATTGTATTTGTCTACTTTCTGTTAATACATATTTCTACATTTGTTACATCGTTTTGTTCTTATTTGACCCCTTAAAACCTCACAACAGAAAATAAACTAAGTTTTGCTTCAATATTAAAGACAAAGAGGATGGGCACAGACAACCAAGCCAAGTACAACAGAATCCCGTTTTAACCAGATGAAGAATCACCCAAAAGAAAATGACCAATCGTCGAAATTGAACCCTCCAAATAGACCCTTCCCTTGTAAAACATTAAATACACAAAAAATATATTTCTCTGGTAGTATATTATCTTGTATCTCCATTAAATATAAAATTCTACATATTTCCAATTGATACATAAGAACTCCTCTCCTCTTTATTATATATCCAGCAGATGAAGAGCGCATATAAAATAATAGTAGTTTCTGTAGTTTTTATCTGTATAATACTTTGTGCTGGGGTACCGTCTCACTGTATGTATGTTATGTATGAGAACGATGCTCTGGCTCAGTATTACAGTCGTCGAAACTGCCCGTTCCAACCTCCCGTTCTTATGTTATCTGTTGATTTACAGGAAGGCTGAAAAAGAGCTCGTTTCGTTCCTTTTACCAACTCGGCTGAAATAAGATTAAATAACCAAAAGCTGTTAATGGATCAACAAAACAATTGAACACAACGCTTTTTGATGCGTATGTACAAAATATATACATTTATTTTACAAAGGAGCGAGGTGATTTCTTTATCTGTTGATTGGCAATCTACAGCTAGTTTTTGGCTAAGTTATCAATTTCGTACCGAGTGGCAAGGCATCAGAGTGTATCGGTAAAGTGGTATCAAGGGCCCCAAGCCATGGCGAGCTCTTTGGTCCCGGTGTGTCTGACTCCGCTTCTCTCTTCTCTTCGTCTGTCCCGGTCTCTTCGGTCTGTCCCTCTCTCGCTCTCCTTCGGTCTGACGGTCTGTTATTTATGGGATCCAGACCTCCCCACCCCTAACATATGTCTCTGATTGGCCAGCCACTCGATAACATTGCCTACGTGTCTAAATGGCCTTGTGCCAGCCTAGCTTGTATCTTTCCATTTGGAGTCAAGGCCAACCATTGTTTTATTTATCTAAGTTTTTGAAATTGTTGACGAACTTTTCAAAAACTGGAATCTTATTTATTAAATTGTCATTTTATTTTGGCAAAATTTGAAATTCCGATGATATATATTAAATTCCATAATCCAAAGAATTTATGCTTACGTGAGGATTTTTCGTTTAGATAAATATATACCTCCAATATAAACATTATCATTATTATAATTATTATTGTTTTTCTTATTTTTACTTTTAATTTTAACAAACCACCATAATTAATAATTAGGGTAGTTTTAATTAATTAGTAATTAATTAATAGGTCGCCAATCAACCCATAACACTTAAATAGTGTTACATCTGTATGGTTTTATATCAAGTATACAAAACCAGTAGATTATATTTCCTTGACGCGCATATATGTCGACCGATAATAAACACCTTCAATAAATGTATTTGGTTCAAGATTAAGCTTACCAGCTGCAGATTAAATAATTACCACAATATTCTTATGCTATTAATGAGTTAATTCAGAGAAAGATTGTATGTGTCCCACCACCACGAGCAAGATATAACACTAGGTCAATTTTTATTACGATCAAAACTGGTTTCTATACATAGTTTTCCTTCTCCTTGGCTAGTTTCCTTAACAAGGCTAAAATATTCTGCCCTATTATTTACCGTTAGCTGGAGGGGTCGGATTGATTCATGCCATTCCAAAGTTCGTTAGGGTGAAGTGTAAATCAAACTTCTTCCTCCAGGAAATATGTCACCGACTCTATTTTATGTTTGTTTTATGGTTTTACGGTATATCAACACTTTTCGGGTTATTCTATGCTGAAGGCGTTTTGTTTTATTCATCTTTGATGGGTTTTACATTTTCTTAAATACATTTTCTTAAACACATTTTTTAAACTCGTGTTTCTTTCTATTTAACACATACATACTAAATTAACAGGTACTACCACTCCGGATCCGGGTGGATCCGGGAGTAATGGGGATGACGAGTTACTACACTCTCCCAGAGCCCCAGATTTATTTTACATGATGATAAGTATTACCTTTAAATGAAACTATCCATGAGGTACTGAATCTTTTCTTCATTGTAGACTTCCAGGTCACAATCAAATGCATATAACAGGTCCCGTAATAAAGATAAAATTAAATGGTGGTTGGCCCTCAGTCTCAGCCTTCTTGCTCCCATATGAACAAACGGGCTAAGTATTTCCCATAAGAGCAATTTGAAGAATACGGTTGGGACAAATATATAGGTGCTTGCGCCCAGTCGATTGATCGGAAGTGGCCTCTCCAACCTGTAGTTCAAGTAAGGACTGAAGCAGAGTGTTAAATGACATGGGACAATTTAGTACCCGGTTTACAGGCCGCTCATTCACCACGACCTTGTCCCATGACCAAAAGGTAGTGCCTTTGCGGAGTCTTACTCCACTGCATGAGTTCAGTCGGCGTATTCTACAGCCCCAACTGACAGCGCAGGGTCAATTGTATTTGGTTGTATAATGTATTTTTATATTAATCGCTTGATATTGAAAAAAAAAAAACATTGCCAGAAATACGATAGATTTAATGATTAGTGTCCTTAGAATCCATGCAGAGAGCGATTGCAAACTACATAGATGCGATATGGAAAATACCGCTGCGTCACTCCGTTCTTCACTGATATTAGTTCTGACAGCTTTCCACCCACATTAACTCAAGCGTTCATGTCATCATGAAAAGATGAAAGTGTAGAAATGGACCTTTCAGGGCAACCAAGCTTCTTTAAAATCTCCCTCAGTGCAGTTATGTTTACAGTATCAAAGGCTTAAGCTAGATCAATAAAGAAAGTAATCGATATTCTTTTCTATGCATTTTCCATTGCAACTGGCTTGGCGGGAAGATCATTTCAGTGGTTCCACTACCAATGCAGATGCCAGATTACATCATTTGAAGAGTTATGTGACACAACGAAGAAAATAATACAAAATTTTGGCCAATGCATTCTTCAGCCTTCTTAAAATGTATATGCATCCAGATATCTATAGAAGTAATTTTTTCCAACTGTAGCTCAGGAATCACAGAATTAAATAATAACGTAATAGGTTAAACAGGCAATTAAAAAACAATCAACTTATCAGTTTATTCTTCTCAATTTGATTACTGAATTAATTTAAACTATCTGGACTTATGGATATACCACAGTATGATAATTTACACCAACTGCCCCTCTACAGAGGGTTAAAATCCCCCAATGGGACCACCTCGTGGGTGGCGACTAGTGATGCTTCAGGGCGGAATCCTAGCATTTGAGCAGTACATGCAAAACTCCACTTTGGACATTACTTAGATTAGACGGACGGTCGGGGAGGCCTCCTGTCATAAATCGGTTGGTCACGTCAAGTCTAGCACTTATATGATTGTCATTATAGCAAACCCCCAACTTATAGCAAACCCCCAAATTATAGCAAACACCCAACTTATAGCAACCCCCCAACTCTTATATGTGGTTCAAGGCGGTGGCTAAGGGTCTTAGTGTCCTAAATATGATGTTAAACCGCATCTAATGGTGAAGTTCAGTTTTGGTGCTCTGGGGAGTGTGGAGTAACCGTTTTTCCCCGTTACTCCCAGGTCCACTCTGATCTGGAGTGGTATAACATTTTAAGGTCCCATCAAATGAATGAATAGAAAAATAAGTTTTAAAACAATTCAGTTAAAAAATGAATACTCTTCAAGAACGAATAAAAAAACGGCTTCGGCATGGAATAACCCAATTAGGTTTAACATGCCATAAAACCCTTCCATCCAACCAAGAGGTGAAAAGCAACTTGAAAAGAAACAGTATGTTAAAATACCATAGATATATGGGATTTCATGTACCTTTCATAGTTTCATGCCATTCTCATCTTGTTTTATCCGAGACCTTTTCAGTATCTTCTCTTATTATTTTCAATAAATCCTTGTGCATCTTCATACTTCTAAAATCCAAAATATTCCTTCATCCTTGCGTATATTCATGTTAATATAAATAGCACACATAATGCAAGAGTGTTTTGTGATAATTGCATCGTTATATTGGACGCTGTCCTAATGCGAATGTATTCAATCAACTGCTGCTTGTGACTTAAAGAGATAAAATAGAAAATACTTGAATGTATAGATCGACGATGGTGGTTTTGTCGACCGCCCGCCTAAATGTCTACAATTCAAGAACGGGGATTCTACGCATCTCCTCTCACGAAAGAATCACCGTAACATCGGTGAGCCAAAAAGAAAGAAGAAAAAAGAAAGAAAATACAAACAGCCGAGCGACTGAGCGACTGAGCGAACAACCAAGGACAAGGGAAAGGTTCTATCGTCCAACCACTTTCGACAGAGCAAAAGAGCCGCCATCGAATCTAAGAGTCGCAGGAAACAACGCGAAAAGATATTTCCTTTCCAATCAGTCTATGTTCAGATGAAGATAGTCGTGTCTAGACGTGAAAGACTCGATTATCAGACGTCAGAATCAAGCAGAGAAATTACTATGTGTAGACATAGCTATTTATTAGATCGGTGGTGAGGGGTATTGAAAGTCTTGTGAGATGAAGAAGAAGATGGACGTCTATTGCGACAGGGGAGAGGAAAATGAATCTTATAGACGGACAGGTGCGGGAAATTAGCAAATGTTTTTACGTAATAAATTCAAAGTCACAGTGAGTTTTCAATAACGATTTTTGTAACTTTCTCTTTATATCAAAATAAAACACACACACATATATACACTCTTTTCTTTCTCACTCAATCACACACACACTCTCTCTCTCTCTCTCTCTCTCTCTCTCTCTCTCTCTCTCTCTCTCTCTCTCTCTCTAAACACACAACACACACATACATACATTCACAGATACAGACACACAAACATACATAAACACAGATATGTGTTCTTTCACATGGATTAAGCTTAAAATCGAATTATATTAGGTGGGCGTAAAAGTTTTAAACAGTTTTATTTTCCTTTTTTTAAATTAAAAAACAATTTTCTCTTGATTATCCAGTCTCTAGTTTTCAATAAACAGATATGTGAATTATCAAACACACATAGACACACACACACAAACACACACACATACACACACACACACACACATATAATATATATATATATATATATATATATATATATATATATATATATATATATATATATATATATATTATATATATATATATATGCATATATAATCATTAAATTACAGTCCACTATGCACATAAATACAGGCTAACAACTGGGCTTAATAAAATTCAACCGATTTTAGTCGAGTTGATACTGATTTACCAAATGCAACATCAACGAGAAACGCTGAGACATAAGTTTCTATCCTATTTCAATTTCCTAATTGAATAATTAAATATATATATATATGTTTTTTTTAAATGAAACTCTTGTGTCGTAAGGAAGATTTCTTCTCTGGACTTTTGGATTTTATATATATATATATATATATATATATATATATATATATATATATATATATATATATATATATATATATATATATATCGTTCTTTTTGTAAATAAGTTTAGCTACGGATTAGGAACAAGCTTGTTTTTATATATTTCACTGAAATTCTATTTGCTTCACTGAAATTCTAGAATGTTTTGTTCTCGAAATTGATCAAAGGCTTTTGACCATTATTCGAAATTTTAAAAATAAACCTGAGTTTTTAAATTCCGGGAATATGTGACGCATTTGTTTTTATTTTATTTTATGGGGTTTTTAACTTGTAGATTCATATTATTTCAAACCAGGATATACGTTGAGTCTGTGTAATGATTAGTTATTAAATATAGATTCCAGTTATATTAGATACTAAGAAAAATATGAGCCCTC
>CM042159.1:63976291-63981291 GCA_023376005.1 Doryteuthis pealeii | reverse complement strand
AAGTACAATTAATTTATTGTAATGTATAGATAGATGATAGAAAGAAACTTTTTTTTCGTTTTGAACCTCAAATGGGTGGGATCTTTCTTTTCTCACGATATAATGTGTTCAGCATATTTGTGTTATGGAAGGGTTTTCTATATCTTAGTTTAATTCCTTTTGATTTAGTGTACAAGGAAGAGAGAAAACAAAAGTTAAATTCCAAATATAGAGAACGGAAACAGAAAATTCTGTTATATTTCAGGAAGACATAAATGCAAAAGAGGAAGTTACGTATTTGTGAGAAAAATCCTAAACCAGATAAATGAACGAAAGGTGGAATTCAATGAATAAAGAATAGGGGAATGGATGATAAAAATAAGAAGAAAATAGAAAGAATGAAAAGGAAACAGGTAATAAAAAACGTCGAAAAAAAATTAAAAATAGGACGTAAAATAAATAATCAGACAAGCAAGCAGGGCATGAACAAAATGAACAAATATGAAAACTAAATGTTTTTCAAAATAAACATTGTAAGTAATAAGACAAAAAAAATAAAGAAGTAAATGATTATTATATATTTATCAACCTCTCCGCACGAGTACGATGTGATACAATATTAATTCTTTTAAGTGCAGTAGTTCTCTTATTTGGATTATTTGGACTATTGTTTTCATATTCATTGTTATCTGTACAACTTTTCGGCCGATGTACCCTCCGGCTTCTTCAGGTATGTCTTGTCCAACTGGACACATAGCGTAGCAGATAAGGGCGTAGAGTTAAGACAGTTCTAAGTAACAGCTAACTCTAGGCTGCAGGTTCAATCCTGGTCGTGGTGCCTCCCGATTACGACAAGGTTCCCGATTACGACAAGAAGGTTACCGAGTTCGAAAAGAAGGTTACTCCGTTCGAAAAGGCTCCCGAGTCCCACAATAAATACCTGAAAATTCCGGAGGGTAAATCGTCCGAAACGTTGTACCATGCACCTTCAATGATTATTATTTATTGATTAATTGTTTCATTTTAACGTGGCTTGACAATTGACAAGCTCTAAACATAGAACATGTTGAGAGTAACTTTATGCATCTAGACTGGCGAATCTCATTCATTGTGCGTACATATTATATTTTCTGTGTATGGTCAATTTTAAACAGATTTATTTGACCCTCAGATGGAACCCTAACAGGTAATACCAATCTGGATCCGAGAAGACCCGGGAGTAATGACAAAAAGGCTGTGCTACACACTAACCAAATTCCCAGAACTGTATTCTTATCATCTGTGTCAGTCTAGTGTCATACCAAGTATAACCCATTCATGAAGGGGCAGGTTTTTCCCTTCTACAGGGAGCCCAGTGTATTCAAGACCTAACCGAGCGAGCGAAAAAGGGAACAAAGGATACACACACACACACACACACACACACATATATATATATATATATATATATATAGAGAGAGAGAGAGAGAGAGAGAGAGAGGGGAGGGGGAGAAAGGAGAGGGAGTGATAGAATGTCAACAATACATGAAATAATTCTAAATATAATATCGTAAGATAATCCCAAGATATATAAAATTTAAAAAGAAAAACATAAGGATGTCAGAGAGGAAATAAATATAAGATAAAAATAGGAGCTGTACAAGAAGGGAGAGTGGAAAAACTAGAGTTGTAAATATGGACGATAGAAACGATAGAAAATATAGAGAAACGAATGGGGAATCGAGAATAGTTGCAAGTCCAACATGGCAACGGTAAATAATAATAAGAAACAAAAAGGATGAAATAAAAAGTAACGAAGAGTGAAGAGAAGCGAGGATGTAATAAAACAAGGAAGGATTAAAATATTAATGAGATAAAAGAACAAGGATTTCCGGAAAGAAGATAAGGAGTTTGTAAAAAAAAACAAAAACAAAAAAGAACCGAAACGAAAAAGAAAATGAAAAGGAAAGACCGGCTTGTTTCATTGTATTCAGTGAACGGAAGAATACATGTGCAAATGTTGTTTTGTTTTTTTGTCTTTTTTTTTTTCAATATATTTGAAAGATTGGCTTGCAGCGACTTTAAAAAAAGAAGGTGAAAAGTTTCAAGTCGGCTGAGTTTACGCTAAATTCAAAGCGGATTAAGGAAGTTTTCTCGTTAATCCTCGTATGTCAGTTGCTTCCGAAAACCTCAGTGGATTTTCTAACACAATGCTCCTATATTCATATTTATATAAGTAAAGATACATATACATAGGTTGAGAGGGTGCATACAGTGGCTTGGCAATTGACAAGCTCCGAACATAGACCAATTCCTGATTATATTGAAGCATACAACCAGTTATACGTGAGCATATCTTTTCTTTAAAAAGACTAGGATCGTATGCAGTAGAGTCCTGAAGGTATTACTAGCCTATGCAGAGATACGCGTGGTTATCGTGAGGTATTATCGTGGGACTAACATACAACATTATTATTATTATTATTATTATTATTATTATTATTATTATTTACAGAGACAAGTAGAGTAATGCAGCCCTCACGAGTCTATGCAGAAGTACGAGTAATTATCGTGAGGTATTATCGTGGGACTAACATACAACATTATTATTATTAATATATCTTTAAATTATTATATTATATTATTATATATCTTTAAATCTGTTAATCCTTTAATTCATTGTTTAAATAATGGTAAAAAGCACAATTTAGACCTTTTTTCTTTCCTACTTTTTAAAGTTGCGTTCGATCAGTGTTCCTGATTACGTTGCCGTGACTACCTTATAGACAGTTCTCCAATATTCATCCTAAAACTTCGCTTTAACTCAGTCGGTAGGGCATCCGCCAGGGTTCCGTTTGGATACCGGCACTCACCAACTCAGCACATGAGTAGCACAGGTTAGGTAATCTGATCTGTTTGATAAAGTGGGGAGCTATTGTTATTATTATTTACAGAGACAAGGATCGTATACAGTAGATTAATGCTACCCTCACGATTCTATGCAGACGTACGAGTGATTATCGCGAGGTATTATCGTATGGCGAGTATACCCTACACCTTTGTCATTAGATTAAGCTTTTATTTACAGAGACAACGATCGTATACAGTAGAATACTGCATTCTTCATTTGTCTATGAGGAGATACGAAAGATTATCGTGAGGCATGATCGTGGGGTGAGTAAAGACTAATATAAAAGATTATTATTATCGTATTTAGATATCATTTACGGAACAAGGGTGGATTCTTGATTTTATTGACTGATATATACAGCTATGCACGAACCTCATTTTACTTTTATTTATAGAGACGGGAATCGTATGCAGTAGGCTAATGCAGTTCTCACTAATCTATGTAGGGATACGAGTGACTATCGTGAACTATGATCATGGGAAGGGTAAAGACTAACATACAAAATTACTATTATTATTTTCAGATTTTATTTACGGAGACAAAGATCATATGCAGTACAGTAATACAATAATCACGAGTCTATGCAAAGATATAAGTGATTATCGTGAGGTACTTGATGGAAGATTAAAGGCTAGTTTATAAAATCATTATTATTACATTTAGATTAAACATGGACTCATGTTTTCGTTTTTTTTTTTTTCTTAGTAGTTGTTGTTGCGGAGGTGAAACGCTAGAGTTAGCGGCGTTAAATTTTGGTCAGGCCCAGCAGGTTTAAAAGGAACTGGCCACTAATTTTTTAGGTTTCTTTTCTCATCAGTTTTCAGAGGCCCCCATCTTATCTTTCAAGTTTCTTTCTTCAGGCTTGTAAAGACACTTCTTCCTCGGCTAAAAATTGTAAGCAATATATATATATATATATATATATATATATATATAATATATAGGCGTGTGGTTGTGTGTGTAATATATACCTTCAAATAATAAATGCAAATGGGAAAAAGTTGTGTTCAACGCTACTACAGTAGACCGGGTATGCAAACCAGAAACCATTAAGTGGAAGATTTTAGTGCACAGAAAAGCATTCCGATGAGGCTTGCAAAGAGGTTGAATTAATTAAATCCAAACAATTCTGATTAAGTATGATTTATTTTAATGCCATATCATCCCGTCTGGGATGATGATAACCAAGAGGTTATGGAATCGTGTTCCTTGTAGATTCAACCTTAGATATTTTTGTACAGTATTTCTTAAAATCCTCTCTTTGCACGCGGTTCTATCAAATACAAATCATATTAGATAGTCAAGCCATAGATGGGACCCTAACAGGTCAGAGTGGACGGTGGAGTAATGGCAATAAAAGGATACTCCATACTTCCTCGATTTCTACAGAGGATACACTTAGCGTATTTTGAGCCTCACCAACAGAGACGCCGATTCGGGATTATATTAGTTAAATAAATTATAACTAATTTAACGTATCTATGTAGTGATACGAGAGATTATCATGAGAAATTATCGAGGAGAATATAATGATTTTGGATTTAAAAACATTATTGGAATAAGTTCCATATAAAATAAGTTGAATAAAAAATAAAAAACGGGGGTTATCCAGGTTGTCCTCTGTATAATGGTTATGAACGTGTGCAACCTCTCCGATTTGTCGTTTGAAGTGTCCATATAATTGTTTGTTTTTTTCACATCTTTGTTTTCTAGTTTTCGTTGTTTTTCTGTTTGTCCATATATTACATCTGCTGTTGTTGGCTGCCATAACTAATCTTTCTTTGTTCTTTTTTGTGTATTCTTCGAGTTCTTGGATTGTGGCCGCTCACACTCTCTATGTCGGCAAGACCTCTTCCACCTTCTTTTCTTGATGCATATAGCCTATCTCTATCATCTCTAAGGTGTAGAGCCTTGTGCATTGTCTTTAATTTCCTAGTCCTTTGGTCGATCTGTTTGAGTTCTTGTTTTGTCCATTTTAAGAATGACTCATGGTATCTTATAACAGCGTGTGGTGTTATGGTTAAAGTCATGGGAAATGGATTCGTCGCCCCGAGTTCAAATCCTGGATGTAGTAATTGCATTTCACTTGGCGCTAATACCCTTGGGAAAGGTATGAATCCTACTCTCCCTC
>CM042159.1:63966291-63973791 GCA_023376005.1 Doryteuthis pealeii | reverse complement strand
TAAGTTGTTGTTTTTTTTTGCACATGCCAGACCGGCTTTATTTAAAAACACACATGTGAATAGGTATTCTATTTCTTCTATGTAATTCAACATAGGTTTTTAAAAATGTATTTTTTAGCCCAAAGTGATGTTATTTATTTAAATTAATACTATATATGTATATACATGCTGTATGAAAATGTTGAATAATCTTGTAAATTTAAAAAAAAAAAAATCAAAATGCTCATATCCGTACCTCTTATGCTCTAAATTATTCTCTATATAATTTTTTTAATTGAATTAGATCACTAATAAGGACAGAGCCTATTCTAGTAGTAACCACCCGAAGTTGATTTTAAAGGTTTGAATTCAGAATATTCGTTCTCCTAGACTGGTTGCCTAGTAAAAGTTAAAGAGCCCAGTCTGGCCTAATATTTACCCATACCTGGAGGGAGAATAGTTGGATTCATACCTTTCAAAATGGTATTAGCGCTATGTGAACTGTAGGTTCGTCCAGGATTTGAACTCTGGTCGACGTGTCGATTTCCACCGATTCTAACCATTACACCACGGCCTCCAACAAGGTGTTAAGTATACACTGTAGTTATATGATTTAACATCTTAGAGTGCTTCATCAGTTATTTTTCGGGACTTTCCTGGCGTTAGGATTAAACACATTTCTTTTATTCCTATACACCTATGATACATTCCCTATTCAGCATTACTTTGAAATTGTTCCATAATTCATATATTAGTAATATGTTATCAGCAAATCTCTCAAGACTGAAAGATTCTCCGTATGTATTTTCTACCGTTCTTTCAAAATTTGGAATTTGCTTTCAATACATAAAGTAAATAAATATGGGTAAAATATTGTCTTTTTTTTTTGCGATACTCATTTATTAAGTATATAATTCTATAGTTAGTTAATTGCAGTACTATTTTCTTATATATCAATAATTTTTAGATAGGTTTCGTTAATAACCAGATCTTACATTCAATTGGAAATTACCGTGATTATGAATTGCCTTTTATAAGCGGGAGAATTAAAAAAAATAGTAGTTTGCTGCAGTCTATTATTTTTTCAATTACCTCCCTCCATCTGCGCATACGCAAATACATACACACACACAGTCACACATTATATAAATTGAGACTTATGAGTCACTTTATATATATATATATATATATATATATATATATATATTATATATATATATATATATATGAACCTATCTTATTTATATCACTAATGAAAGGTTGAAAATTAAGCTAGAAGGTTTTATAAATTTAACTCTTTATTGATTTTCTCAATCAATATAATGAGTTTCATTCACATTTGTTTTTTTGTTTTTTTTCTTTTGTACGTGACATTGGATTTTTCAAATTTAGCATCTTTTTTTTTTTCTTCTTTTTTTTCCCATTCTGTTAAAATGCATTGCGTCACCTGACTGTGTAAGTGCGTGCATTTCTCCATATCAACATTTCCTTTGTGAAATCAGGCATGAAGAGAGAAGAGGGAGTTGGTGGAATTGGAGGTTTTTTTTCATCATGACTACATGACAAGATGAGGAAAAGCTTAAAAAACAAGATTCTTAAATTTATAATAACCTACACACACATATATATATATATATATATATATATATATATATATATATATATGTGTGTGTGTGTGTGTGTGTGTGTGTGTATGTATATATATATATATATATATATATATATATATATATATATATATAGATGAGAGGTATCCAAAACTTGGTAGTAAGGGATGATTCTATATGTGATTTCTAAGATACTGTTGTGATGTTAGTCCAACAGTAAAAAAGAAGTCAAGTCGAGATAGGGTAAAATAAGACAAGTGTATTTACAATAATGGTACAGGAACGACTAGCTTGTCGTTAACGGTAACAGTACAACCTTTTAACTCGGTGTCTCACTATTTATAGTGAGAACCGGTGTATATTCTCCACTGTAGGAACGGCCGGTACAACAGATACACTGTATTATTATTGTATGATCCAGTATGTATAAATACAGCGAATCTTTAAATCACTAAAGAGAGATCAATGTATAATAAACTTTTTAGATTATATACGGAGTAATATTTATCTTAGAAAGGAAGGAACAACTCAACACCGTAATTCCATAATAAATTTATTTCGACCAATATTGGGGCCTATATAAATCTAAGTTGATCTAATATAGCTCCCCAAAATCCAGTCTCATCAGATGGAAATTCAGTTTATTTTTCTAAATTTTCAAAAATAACCTGATCTTCCATCTGATGAGACTGGATTTTGGGGAGCTATATTAAATCAACTTAGATTTATATAGGCCCCAATTTTGGTCGAAATAAATTTATTATGAAATTACGGTGTTGAGTTTTTCCTTCCTTTCTAAGATATATATATATATATATATATATATATATATATATATATATATATGAATATATTGAATATATTAACGATCATCAGAGCAATATAATGTGACACAAGAAAGCCCAGTCAAAAATGTTATTTTTAAGTTAAAATGAAACGAAAATGTGACAAATTTATATGGCTAGATTTTGCAGCGTTCTTTTTTTTTTCTTCAAAATGTATTGACGGCATGAAGAGTATTCGAATTAAAAACAAAGAAACCTAAAAAAAAAATCTATATAACAACACACATATACATGCGTATATATATATTATATATATATATATATATATATATATATATATATATATATATAGGCGAGCGTAAGTTCGTTCGGGTCTCGAACCCGGCCAGAGGTAGCTGCTAAAATGGTATAACTGCACTAATGAGAGGTGATACCTTGAAACACGTGTCTGTAGTTTACTCTATTATACGCTCCCAATTTCGGTTGATCATTTTATTTAGAAGGGATTCAATTGCAAAATTGACCGTATTCGGCGTTCAGCAAAGACTCACTTTCTTTACAAAGTTTGAGACCTCTAGGTGAATTCATTTCCGCATAGAAATGTAGCGATTAAATAGCCTGCTATACTTGGCAGCTGACTGTGGCTGTATGGGTAAGAGGTTTTGCGAGTGTAAGTTCGTTCGGGACTCGAACCCGGCCAGGGGTAGTTGCTAAAATTGTATAACTGCACTGATGAGAGGTAATACCTCTAAACACGTCTCTGTAGTTTACTCTGTCTCTGTCTCTGTCTTTATATATATATATATATATATATATATATATATATATATATATATATAATACTAATAATATTATTGTTAGATGGAAAATAAAGGGTCTACCATGGTTTCAATCAAAAATGATCTCCTCAGGACGCCCTCTACATTAACCAAGTTGATGTAATTCCTCAGTTAAGATTGAACATATCTATCGGATAATAACGGTTGAACGCTACGTTATTTTTCTCTCAATCTTTGTGGCCTGCGTGCGACAACTGAGAAAAAACAATGTATCGTTCCACACGTGTATTCATTCCTTAATTCTCATTTCTATATTGTTATCAATTTAATTCTAATTATAAATAATAGCTAGTAAAAAGAGTTGAAATTTAATTCTAATTATATTTTGGGGATTTAATATTATTAATTCATAGTTTTTATTGTTCGTTTTTGTATATATTCTATTCAAAATGAATAACTATATATATATATATATATATATATATATATATTAGTTAAATTTTAGTAATGTAGTTCTAACAATATGTTAGTGACCTACCTAACAATAACGGAAACTATACACACACACACACATATATATATATATATATATATATGTGTGTGTGTGTGTGTGTGCGCGCACGCGTGTGTGTGTGTATATGCATAATCTATATATATATATATATGTGTGTGTGTGTGTGTGTGTGTGTGTGTGTGTGTGTGTGTGTGTGCCCGTGTGGTGTGTGCGTGTGTGTGTGTGTAGCAATGAAAGAAAACAATGCCCGAAATTAACATGTAATGAATAATATATTAGTGCTCGAAAACCAGCAACCAGAGCAGTATGAAAATTAAAATTCTTACCTCACTGAAGATAAACCTTTCATAATGGAAGTCAAGGTTCAAAGAATACGTAAGAAATGTAACTACAGAAATTATAACACTTAGAAATTATATAGAGTAGGAATGATATATAAGGAAAAGTATAATTGTGCTGAAGTTAATAACAAATAATGAATAAATCATTAAGAGATCAAAGGGATGTAAGGACATGGATAATCAAAATTATGGTTTAGCAAAACGTCATCATTATCAAGACATTCCGACTTCACGGATCTTCATGGCTCTTCCGTGTCACGCACCCCTATCTGCCATCACTATTGGACTCTTCTCTGCACAGAATCCAGTATTCACAATGCAGGCTTTCGATGGACAATTCTCATTGGCGCGTTCATGTGCAGGTACCTACAGGAGAACGTCACTTATTAGCTCGTCTCTGTTTCTCCAGCGGTGTCCAGCATGTGTTCTACAAAAAGCAGGCTTTCATTAAAAGATCACAAGTATAATTATAAGAAAACCCCTCAGTATATGCTGTTAAAGCTTACTACTAATAATAGACTTTTTGAGAGTTGAAGCTATAAACTTAGGGCACTGTAAGTGGTAATTAAAGGAAAAGTGCTACAAATTGATTTATCAATATTACTACTAAAAAGTACTTTGTTTTTAGAGAATTTGACAATGATAGGTTCTACACTTCTATTACTGAAAGAGTATTTCCAGTTCTGGAGGTCTGGGGAATGTGGAACAGCCCTTCATCACCATGGGTCCTATCTGACCCAGAGTTAACTTAATACTGGTTGACTTTAAACGTTTCTAATAGTACTTTTGGATTCATTGAGCGAAAATGCTTTTATATACCAATTCTTAGGAGTAGGGAAGCTCTAGAACTCATTTTACAGACAAAAATAGATTACAAAAAGTCGCCATTTTTCACGACCCCCTTAAATTTGGAAAACTAAAAATCGACAAAACTCAGCCAATTTTTGGAATCGGAAGCTCAAATTTTGGGAATTGTCTAACTTTATCATAATCCACCTTGAACAAAATTTCAGAAAAAATCAAGAGAGAGGAATTTTATTGTTAAAAATTGCAAGAAAACTACCTTAATGTAACTAGCAAATATATGCACCCTCAAGTATTTTGTCTTCTTACTCATGTCAAGGTTTCTGCTGTTCCTTTATATCCGTTGCACAATGTGTCCGACTGGACACATGGCACAACGGATACAAGGTTGATTTAATACAGTTCTAAGTGACAATCATCTATAGGTTGTAGGTTCAATGCTGGCCAATGGCGATAATAACATTATATATTTAATGTAGCTTAACAGTTGTATTCGGTCATGGTTAACGGAATGAGAACAATCTACCCCCGTAGATTGAATAAACGGTTCAGTTCGGAGTTCCGTGAAGGCTTCCGAGTTCGAAAAGGAGATTCCCGAGTTCGAAGGGAAGGTTCACGAGTTCGGGAAAAATTGCCGAGTTTGACAAGAAACATCGGAAGAGGACCGAAGGTCACATCGGCCGAAACGTTGTGAATTTAACAATAAAGATGAAGACAGTCCGAATAATACATATTCCTATCTAATTCAAATAATGTTGACGCATTTGTATTTTTAAAGTATTCTTGTCCAATACTAATAATTATACGATTTCAAGTAATTATTCATTTAATAATAGCCAATAGTTTACATACACGTATGAAGTTTCAAGTAAGTAATAATAATAATCGTCAGCAGACCCTTTTTTGTTATTAGCTTCAATACAAATAATCTACAGTTTTATGGTATCAAGTATTATTATCAAATACAAATAAATAAAAAATATTATCAAATACAAAAAAAAATCCCAGAAAGCCCATTATTGGTCTAACCTTAACCCCTTGCAAACCAAATCAGTAGAATCTATAATCATAGTTCTTGATAGAGATTAGTTTTGTTCTAACCTTTTTAAATCCAACACACACACATACACACACACACAACGCATATGGGTAAGGAAAAAATAGAAAATAAAATAAAGTAAAAAAATAAAATAAAATCTATCAGAATCTATAATGACAATTGTTGATAAAAATTAGTTTCATTCTAACCTTCTAAATCCAACACACACATACACACATGAAAATGTATATGAACAAGGCACACACAAACAAGAAAAACACGCCCAAACAACACACACACACACACACACACACACACACACACATACAGAACACACACACTCATGGTGTTGGGACTTAAGAACACGCACACGCGCACAAACACAAAAAGGCAAAACCCACACAAAACAACAGGTGATTTTGATAGACATGGGAATTACACACAGACCACTAATAATAAAAAAAGGGTAGGCCAAATTCTGGAATGATAATTAGACACACACACATTTAAAAAAAAGAGAATAGGATGATCCTGTTAATAAACAACAAAGTTTGTGCTTAGAGGGTGTGCCAGACCTAGAATGATAATCAGAAACAGTTGAACAGGCACACACACACACACACACACACACACACAGACACACACAACATACAACACACTCACACCACCCCACACAGGCAGAGAGTTTGGAAGGCATATGACAAAACCAAACAGACAGCCACTAGCAATAGCTTCCACTTTCGGAGATCTTCTGTAGATGAGATTTTTATCTCGAAATATTAAGAATAAATCACAGGTCAACAAACGACACCATTGTTACCTTATTTTTTATTTAAACTTGCATTGTGATAGCCTTCAAAACCAACCACCAAGCCAAATACAAATATTTTTAAACATACCTATTTAAACTATACAAGGGACCCTATCTACTATTCGCACTCCGGGTGAGAATGGATCTTCGAATAAGTGCAACGATGGGGTGCTTTACATTCATCAGATCTCTAAAATTTGAACCTCACCATTAAATACAGTTTATTGCCATACCCATGACCCCTCTCTTCATGAGATAAAGTCAGCGTATTCTAGATCCCACCGACAGTGAGCTATCAACTAATTTAATTATTAAAGATTATCTCCCTGGTTGGTCTGAGAATTTCTCAGCAACCACACATTGTGATAAAACAAACAATTACTTGGTTTCCACCATTGAATCATTTATATTTGTCTGTGCTAAAACAGATAGTGGTGGTAATAATATTTAAAAGACAACTTGGCGGTTATATAGTGGCAAAGATAACGGTTTTGTATAGCGGCGAGGCGGCAATGAATTTAACTTGACTGATGTGTGTAGCATTGGCAGACTTTCTCCCCTGCCGAAAATGTAATCAGAAATTTGCATAAAACTCTTATTAAATTCAACAATCAATAGCAAACGCTTGTTTAAATTGATCCCTTGAGGTTGCCACGTCTGACTGAAGAAGAAAAATTGATATCCGAGGAAACTGTGTTACGTTTTCTGTTTGAACGAAAACGTTCACTGTTTTTATTTTTATTTTTATTTTTGCGTAACCAGATTTAGCGCGGAAAATGTTGTGCATAACAAATTAATATTACTGGTGTTCCTACAAAATACGACCGTTATCATATTGCAA
>CM042159.1:63951291-63963791 GCA_023376005.1 Doryteuthis pealeii | reverse complement strand
AGTTGTTATTTCGCTGTCTTATCATTGTAAAACTTGCATCAGCTTACCATTGTGTCCAATTTCACCGGTAAGTCACATTTTTCATATAAAACACATTTTTCATATAAAATCACACATATATATATATATATATATATATATATATATATATATATTATATATATATATATATATATATATATATATATATATATATATATATATATATATATATATATATATATATATATATATATATATATATATATATATGCCGGGATTAACTTGTCAAGATTATTTTCTATAATTATCGAATTTTATGCGATACGTGCATTTTAATTGCCTTCAAGCAAAATATAAATAATAATTTATTCAACAATGCTTCTATAAAAAAAAAACATCCAAAAATCTTATTCTCTTCGCCGAAGAGCTTACGGCCGGATTTGTTTACTACTCAATAAACGTCCACTTACCTACTATGGTAGAGGCGTATAGTATCACTGACAAGGTTAATTTCGCAGGGATTGTTCGCTATGTACCGGCGGCCGAACGGATATGGTCTCTGACTATGCCTGTGAAGTCCCGGTTTCGATTCCTGTCGGAGGGGAGTCGTTAGTATACATCGCTGAAGAGACTTAATAAAGTCGAAACAGTCTGTACGGTGTTCTGCATAGCGAGCCATACTTTGCGGGATTAACTTGTCAAGATTATTTTCTATAATTATCGAATTTTATGCGATACGTGCATTATAATTGCCTTCAAGCAAAATATAAATAATATATTATATATATATATATATATATATATATCAAGATTTTTTAGATCATTATTTTTATAGTGAGTTTGAAGCATTAATTAAAATGTAATAATATATTTTTGAAGGCGTAATAATGCACATTTATGTTTAAAAAACATATTTATTTCTTTTTTTTTTTTTTTTCCTTTTATGAGTCCTAAATATTTTCAGGCCAATGCCCATCATCAGAGGATTGAAAGATTTTTTTATAATTTTCATCTGTATTTGATAAATTCAACTGTGTTGTTGATCCGTTGAATGTTTAATCGTAAATGCGAATTTTTTTTTTTTTCCGGCGAAGATGTAGTTACGCTCGGCAAACTCCGTAAAAATCCGTGCGGCGATCGTGTTTCGCGGATGTTTTGAAAATTATTTCATATATAATTTTTTTTTTTTTTTTATGGGCATTGGCCTGAAAATATTTAGGACTCATAAAAGGAAACAAAAAAAAAAGAAAGAAATATGTTTTTTTAACATAAATGTGCATTATTACGCCTTCAAAAATATATTAATATATATATATATATATATATATATATATATATATATATATATATATATATATATATATATCGTTTTCAATATATTGCTTTAAACCTGATTTATTTTGTTCTTACGATGAGACCGGATTCAAGCTCTTCGTTTTGCATTACCCGACCCCCTTAAAGTGTTTTATTAGTTGCTGTTTCCAAGAGAAAGAAAAAATATGTCAAATATTCCTCGAGTCGGTTAGGTCAAACCATTTATCCTGCATCCCATGGGAAAAGCTACCTTTTATTATTAACTTTCCAATGCTAAAACCAAGATTTAACCTAATAATCAGAACAGTCAAAGATTCTACTGTGAAGTTCAGGTTAGCACTTTTATTAATAACAGTGAATAAAACCCAACTTGATTCGTTTATTAAGAAAAAGGAAAAAAAGAGAGAATTTGTTCGTCCCTTGATATGTAGAATACGGACATTCTCGGTGAAAATAATTTTGAATTGCTTCAGTCTATTTTGATGATGGGAAAAAGTATTTCACAATTCCTGAAAATATATAAATCCCAATAATGTGCAAATACGCACACACACACAGACAGAGAGAGAGACAGACAGAGAGAGAGAGAGAGAGAGAGAGGAGAGAGAGAGTATCAGGCGTATCTAGATAGATAGTATTCCAAAAGGATAAGTTTATCAGATATGGTTAAGTTGACGTTAAAACGTTTCGGTTTTTTAAACCTTTATCAGGGCGTTAGGATGAAAAGCTATTTCTAAATAGAGATGGAAACTTTTTCAAAAGAAAATGAGAAATGAGACAGTATTAGAGAACAAGAGGTTCTTTTTTTCTTAGTAGTGTTTTTTTTTGGTCATATTTTAAGGTAACATGATTGGTTATGGGGAGAATGTTTGGAATTTAACGTATTACCTAAAGATATATACTTTTTAAACCTAACTTAATTGTGTATGGATTAGTTATTCTCTCTCTCTCTCTCTCTCTCTCTCTCTCTCTCTCTCTCTCTCTCTAATATATATATATATATATATATATATATATAATAGAGTTTTATAATTTGCTTGAAGCATTGTGTATATATTGGTTAGGATGTTGATTTAGAAGGCTATCACAATGCAGGTGTAAAGAAAAAAATAATAATACGGTAACAATGATGTTGTGTGTTAACCTGTATTTAATTCTTGAATTTTCGAGATAATATCTCTTTTTCATATCTCTTTTTCATTATTTTTCTCTTTACACTTGCATTGTGATAGCCTTCTAAATCAATCTCCTAACCCATATATATATATATATATGTATATATATATATATATATATTATATATATTGTTGAACTCAAAGACAATTATTGTCGGACGAGTTTTGTTCGATCCTTTCTGACTAGCAATCTTTTTAATATCTGGTGGAATTGGTGTATGAATCCACCAAAGGTTTTACCACGAGCGCTTTCTGCACAACTTAATGCCATCATCAGGTGTGGAACTGGTGAAATGTTTCCATTGTTTATTTCAAACAAACAGTGACAGTATGAAATAGTAGGAGCATGGGCCTACAAGTTTATAAGAATATATGCGGAATGGTGGGAGGAGAATTTGCGGGAAATTATAGGCATTTGAGAACATGTTGACTGGTTTCAAAGTTTATCTTAAGGTGGATTTTTTAATATTTAAGACTTCGAGTATTTGCAGTTTTTGCTTGTTTTTTGTGAGGTATAAGTGTATTTTCAGTTAAGATTTTCCGGTAATTAGAGGTGAACATGAATGTGATTTTAAGTGTTGCATTATGGAGATTGTATCGGTTAGATGCAGTGTGAACTGGCATGACAATGTCACCGTCATGTGACCAATATACGCGCTTTCAACTTGGAGAGGCAGTCTCCTACTGGACATTTAAATTTATACACGAGATTGGTTTCATTAAGCCGAGAAGTTGTTGGGGATGTGTTGTTGCATGTGACAAGGTTGGTGGTTTTAAAGTTTTGGTAATAGATAATTAGTTTTATTTTACTGTTGAGGTCAGTGGAAGAAACATTATCATGTATTATTTTTTTAACGCTGTTGCGTTCTGTTAATAGTTTCGGTAATATATGTTGTGGATGGAGCTATTGACTGCGGTATTTTTTTTTTCGTTGTGGTTAATGTTATGAATGCTTTGTCGGATTTGTTCGTCAACAATGTAATTGAGAGATTAATTATTGATGAGAGTTTGTTTAATATTTTTGAGTCTAAAACAGAATAATGATTTAGAAGAAGTTTATAGGTTTTTTATGATGGCTCTTTTGTATTGTACGGGACATTCGCTTTTGTAATTGAGAGTACAGGAATTGTTAGATGTGTTTTTTATATGGATAAGTGGTGAATATGTTGTTGTTAGTGTCTGTCATAACGATGAGATTCATACTCCAATTCCACCAGGATTTTAAAAAGATGGCCAGACAGTTAGAAAGGATCGAACAAAAACTCGTCCGACAAGAATTGTCTGTTGAGTTCAACCAAACGTGTTAAAAGAAAAAATGCTGCCAAAATATACTAATCTTGACTCAGTTTACGTTACTATACTCACTCTAATGTTATGATGAAGGGTTTATTTAAAAAATTGAAACGTTTTAACGTCGACTTCACCAACTACAAATAAATCTATCATTTGTAATACTTTATTTTTTCTTATACCCCCCCCAAAAAAAACACTTCACGTGAACTGGAGCAAACGCTATGCCGGACTCTGTTACGACCCTTTCTTAACATACAGGCAACATTCCACCATTTTTCGAAAGTCATCTACCCCTATCCACACAACATTTATTTCATCTTAAGTCCTGATGGAAGTTTGCTAAAAACCGAAATGTTATAATGTCCACTTTAAAACCAGATTAAATTCATATTTTAAAAACATTTCGTCTTTTTCTATATACTGCATATATATATATATATATATATATATATATATATATATATATATATATATATCTTATGATTTCCTCATTTCTCTCTCTCTCTCTCTCTCTCTCTCTCTCTCTCTCTCTCTCTCTCTCTCTCTCTCTCTCTCTCTCCTCCCATAGCACTTTTCAATATATGTTCATCTGTCTCAATGCTGCAGAATTCAAAACTCTGATCTTGAAGGTCATTTATTTCCATATCGTAATTCCAGTCAACTAGAACTGCATATCATTCTCAATACAGCGGTCACCTGTAAAAACTAAGCCAGTGACTAGGGCTAAAGAATCCCCACAAGCCTTTCTGTGAAAGGACCAAGGACTCTCACCCTCCAATAACTTCTCCTGAACTCTTAACGGACTATCCCCGGAGCTCAATTTAAACCAGGTCAGTGAAAACAAAAACAGGCTGAACTTGGGTCTTCGTACGGGTCAGTCAACAAATAATATGAAACTGGTCGTCCTAAGAATTTCACGTAAGAAGCGAGGTGTGATTAGCGATGGACGCAGTCTAGGGGCTTCAAATCACGCGTGTTTGGAGTTGATTAGAATGATTAAATATTTTGGCCTTCGGCACTTACGGATCAGCTCCGGTCCGGTCGCTTATTTGGTGTTTTATTGATTCCTGGGTCACCTTCTTTATAGAACGAGGACCAGAAAATCATGAACGTCCATTTCGTTGGTAACGCTCTAATGAACGGTGATCAGTGATAGCTGGTTTTTGTAGGGCTTGAAGAACAATATATATATATATATATATATATATATATATATATATATATAATATATATATGATATCTTGGCATACCTATCTATCTATAACACCTTTCCGAACTTATCTATTGGTATATTTTATGTATATATTTTGATGATGTAATTTTCTTAACCATCTCTTTCTTGCTCTCCCTCTCTCTCTCTCTCTCTCTCTCTCTCTCTCTCTCTCTCTCTCTCTCTATATATATATATATATATATATATATATATATATATATATATATATATATATATATATATATATATATATATATAGAGAAATCTTTTTACGATTTATTTATCAATTATATTTTACCTACACATACAAATATATTTTTATATCCATCAATCTATGAAATTATTTTACTATTTAACTATCTATCTATCTATTTAACTCTTCATATTTGCCATCTTATTCACACACACACACACACACACACACACACACACATATATATATATATTATATATATATATATATATATATATATATATATATATATATATATATATATATATATATATATATATATATATATATATATCCTCGGTTTAGTTCAGACGGTAGATTAGAAATCGCAAGGTTCCTGGTTTGACACCGGTCCTTGCCAACACAACGCATGAGGTACACAGATTGGGTAACCTGATATGTGCGCTAGATGTGGCGCTTCATCTCAGCAAAAACAACATCCCTGGTCTAGTGCCAATGAAAACAGGATAGACTCTCTCGTTGTTCGACTGATACCGACTATAGGCAACTCTGCCAACATTACTTATATATACATAAGTGTGTGCATATATATATATATATATATATATATATATATATATATAAGTTAAAAGAAAGGAAATGAATCCGACAGTATGAGTATGAGCAAGATGGAATGAAAACAATACACAATGCTGTTAAAGAGAAAACGATTTATAAAATATTCATAGCTGATACTGACCAATATTTTGATTTTACAAAAATCATCATCAGAGCCAGTTACTCCGTGTTGTTGGTGATCGGAGATAAAAGTTGAATGAAGTTCAAAACAAAAAAACTTGATTTTGCAAAGAAGAGAACGAAAGTTGTTACATTATTTTCCAATGTGGGCATTCCCGCCATATTTTTGTCGGTCACCACAATGTGTATATCTTTTTTGTCGGTCACCGTTTCATTGTAGCGGATATATATATATATATATATATATATATATATATATATATATATATATATATATATATACATGAGACTAAAATATGGACAATATGCTACAATATGTCGAACATAGAAAACAAATATTTATAACGATATTTATTCCTGATAGTGAAGCTGACGTTAAAATATTTAGGTCTTTTGATGAATAAATAGTAGTGTGTTCATATGCCAGACACTGTAATCGGTATATTTATGCGTTTATATGGAATAGTTTTAAGTATTGTGTCACATATTTTGTGCTTTGGATATGGTGAAGTGTAGTATGGGAACACTGGTGACATCCCGAATCTATTTTGCAAGTGAATAGAAAATAAATCCTCAAGTTAATTATCTTGAAAGAGGGAAATATTTTGATTAAAATCGAGTTCGTTGCCAACAGCGGTTCTGTTAAGGAATTCGGGGGCAGAAAAGCCTAATTTAGAATTGACAAAATTAATACCTTAAGGAATTTAATTAAAAACAACAATATATAACAAGGTTCTGATGATTATGTATGTTTGATGTGGATGCTATTGTATAATATCACTATCTATTATGTTGTATAATTTTCCCATATTAAAATCCAATCTCCCTGACAGAATTTATTGAAATCCGTTGATTATTATTGAATTACCACATGGGAATCTTATCAGCCTGATAAAATTACCATATAAAGATCTGATCTCTTTGATAGACATGCCGCATAAATATCTGATCTCCTGATAAGATTATCATATTGATATCTGATATATGATAAAATTACCGTATTGAAATCTGATCTCTGATAAAATTAACACATGGAAATCTGATCTCTGATAAAATTACCATATTAAAATCTCAACTTGATTGAATTACTATACTGAAATATGATCTCTTTGATAGAATTAGTACATGGAATCAGATCTCTGATAAAATTACCATTTTAAAATCTGATCTTTCTGATAAGATAAACCAGTAATTCCTCCAAGCTATAGCCATGGATGTAATACTGAATCACATGGACTAATGAAACACCTTTAAAAAAAAAGTTAGATGACCACTGCTCAAAGATGCTTCCTGCTCTTTTGAATAAAACCTGGAAGCAGAACCTTAAAAAAAAACAGTATTACGGTGCCTTGGCTCCCATCTCACAAACTTAAGAGATCGCGTCTTAAGATAAGCTACACAATCTGATGAGAGTTTTTCCTATTTTTACTACCCTTGTATATTTGATACTCCACTTCGGCCGAATGGATGATACAGTATCCGGTCTTAGGCTTAACAGCTTATCAACGCACTTCATATCAGATATAAAAGTTCCAACTGTTATCGCAAATCTATCAGCCAGTTCCTATTAGATATCTTATCATCAATTCGGTGACTTTAAAGGACTGAATAAAGAATATGTAGACAAACGATGTATGCACTATTTAACCAAATATGACTGAATGAAAAAATGCTGCTCAATTTCACACACTTACATACACTTAAATACACTTATATATATATATGAGGTTAAGTAAACAAACAAATGTGTTTATTTTTATATGGCTTTAAGCCGACAATTTTTGGAGGATATGTGCTTAATTGAAGTCGTACCTAATTTTGAAAATTAATTATTTAATAATTAATGAATTTTTAGGCGGGCATATATGTTCAAATGTAAGGCTAAACGAATCGAGAAAATGTCAATATATGAATGTACATTTCGACCTATTAGGTCTCATCAGCAAGTTATATATATATATATATATATATATATATATATATATATATATATATATATATATACAATGCTCACCTATAAAAGGGATGGAGCACTCTATGGCGGTCTTTACATACATACAGATGTGTGTATTAAAACAGTTACAACCCCCTTCGCATTCTGTAGGTGACGATAGCCGAACGGTTAAGCTGTCCGACTGATACTAAATCGATCACGTTTCTATCCCGACTAGATAGCTTACAAATGTCTATCCCGCTGAAGAGACTTGATAAGTCAAAATGTGGATGATTATATATGCTCCCGTTCCCCTTGTGGTTGAGTACTTTGGAGAGTATTTCGCTGACGACCGCTAACTAAAGCATAAACGCAACGCTTTCTTATAAAAAGAATGGATCACTCTATGACGGCCTTTACATACATACAGATGTGTGTATTACAACAGTTAAAAATCCCTTTTCGCATTCTGTAGGTAACGGTTAAGTTGTTCGACTGATGCTGAATCGATCGGGTTTCTATACCGGTTGTAGGTAGCTTACAATTGTCTAGCCACACTGAAGAGACTTTATAAGTCGAAACAATGTATCTGTGGAAGACTATATATATAATATATATATATATATATTATATATATAGTCATCCACAGGCAGCGTGTTTCGACTTATCAAGTCTTATCAGTTACACGCTTTTTGGAACAACAATGCTTTCGGTTTGAATTTAAATTATTTTCTGGTTCTCTCTCAATTAGTCCGGATTAAAAACAATCTCTGATGATGATTTTTTTTAAATCGAAATATTGTTCATTATTAGCTATGTAAATGATATAGAATAGTTTCATCTTAACAGTATTGTGTGTTTTCATACCCTTTTATCAATATATATATATATATATATATATATATATTATATATATATATAGAAAGAGAGAGAGAGAGAGAGAGAGAGAGAGAGAGAGAGAGAGAGAGAGAGAGATTATTTTCTTTTTCGAATTAATTCTTTTCGCTGGTAATTTAAAGTTTAATCAAAATTTAAACGTTTTCAATGAAGCCAAAACTGAAACCTTCAAATGCCATCTAACCCCAAAGATAAGTAGCTTGTTTTCTATATTTTGCAACTTTATATATTTAACAATACAAGTATATTTGTAAGTATATCATATCCATTAATCTATTCGTCTGTCAATGTGCTAACGTTTACACGATTAAAAACACTTGTTTGTCTTTCTCACTCGAGCTAATAAGAACGCCGCTGCTATCGCTGACCGGCAGTGATCGCCAGGGGAATTGTTTATTGTTTAAGATCTTTCAGTTGTTAACTCAATTCGCTTCCTATGATTAATTGTTTATTTAATTAAGCTTTTTGTCATTCTTGGCGGTAATCAAATAAGTTTCTTTAATTGATATATTCACCAAATTTGATTAGCTTCTTGTTTGCTCCGGCGGGTTTACGTGGCTACAAAGGGACAAGAAGCGGAAGAGACCGCCATTGAAGATTTGATAATCAAATGTTTTGGCGGGAAAAATAAAACTGGTAAATACCAGGTATCTTCAGAAATAATCCACCTGTTTTATATTAACTGACAAAACTTCAGAATCTTCATTTGATTATAAACGAGGTTTAGTAGAATGTGGTGCAGCTGATGGTGATCTCTAAAGAGGGAATTGCACATACATATAAAGAGCGTAAGAATACCTGGAATAAGTAAGAAGTGTAGTCTGAAGGACACTAATGCTCAAATCTTCTTAATTTTGAAATAATAGCAGAACAGAAAGACAGACAGACAGACAGACACATACACACACAAACACACACAAACACACACACACACATACACACACACACACACACACACACACACACATATATATATATATATATATATATATATATATATATATATATATATATATATAATGTGTGTAGAATTAAACAAACGACACATCTATTTAACAATTTTATTTTTGATCTTTTCGAATTTTCTGGCCAACTTTTTAATATTTGGGTGGAATTCGTGGATAAGTCCACCAAAGTTCAGGTCCCGAGTACTCTTGGCACTTCGAAGTGCCATCATCAGGGGTGACGTGTTCCAGTTTTTTTAATAATATTAATGTGGAGGCTGGAAGGAGAAGAATTGATGAGAATGGTGTTATAGGCATTTTGTGTGTGCTGCATTGGAAATTAATTTTGTTTAATGATGGTTTGTATTGTTTTATGTATAGAGCTTCTAGTATTTGGAGTTTTTGTTTATTTTTTTCTTTGTGCAGAATGTGTGTATTTTCCGTTAGAATATTTCGGTAATTAGCGTGGGGCATGAATGTAATTTTAGGTGTTGTGAAATAGAGCTATTATCTGTTAAATGGAGGGTTAGACGACGTGACAATGTGGTTGAGGTTAATCCAATGTATGTATTTTCATTTTCTGGGAGACTGTAATCTCTTAGGGGACATTTAAATCTGTATACTGCATTGGTCTCATTAAGCCGACTTTCTGGGGAGAGAAATTGTTGCGAACAACGAGGTTGGTTGTTTTGAATTTTGTATAATAAATAATCAATTTTACCTTATTATCAGGCGTGGTTGCAGTAACATTATTCCGAATTATTTTTAATTACCAAAATATTCTAACGGAAAATCTGGGCTATCATTACGACACAAAAACGGAAGGGAATTTTCCGGGAAATACAAACATATGTTCATATGTAAAGGCTGTCAGATAGAACTTGATCTGAATTTAAAGAGAGTCTTGCAATTCAAGCATAATTGGCAGCCGTCAACGAATTTCCCTTCGAGAAAGCTCGACTTACTAGGGTTGGTGAGCATATATTTAGTCATCCACATACAGTGCACGTATTCACGCGCATGCGCGTGTGTGTGAGTAATAGAAATAGTACGAAGTAAGATTCGGTATGAATTCAGAATATGTAGAATGACAATTAATACTATTTGTATATTGGGGCAGATAATTCAAAAGCCTAAACAAAGAAGCGTCCATTTTACATTATTCTTCAACACTTAAAACTTTTGAATCAATGAAGGCGAATAACATATATATATATATATATATATATATATAATATATATATATATATATATATATATATATATAAAACAAAATTTGGTATGTACGTGTCGATGTATAACTCCAAAAGGGTGGTCACTCAGATTCGAAATCTTGCATACACATTGATATTCATATAACTAAGAAACACACCAAATTTGCTTATTAATTTCTCCTAGTTAAGGGATACAATTAATTAATTAATTAAACAAAAATCAAATGATTGCAATAATCGTAGCATGGCTGCTGTTGCTGCTGCTAATATTAAAAAAATCGCTGACTACTGCCTGTATCAGCAGTGATTCAAAACGACCGCCCGGTGCCGCCTGCTGATAATTTGAAATAGACAAATTAGTGCCCTAATCGTTTCAGCTCGGAATTTCTCACGTATTCCCGTCCAATCTTAGAAATATTTATTTGGTTAGAAAGAAAAGAAAATAATCTGTCTAAATATCTAATTTGTATGTGGTTCTATCGATTGAATTATTTTTACAGCGAAGTAAATAACAATAATAAACGAAAACATTTTTTAATTTAACAATTAATAATAACTTAACTTTCTTTTTATTATTAATTCTTTCATTTTAGAATAAAATATGTCTATTTTTAACCAGTATTTATTTTTTTCGTATGTACAAAAGAGTTTTTTTTAGAAAGAGAAAAAAGAAAAGAAAATATTAATTGTAATACGAACAATTGTAAGTGTTTAATTCTTAGCATTTTATTGTTACATTTTAATACGATAAAAAAGGAATTAAACGAATACATTTCATATGAAATCAACAGACAAGAAGCTCGCATAAAAAAGAGTCTATTCTTAAAATAAACGAGTATTATAATACACTAATTCTTAGATTTGTTTATTGTTAAATCTTTAATAAAGTTTAGGAATATGTTTTTAATAATATCTTAAATGTAAACAAAAAGAAAAAAAATCCTAAATAAACAAATATTCTATTATGCAAATTCTCGTGGATTTTTTTAAAATTTGATAAATCATTTTCCTGTTATTTTCTCCCTTACACCTGTTTTCTGCTCACCCCTCTCTGGTGTTCCTAATTTTTTTAGTCGGTCATGGACCGGGTACATTTGCTAGTTTTTTATATAATCGAATTCATGTATCACAAAACCGAATGTACAGTTCTGTTCAACAACATTACACACCAATTCAATTGGGATTTATATTATATCCAACTCTTTTCAATACCTTGAAATAGTCATGAAAGGGTTAGTCATCTGGCAATAAAATACTAACCTAGACGAAAGCCTTCCAACCGACATAAGTTATGCCGATAATACGACTCTATGTTTTTGTTATATCAAAGAAGCTAAAGCTGTCTACCGAGACAGTGTGAAAAGTCGTGTTCGAAGTAGGGCATAGAAATAAATGATCAAAAGTACAAAGTAATCTCTAGTGATAATGGTAACATTGTTTGAGAATGATGATATCGTCGAAAAAAAACGCAACAAATCCACCTTTTATGCTTCAGTGCTAACAGAAAACTTATCAGATATAAGAAGACTAGTTCTAGCTTGATCAGCTCTCGGTAGACTTAGGGATGAAGCAGGGAAACGAAGATATCTTTCAAAGAAAATCAA
>CM042159.1:63943791-63948791 GCA_023376005.1 Doryteuthis pealeii | reverse complement strand
CGATTATTTTCGGTTGGTCTGACTCTCTTGCTCTTTTCTTTTTGTATTTTTGCCCAGGCAATCTTTGTAGTATATTTATACTAACAAATTATTTGACGGGGTTTTTACTTACCGCAACGTTCTACTAATAGGGTTAACTTAAGTTAGCGTAGACATGGATTCAACGGCGCCTGGTTATTGACAGTTTCTCACCTATCCCATTCTTTTCATATATATCTGAATATTGTGTGGGCGAGAAACTGTCTGTAACCAGGAGTCGTTGATTCCTTGTCAACGCTACTCTTACCTATATATATATATATATATATATATATATATATATATATATATATATATATATATGTGTGTGTGTGTGTGTGTGTGAGAGAGAGAGAGAGAGAGTGTGGTGGGTGTGTTTGTGTGTGTGTGTATATATATATATATAAATGAGTGGGTATATATATATATATATGAAGGAAGGGTGGATGGGTTTAGGATCCGACGATATGCTGTAGATAGAAGGAAAGTGGTCAAGAAATGATCAACTCAAGACAAGTCACAGGGTAATACGTTTCGTCTGTATTCACAGACTTCCTCAGTCATCTGCTTTTTCTTTGTTCTTTGATTATCTTTTCCCTTTTATTTATTTTAAATCGTTATTTTTCTTTCTTCATTTCTTACAGTAAAATCCTGCTTATCTCGCTTTTTCTTTCTTTCTTTCTTTCTTTTATCATTGTTATTTCTTTTAAATCCTCAGTTTTCTTACTTGTACACCTCACCCTTACCATAAAATCCTTCTTATCATCCTTTGCTCTTTCTTTCTTTTCTTTCCTTCTTTATTTCCTTCCTTCTTTTTCATTTCTTTTAAATCCTTATTTTTTTCCTTTTTTTGTTCTGTATAATCCTTTGCTCTTCTTTCTTTCTTTCTTTCTTTTCTTTTCTTTCTTTCTTCTTCTTGTTTCCCTTTTATTTCTCGTAACACCTCATTTTTCCTTCATTCAGATGACTGAGGAAGTCTGTGAATACAGACGAAACGTATCACCCTGTGACTTGTCTTGAGTTGATCATTTCTTGACCACTTTCCTTCTATCTACAGCATATATATATATATATATATATATGTGTGTGTGTGTGTGTGTGTGTCTGTGTGTGTGTCTGTGTCTGTCTGTGTGTCTCCCTGAGTGCGTACAACTTAATTTGGTCTTTTTATAAATGGTAAAACTCAATTACACAATAGTGAGATGATGTATTGATACATTGTAGCAAAGAAGATTATTAGATAAAGAAAGACAAAACGCAGACAAATATTATTTCAATATTAATTTAGTTTTGAATCTGTTGTATAATTAATAATCTTTATTCTAAAATCTGTCAAGTTGAAACAGTCAAAATATTTTAATTGTAAACCTTTTTCTCTTTGAAATCCATATTTTATTTGTTTTAATTTCAAAAACTCGAATTCATACTTGTTTAAGAAAACAAATCAACTTCCGTCAATAATCCTAGACAAAATTACAACGGGTTGACACAATTCAGCCAAAACGTTTGATACACAAATATATTATGTAGGTATTTATTCAACTCGTATGCCACGGGTAGGATGTGACACAAAGTTTCAAGTATGGGGAAATCTGCGGGGATCGAACTCGTTATTCATTAGTAATGGAACTGCAAGGCTTGCTTGCTAATTATTACGCCATGCTAGGACCCTCCGTATTCATGTTTAGTATATATTCTCTATGCTTAGGATCAATGCGTCCCTCTCCAGCACTACTGCCAAGAATCAGATTGCTGTATATGTACCGCTGTAGTTTTATAAAGTGTATGATGTAAAAAATAGTTATTTAGCCAACCCGTTGGTCTCAGGTCGGATGTGACACAGAGTTGCAAGTATGGGACATCCAGTAGGGATCGAATTTGTTATTCGGTAGTAATAGATCTGAGTGCTTAATTTGCTAACCATTACGCTACGATGGGACCTTCTGGGTCCAGGTTTATTATCAATTCGCTCTGTCTAGGATCAATGTGTTCCTCTACAGCATATCTGCCGAGGTTCAGATTGCTGTATATGTAACGGTGAAGCTTTATAAAGTGCATGATATTAAAGAGGTATTTATTTAGCAAATTAGCCTCAGGTAGAATGTCAAACAAGATTGCGAGTATGGGGTATTCAGGAAGAAACAAACTCGCTAAGTAAAGGATCTGCGAGACTAACATGGTAACCATTACACCACGATGGGAACCTCCGGATCCATGTTTAGTATATTTTCTCTCTGCCTAAGATCAAGGCGTTTCCTTTCTTGCACCTTTTCCGATGATTAATTGCTGCTAATGTACCGGTGTATTTTTTTTTTCAAATTGCGTGATTTAAAAATAGTTATTTACCTAATCCAATAAATGCATAAGCAATACTGCTGACTCATTCCACCAAGATAAACTATTTATTCACTTTAGACCGCTCACAGCAGCTCTCCCAACCAAAGTACAAAAATGATTTTTAATTCATTATAATTGAGCCTATGACTCACATTAAAATAATAATAGGATTTTATTTGAATAGAATGAATCCTGAGGTGAAGAGATAGTGAGTCCTGAAATAATCCATCAAAAAGGTAAAAATACCAAGAAAATTTAGTACGGCCGGGGAGAAATTTGGTTGTAAAAGAGTTAAGAATGAAGAGAAGACAAAGAAAAGAAAGAACAGAAAAAGTAAAGAGAAAAAAAAGAAACAGAACACGTACAGGATAGAAACGATATTAAGTGATGAAGAAAGAAGTATGTATCTACCCAACCCGTTAATAAAAGGGAGAATGTTTCACAAGCTATCAAATAATCATTTTCCTCACCTTCCACCTCGCCCGATTAACTCTCAGTCTTTTAACATGTTTGCAAGTATTAGGCATTCAACGGGCATCGAACTCTCTATTCTCTCTGCCTGGTGTGTTTTTAGAGGATAGCAAGTCTCATCGTGTTTTTATGACTCTTCTAAGTATTCTAGGTGATTTTCCTAGTGATTTAATCTGTATCGACATGATTCTTCCTCTGACCTCCAGAATCCAAAGGCCTTTGACCATTTCAAGAGCAGTTACTACAATTGGTATCACCGGCACATTCATATTTCTCTACTTTGCAGCTAACTGGCAAGATATTGGTTATTTTTCTTGTCGATTTTTATTTTCTATTCCTAATCCACTGGAAGGGTAAAATTGTTAAGTTTTTATGGGCCATCCTTTGGCCTTCAAGCAAGAGCGCTTGTCCAGCAGAATTTATTTGGTAATCCTCTCGGTAAAGAATCCTGAGTATTGTAAGTTCCTTCGTCAATGGTCGCAAGTATACTGTGAAAGAATCAGTGTTTAAGTAGTTAATCAGCTGAACACTATAGCTGCTGATTGGTAAAGGAATAGATCACGTGACTTTTCCTACTCTATAAATTCAGGGTGGGAATTGGAGCACACCCTATATAAAAAAAGTCCAAAACTAGATGACATGTGCTTTTCTTATTGTTAATTAACACTAAGTCTGGTAATTTGATCGGGATTTGGTGGTCGATATGCATCTCAAATTGCCAGAATATTTTTGGCGTCTCATTTTGGAGAACATATTCTGGTTTATGCACATTTCATTTGTCAGCATAACCAATTTTCGTCTCTTACATCATTTCCTCTGGACCACATTTCCCACCCAACCATGTCTAATCTTGTATTTCATTCTATTATAGTTTGCTGCATTTGCTTATTATGGGGGAATATATTTTTCATATGTCACTACATAAACTACACTTGCGATTATTTTGCGTATTATGAATTTTTGCTTCAACATTATTAGTTTATGTGGCATAAATTCGTACTGCTATTGAGAGAGATTCAGTTTATCTCTTAAGGTTTTCCCTTTGTAGTTATGTCCAGGCCATCTCTAGAGCAACTCCCTTAGCTTGTTGCTCGAAGTGTCAAACAGTTGTTTTTCTAACCATTTTTTTTCTTATTTCCATTTTTCTGTTCATCTATATGTTTCAATAGTTTTTAATGCTTCTGAAAATAATCTTTTTTGGTTCTTTTTATTGTATTGCACGGGTGCTCAATATTCTTCGAGTAACAGCAAGTCACTTCAGTTCTTGAGCACTTTTTGGTATTCTTGTTGATCTTAGCAAATCTGTTGATTGGATTGTCTCGCCTTTTCATTTTATTTACATTTCCTCCAGTCTCCTTTCCAAATACTTTGCCATTATTCCAAATGCACCAAAATTGCTATCATCTTTGCCCTCGTGTTCAGGTTGTCAGTTCTCTGGCAAGGTACAATTCTTTGTATATCTTTTCGTTTTCTTACATTTTAACACTGTGCTCCGCCATTATTATTATAGTTTTTTCACACCAGCATTAGCTGATGTTATTTCACTTGAGTCTGAGGGACAACAAGTCTCCTCAAGTCTCCAGGATTCTTCTGGGTATTCTGGCAGATTGCAACAATGCAGTAGTCTGGATGGTCTCAATTCTTCCTCTGATTTCCAGATTTCCAGTCTTTTTTCCAAGCTTTTGGGACCATTCCAAGTGCACCAACTACAATTGGTATCACTTTGACTTTCATATTCCATAGCTTTTTCAGTTCTCTTGTAAGGTCCAGATATTTGTCCATATTTTCGTTTTCCTTCAGCTTCACCTTGTGATCCACCAGTTGACAAGTTCTTTCTTTTTTGTTAATCAACACTAGGTCTGGTTTTCTTGCTGGTTTTTATCTCATAGTCCAGAGAATTTTATGCGTTTCATTCTCAAGAACTGATTCTGGTTTATGCAGATACGATTTTGTTGTATGGCAAAAATTCAATTTTTTGCATAATTTCCAGTGGATCACCTTTCCAGCCCAATTGTGCCTAGTTTTGTATTCCCGTTGTGCTAGTTTGCTACATTCGCTTAGTACATGGTTTACAGTCTCATCTCTGTCACCGCATGTTGGGTCTTATCAATTTTTGCTTTGATATAGTTTGATATAGTTTTATTATTATTATTATTATTATTATTATTATTATT
>CM042159.1:63926291-63941291 GCA_023376005.1 Doryteuthis pealeii | reverse complement strand
TCTGAATAAAAATGCTCTGCAAACGTAAAGTTGGAAATGAAACCACTGCAGCCGACCTCGATAGGAAATATATTTGTTATCCAGCCATTTCTAATTCAATGTTCACGCAGATTTTCGTATTTTCCAACTCACGCTGATGCGCCCAGAAGAAATTTTCTTGAAATGGACCATTTATCAATCTACTATATCTACTGCACGAAATTAAAAAAAAAACAGTGAATATGTAGGGAAACACAAACACCCTTCAGATTCAGATTAAACAGCCATAAATCTACAATCGACATCTGAACTAAGTAGCGTTGCACAACACACGTCAACAAACCACTGCTAAACCTCGAAAACCTAAAGTGCCTTTTAATTGACTACGGTTCTCCATCCACACAAACAGGCAAACGTACTGAAATTAAATGGGTTACAAGCTTACGCGTACACACACAAACACAAACACACACACATATCCTATGCTTCCAATATCACCAAAACGTTCACAAGAACAATATATTGATACACAACTATATACACAGACACACACACACACACACACACACGGATTAAACACAAATTTAGAATTTCTCAACCCGTATAAATATTTCTCTACCAATAACACCACGAGGCCACCAGGCCATCAATATGGACAGTAATGACAGCCAAAGACAAATCAAAAAGCATGCCGAGGCTTAAAACACAGACAAGCACCAGCACAAAAAACAAACGGGTAGTGGCAACAAAAAGAAAGGAGATCACAAAGAGCGACCACCCTAATACCACCTTAAGAGATCACAAGAGATGACACTATCAACATCAATAAAGAGTATATATATATATATATATATATATATATATATATATATATGCAAAGACCAGATAAGCCAGTCTATCCGTTTGGAAAAAAATATTCAAACATCACCGCAAATTTAACGAAATCAAACGAAACTTTAAAAACTAAGTTTATCATCACACCTAATGCTTCATACTAAATTCCAAACAATATATATCATAAGTAAAGTCATCGTGCTGGCCTAAAGTCGGTATCAGCCAATCAGTGAGGGAGTCTATCCCCTTTTCTCTAGCGCTAGACGAATGAGATTATTACTGCGTCTGATGTGGAGTGCGACACCTGCCATCAGCTCTTTACTTTACTGCACAGATCCCTGTGCTACTCATACGCTGAGTCGCTGAGGGCCGGTATTTGACATTCTACTTTTTTTTTTTAGATTCGAGAAATGTTTAGAAAGTTCAGTTTGTTTTTTAATTGTTCATTCGTAAAAGATTGTATAGGGCGTGTTGGTGCTGACGAAATAGATAATCTTTCCTATTTCTTGAAAAAAAAATTTTTTAGGAATACTTCTGCCTGATATACAATGTTCTTGGATTTATATGGACCTCCATGTACACAACGGATTTTAGTTTTACATTTGTAATCAGGTTGAGGAAAATTTTACCCATCGTTATATTAGCTGGTTTGCAAAAATGAACCATATTATTTTACGTTTACTGCTTTAGATTTTATTTCTCTGAATGTTTGAGATGAGGCTTGAAGATTAGTATTATCTGCGTTATTCGGACTATTGTCCCCATCTTCATTGTTATTTGTACAACGTTTCGGCCGATATGCCCTCCGGCCTTCTTCAGGTATTTCTTGTCGGACTCGGGAACCTTCTCGGACTCGGGAACCTTCTTTTCGAACTCTGGAACTTTCTTGTCGTAATCGGGAGCCATCACGGAACTTTGAACCTAACCCTGTATTTAGTCCACGGGGTATTCTGTTCTCATTCCGCTAACCATAGCTGGGGTAGGAGTTGTGTTAATTATTTTTCTAACTGCCTCTACTCAGGATTGAACTCAGGATCTAGAGATAACTGTCATTTAGAACTGTCTTAACCTAACTACCTTATCCACTAGGCCATGTGTCCAATTGACCCGAGTCCGACAAGAAATACCCGAAGAAGGCCGGAGGGCATATCGACCGAAACGTTGTACAAATAACAATGAAGATGTGGACAATAGTCCGAATAACGCAGATAATGCTTTAGATTTGTTGTTGATTTTTAGCGGTTCTTGATATTTTAGTTTCTGTATGAATCCACTGTCTTGGAGTGTTTTATTATATACTTTTTTAAATTTTCATTAAATATTTTTTTATTTGATGATTATTAATTAATTTTAGTATTTATTGCATTGAGTATGTGTTTAATTATGTGTTTAGGGTGATTGGAGTGGATGTGGATGTATAATGGTATTTATTATCTTTATGAAACTTTTAAACATTTCCAGAACTTCTTCGTCGTCTTTATATTAACAGAAGTCAATGAGTATCAATGTAGAAACCGATATAATCAAAACGAGGCTTTAATTCAGTAATAAAATACTGAAAGAGAATTGAGAAAATATTACGAATGAATAACAGAACCCAGATGTAAAATTCGGAATGAGAGAAGAAAGGATAAAACGAAATGTTCATTTAATCACGAAAATGTCGCAAATAGGGTTTTGTTCGCCACGAACAAAATGATTCAATGATCTGGATTTACAATATGCATCCCAGGTGCCTTTTAAAAAACACTCTCGAATGAATACGGAAACGCTATGCCTGATATTTTAAACGAACACGGTCTTCATCCTGATGCATCTGCTGGGAACATCACGCTTACTCACTTGGGGATTGTAAATGTGGGATATATTCAAAGGCCCTATGCAAAAAAGATTTCTTTCTGTTTCTATGGGAAAATTACTGAGTGGAAAATTGTTGTATTTGATATTCCTCATATTGAGATTCTGAAAACAAAAAAAAAACAAAAAACAAATCGATTTTTAAAGTATTGTAGAGTAGCTAGCACCCCTTCAGCACTCTACCAGATGACCTTGCTCATAGTCTTAAATAGTCTAAGATTAAGGATTTCAACTGTTGATTAATTCAAACTTATATTACTGTGTTTGGTTATACCACATTTGGCCCTCCTCTATTTCTTTCAAGTTGTCTTGTTAATTGTATTGGAACTTAATTTTCTGTTTTTGTATGTATCCATTAGCACTGGATACTGGTGCTGAATTAATATAAATTATTATTGTTTAGCGTCAAAGATGTTTACATCATTTAAACGCCCTGTGCACCCAGTGAACCTCGACAGAGTGTTAGAGTCCCATAATAGGCCCACCTGTTTGCCGTGGTAGGCAATCTGTGATGCTAAAGGACGGCATTTTGGTGGCCGAGCAGTCCATGAAATGCAAATTCCACTTTGGTCCTTACTTGGGTTAGACGGGTGGTCAGAGATTGCCCCCACCGATCAAGACCTAGCACCAATATGATTGTCCTAACCTTATTGTACTTATGACAAACCTCCAACCCTTTTTATCATATGTGCTAGAAAGGCGGTGGCTGAGGTCCTTGGTGTCCTGTGTATGACGTTAAACTGTATCTAGTGGTGAAGTTCTAATTCTGGAGCTGTGGGGTTGTGTGGAGTACCCCTTCATTGCCATTACTCGCAGGCCCACTCGGAGTTGTACTACTCGTTAGGGTACCATCTATGGGTTAAATAGATAGAAAATAAGTTCCACAAAATACACCTGTAAAGCAATATTGATTACCAACTGTTGTGTCGCACTCTAAACAAAAAAAACAAATTATTTACCGACAAGCTATTCCCTTACAAATCATATATTCAAAAGTATTTGGCATTAAATAACCCACAGATTTGATTAAACCAAACCAAACTACCACTTTAAACTTTTAACGTTTATCTATTTTTCTACATAAAACCATTTCTGTTGATGCATTTTTGTATGCTCTTGTCGTAGCAGCCATGTCATTAAGGAAAAATTGGACCTCATTGTTGTTGCAACCCCCTACACCACTTGCGGGAGTTTTACACATTCATGCACAACAACTCATCATACATTAATTGGCGATGAATTTCGATCGGTTTAAAACTTTCTGCGTTCAAAAACCACGAACTTCACACTTGGCTGTAGCATCAATCAAGAGCACCATCAGAAACGAATGCCAAGCCAACACTAACTAATATACTGTTCCCTTCAAAATTCACTACTCTCGACCATGACCTCTTCTAGCCTCTCCAGCAATAATTCTCGCGATTGATACTTTTTATTCACAGTCACACAGCTGGTCAACAAAGTCACGCGGTTGTGGGAGTCGGTTACTAAATTACAAAATAATAGATTTTATAACAGCGAAGTATGGCGTGTGTCGTTAACGAGTGTAACCATTAAGCAGAGGAGATGCAGTCTTTATTTTTGTTTCCAATACGCGCTGTTTGTGTTACATAATCATTAGATACCTAATGATTATGACAATAGTGTAGAAATCATATTAGTGCAGCTGATGGCCTTGAGAGTGAGTGACAGCGTTTGACCTCACTCTGACCTTGCGTTCTGGGGATGATCGTGAGAATCGGAAGGCAATAGAAGCCCCTTCCGGTTTAAGGTGTAAGCAACTCAGTTAGAACTTAAAAGCGAAGCTAGCAAGATGTGAGTCTGACTGCGTGATTGTCTGGTCTGGGGATCTGGAATAAAGTAACATCAACAGTAAATCGAAGTCTTGTAGTTATTACTAAAAGCTAACAATGACACAAGGCTTCTGATAAGAAGTGATCCCCAACAGAGACCAGACCCGGAATCCCCAGATAAGAAAGACCAGACCTGTAGAAGATATACCAGACCAAGATAGAAGATAGAAGAAGCAAAGCCGACCAGAAGAATAGAAGACCAGAGTAAGAAGTGAGAGAAGTATATAACATATAGATATTTAGGGCCGCTAAAGAGGTATACAATATTTGCTATTGGCCTAGAAGTGATTAACCAAGTGAGTTACGATAGTAGGATTAAGAAGACGAAGAAAAATATCATTCAATATTTTGGACCATATTACCTTTAGGCACCCCTTTTTGATCTCGATTAAGAAAGGACATGTTTTTCATTTACACCGTCAATATCCGGTTGTTTGTTAGGGGTTAGGGTTAGGGGTTAGGGATAGGGTTAGGGTTAGGGGTTAATTTTATTTTTTTTAAATCTAAAAATCGTCTGTTAAATCAACCGGATATTGACGGCGTAAATGAAAGCATGTCCTTTCTTAATCGAGATCAAAAAGGGGTGCCTATAGGTCATATGGTCCAATTCTTTAGTAATGTCGCAGAATACTCATATTCATCTATAGATCTCCCCTTCTATCAATTCAGATGTATCCGTCTCAATTGATACATATGTATGTATGTATGTATATGTATGGCTAAATAAATACATAGCGATCTGTAGACTGTACTAGATAGATAGGTTGATACATACGCACAGACTGAGATAAATAGTTACATTTTTTAATGTGACTATTTATTTCAGCCTGTGTGTATGTATCAACCTATTTATCTAGTACAGTCTACACATTGCTATGTATGTATGTATGTATGTAGCTATCTATCAAACTATCTATCTATATCAGTCTGTACATATTCATCTACCCATCTCAGTCTGTATATATATGTTACGAAATATGGCTTGGTAATCCGGTTTATTAAAATTGCATTCGTATAAACGTGTCGATTTTCATAATAAAAACATTTTCAAACACAACTGGAAAGGTTTTGAAATGCTGAAAAAATACTGATAGTCGTTCGGTTCATGACATGTGGAATTGCCGTGACGTTATCTATCGATCAATGTATATATCTAGGTCTGTTCTATCTAAATTTCTATCTATCTCTTTCTTTCTCTGTATATATATATATATATATCCCCTCTCTCTCTCTCTCTCTCTCTCTCTCTCTCTATATATATATATATATATATATATATATATATATATATATATATATACTAGCAAATATATGCACCCTCCGGGTGCAAGTATTTAAGTTTAAATGTAATAAAATATTAGATTAAATCAGAAAGGCTAATGAAACTAATTAAGAATTCAGATAAAAAGATTTGAAATGGAGGGGGTATAATTGGAAAATAGAACAACTGAAACTTACTCTTTCATCACTTCCGTTTTTCAATGCTAAATTTTGCTAATTTAGTTAAAATAGGAAGTAAAGAATAAAATTACAGTTATTTCTTCTTGTTAATGAATTTCTTTTAGGATTTATTGAAGAGATTTTTACTCATTTTCATTATGATAAAACCAAACAATTAGAAATCAATAATACCAAGCACATTTTTATTAAAATCAGTTTTTTAATATCAATATGCAAATTAGCTTTATGTTTACACTGAAAACTGGTATTTTGTTGTATATATAAATACAATTGCATGATTTTAGTATTTAGGTAAGGCCAACAGTATTAATAATGTCAAACAGTTTTATTATTAACTGAGGTTTAAATAGAAATAGAATCATGGTGAATGTGTCGTTAATAACTAAGGAAATTGTGACTTGAGTAGTAATATAGTTTCGGTTACAGACAGAAAAACATACAATCTCCATTATAATAAGATATATATATAACTCAGTCTTCATCTATCTATCTACCTGTTGTAAATTTATTCTTGAGTTTTAAGAAAACGGAAGTACCATTTCCCCCGTTGTGCAAGGCAAAAGGAAGTACCGGTTCCGCCATTGCTCTTTGTTAACAAAAGGTTATACGACTCTCTCTCTCTCTCTCTCTCTCTCTCTCTCTCTCTCTCTCTCTCTCTCTCTCTCTCTCTAACTTACCCACTCTCTCACACACAAAATCTCTCTCCCTCTACCCCCTCTCTCTCTTCTCTATCTATCTCTCTATTCTCTCTCTCTCTCTCTCTCTCTCTCTCTCTATATATATATATATATATATATATATATATATATATATATATATATATGACGTACGCTCTATCTCTCTCACTCTGGAGATAACAATTTGAATGGAGTAATGTTTGAATTTATTAGAATTACCTACCCGAGTAATAGGGACACTGTCCCTCTCTCTATATATATATCTAACTTTTACCCTGACCTTATCCCTGCTACCTGTTTTTAGCAGTTTTTGAAATTGTATTCCGAAAACAATCAATACACGCGTATATAGTGATGATGAAGCTCGTGATTACGATAATTGAAATTCCTTTTCACAAACACTTTTATATATTTTTTCTTCATTTCTCTTAAAATTGTTATATAAAATGATTCCCATGAACCCAAGCTGCTTTTATTATTTCGTTCAATTCCAAGCACTTTACTCGACACAAAACCGTTCGACAATAAACACCTGAAATGAAGCAAGTGGGAGGAACTAGACGACAAATACGGAATAGTCTTCTGTCACGTTGGAACCGCGGACCCACGCAGACTCAACGTGACTCTTGTTTCAATAGAAAACGTGTTTTACTGTTCACCTTAACCAAAAAGAAAAAAAGAAAAACAAAAGAAAAGAAATGTTTTAAACTCGATATTTGGAGATGAGAGCTGAAGCGGGTGACATTTGTAAGCAATGCTAAACTAAACACAGGTTATTTCGTCAAATAAAAATCATGTGCGTTTAGTTAGGTCGGTGTACAGAGTTATTGTTGCTGTAATATGGACAAACAGTAGAGCGTGAAGACACACACAAAAGAATGGGGAACAACAAGAACAAAAAATAAAACTATGGAATGGTTGATGAATATTAAATTCACTGGCAGATTATCTCGTGTATAAATGTCAGATCGTGTCATAACACATTTTCGAAAAACCGATGTTTCTAATTCGTTTATTGGGTATTTTTCTTCTTTTTTTATTTCTCTTGTGAGAATGACATATTGATACTAATCTTACAATGAATCGAGTTAGATTTACTGTTGTCCAATTCCGCTCAGGATTGATTGCAAAAATTGGCGACGTAAAATATATCCCGAGCCAAGACTAAGCAGAAAGGGAATCACAGTTAAGCGAGCACGTAAGTTATAGGGACTTGTTCCAATTCCAACAATGGACAAGATGTCTAATATGTTTAGAAACAGTGTTACAATGTTAAAAAAAAAAACAGCGTGATGGTGTACTGGTTAGAGTCGCAGGAAATGGACTCGTCGACCTGAGTTCAATTCCTGGACGAAGCCACAGTTCACATAGCGCTAATACCCTTGCGAAATGTATGAATCTAACTAATCTCCTACCAACTATGGGGGTATAGTAGGAAAGACTAGGATCTTTAGCCTTGGTTAGGCAACTGGAAAAGAAAAACTCTGAATTCAAACCTAGTCACTACATAGACCTACTTAGTAATCTATTTCAATTTAAAAAAAAAAAACAAGAAAAAAACACACACACACACACATATATATGCAAACACACGCATTAACTAATATATATATATATATATATATATATATATATTATATATATATATATATATATTGGTATGCATTTACTAGTGAAAAAATACATTTAATTTGGAATTTAGAACGATAGCAAGAGGTTTTGTTTTCACAAATAAAAAAACATAGAGCGTCCGGTTATTAAACCTCATTCGTAAATTACATATTGGCGGATTTACTTCCGCCCTTTTTCACACACACACACACACACACACACACACACACACACACACACACACACACACACACACACACATACGTAAATATATATGTTGAAATATAAATGGTAAGAAAATGTTGTATGGATAAAAATTATTCATTGGAATGCCAATACGTGTTTTGACCAAAAGTTTGTCCTTGTATACATTGTATTCTATTTATTACTATTTTAGATATAAAATGAAATAGAGAAAACATAATTTTTTAAGTATACAAAAAAGCGATCATCTTCAGGCCAAGTTAGTTTGATATTTAAAAATAAAACGGTGAGAATACAGAGAATTTGGATGTGTTCGAAATAATTTTTTTTTTTTGTAAAAAAACAAGTTAACATGTTGAGAATGAAAACCTATTTCCTATTAAATGTTTTACTCTTTGTCGAACGGATATTGTGTGTGTGTGTGTGTGTGTGTGTGTGTGAGAGAGAGAGAGAGACAGACAGACAGACAGACAGACAGAGAGAGAGAGGGGGGGAGAGAGGGAAAGAGAGGGCAATAATACACAATAGAACAATAGGTACAAGGGCTCTTTAAAAAACACCTTCACTTCCTAAGACTTCGACTACTCTCAGTGGACAGACAAGCAGCATTTAGGATATAAGATACAAGAGTCCCCACTTATCTTCCTTTTTTGAGTACCAAGGGAATATTGAATGTATAATTTAGTAGTAATTGGTCTGCGAGACTAGATTGGAAATCATTTGATTGTATCTAACGACAAATATTCTCAATTTGATTCATATCCACTAATTGGTCGAGCAAGGAAAGAATTTCAAAGCTGTTTTTTTTACAGTCATTTATATTTTATATTCAACAGAATCGTAAAAGACATTTCTATAAGAAAATTAACTTTGAGCATTTGGAAGCTATAAATAAAGCAAAATATCCTGATATTTTCCGCCGCCCTGTCGGTTGAGCCGTTATAATACCCCGACTGACCCTCTGCAGAGGGGTAAGAGTCCTCCACCTGTTGGCCGTGTGTAACGACCTGTGATGCTTAAGGATGCGACACTGGTGGCTGAGCAGTTCATGACATGCAACACTCCCTTCGATCAATCGGCTGGTCACGTCAAGACCTAGCATGTATATGATTGCCTCAACTCTATTTCCATTACGGCAAGCCCCAAACCTTTTTATCACATGGTTGCTAGAAGGCTGTGGCTGAGGGTCTTCATGTCCTGGGAATGACGCTAAACTCTTTCTGATGGCGAGGTTTCAGTTGGGGAATGTGGAGCACCTCTTCATCACCATTGCTCCCTGGTCCACTCTGACCCGGAGTGGTAGTACCTGTTAGGGTCCCATCTATGGGTTAAATTGAAAAATGTCTTTATAAAAAAAGTGAGTATCAATTTAAGAATCAACACATTTCAAAACTTTGTCGGCATTAAATTACCCCTAAGGTTGATATGCTGCAAAACAAAACAAACCAAACCAAATCAAACCAAATGATATTTTCCAGAAAATACATTTTATTTACTGCATAATCATCAGAAAACTGACTTGTTTCGAAAAGTTCCTTATACACAATGTCACTAATGTTTTACATTGAAAATTAGAAAAGGAATATTATATTTTTTATTGAATATTCGAAAACATTTTGAAAGAGTGTGGCCAACCAACTCCAATTTGTTTTTAAATCATGGAAATGTCTTTTCAAATGAACTTCATCCTTTATTTACTTAACTAGAATCGGCTACCCAGCGTCGCCTGGGAAGAAGGTTTTTTTTAAGTTAGTCCTGCAGATCCATTATTATTGAATCGTGAGTTGGATCAGCGTTGTATGCCCAATTAAAAACCCTACTTAAAAAAGACCTTGCGTTGAGAGAGAGAGTGTGTGTGTTTTCTCATCCCGTGACTCTCTAAGCCAACGAGAACACTGTTACAGATGAACCTCGATGTCCAAGAGGATACGATGAAAAAATAGCCAGCCCAAAAAAGAACCTACATCGTCGTTAGAGGAAGCATTATATAATACAGTGCCGCGCCGTAATATCGTAGTCAGGGTTGGCAAATAGCATGCAAATTATTTTTTCCCAACGGCCAAAACAACTACATTGGAGGGTGACTTTTCAAATATTGGACGTAAAAGGGGGCGGGTTAGCTCAGTCGGTAGAGCGTACGGCTAGAAACCACAAGGTTCCTAGTTCGATACCGGTCCCCGCCAACTCAGCGTATGAGTAGCACAGGGATCTGTGCGGTAAAGTAAAAAGCTGATGGTAGGTGTGGCGCTCCACATCAGATGCCAAAACAATCTCCTTGGTCTAGCGCTATTGAAAATAGAATAGACTTCATGGCTGATACCGACTTTAGGCCGCCTCGACGACTTAACTTAACATGCTAGTCTGCTTTCCGGATGTACTGTAAACTTTAAGGAAACTTCTTTTTCTTATCAGCAAATCATGACTCTTTTGTAGAACAGACAAATCCCGTCTATTATTTGGGCAAGCTCAAAATTCCTATTTACTATCGCTACGTGTAAATCAATTCTTTTCCAATTTTTATCTCGTGCCATTTCGAAAAGCCGACCGGAATACAATGAGAGAAGATAATTAAAGAAAAAAAAGAAAAGTAAAAGATTTCTTTGAAATAAATTACGTGTCTTAGACAAACAACAAAGATGAAAATAGAAAGAAATCATTCATTTTCAAAAGCGACATGTCTGTTAATTTAATTAACGGATTCATCATCTGATTCTTCAATTTCTTTTCTGCAAGGTATACGCAATTCCATTCTATGTGATTCTTAGGTAATGCTATTTTTTCTTCGAGCATCATTATCTTTGTTGTTTTCTTTTTTATGAAAACGTATCGACAACTGTATCTATTAACGTTCCTGCAGAACTTGGTAAATTCAGCTTTTTTTGTTGAGAACTTTGTAAATTCATTTTGTATGCGAGAGTAAACGCTTGCAGTAAAAGCTAAATGGGAACAACGCGCGGAGGCTACTTTCTGTTTTAAAGAAATCCCGGACGCAACACCCCACAAAACAGAAGCTATACGGCAACTTACATACCATCTCATAAATCATCTGAATTTGACGTACAAAACATACTGGGTACTGCTGGTAAATAAGGGTTGAAGTTCTTCTGTGGACTCATGCACATGGGCACATCAGTGTTTGCTGACCAATTATTTTATTTATGTTCTATAAGGTGATATATCCGGGTTAAGGAATTTATTCTGTAGTTCGTATTTGGTATATTATCGCAGTAGTAATTGGTACATCCGTCTGTCGTGGGGTCGTCTAGCGAGTGAGTTAGCTGGTCAGGCATAAGGTTTTATTTTCCCAGTACCCCACTCGTACCGGGTCAGGCACGAAGGCCCTATTTACGTGGGACCACCCACAAGCCGAACTCATGGGTGGCAGATGGAAAAATTGCGTCGATCCCGTCGTCATTCCCCCTCAAGGGGGGCGCCTCAGGCGCTGGGCAATAAACCCAGCCCTGCCCCCATTAAGTCAAGGGGGCAGGTATTGCCTGGGGGATGGCCCTCTGGGATCGACGCTATTAATTTACCATCTCACCGGTCCAGTGGCCGAAGCTCACTGGACCCCCGCCTGGGCGGGTAAGGCATAAGGTACTTGGACCAACACAGTGTCGACTATTTTGACATGAACTGTCCAATGAGATTATAGCGAGGGGGTACCAAGGTATTTACATATTCATTATATCATAAGGCATACGAAATTCTATTTTGTATATTTCGTAGGCAATGATTAATTTATTCTAGCATCTTTATCTTTATTTTTTTCTTGTTATGAAAAAACTTATCGACACCTAAAGAACATGGTCAATTCAATCGTTGCTGAGTCGGGGCCAGAGGAAATGCTTGGAGAAAAACGTTTATGGGAACAACACAAGAAAGTTGAACAAATCCTGGAAGAAGCACCCTACAAAAACAGCTATAGATCCAATCTCATAAAGCGTACAAGAACGAACCCATAAGTGACGTACTCCCGTAGATTTATACTCGTGGACACAGCAGTATTGATTTTCTGTACGTGATCAGGTAATTTATGAGGAAGAGCATCCCGTTCTCCTGCCTCTAAACTTGCTACCGGTGACTGATGAAAAACCAACCCAGCTACGATTGAAGTCCGTAGCCGAAGCAGTGTCACTTGAAAGAAAACAACCAACTTAGGGCGTTTTTTTTTCGACATTCAATTACATATAAAAAATCCAAAACTTTAATTTTTTTCGGTATTTTCATTTTATTTTAATATATTTATTTCCAACAATCAATTACAAGTAAAAAAAAATCAAAATATTTAGATATTCTTGTTTATTAAACTAAAAAACAAGACATTAAACAAACATGAATAAAAGAAAATCTGAGTATTTAGATATTCTTTTATATTTTAATCTATCTACCTATCTATTTATCTATATATCAGTCTATTCAAAACTATGTATCTATCTATATCAATTTGTTCTTATCTATGTTACCCATCTATCTCTGTTCCTATCTATTTATCTACTTTTCAGAAAAAGATACAATATCTATCCATCTATCTTGTTCTATCTATTCATCTGCTTTTCAGAAAAAGATACAAACTATTTTCCAATATTCTTAATAAAATAATAAAATGAAATAAAAACGTTTTTATCGACACTGCTTCGGCTACGGACTTCAATCGTAGCTGGGTGTTTTTCAGCAGTCACCGGTAACAAGTTTTGAGGCAGGAGACCGGGACGTCTTCCTCATAAATTACCCGTGATCCTATCGAATAAAACTTTTTGACTCATATCGGGGATTCTAACACGGATTTTAACTTCAAAGATCGTGAATCAGCTTTCAGGGGAGCTGTATTTATTATATACCCACTCAATATCAGTAATATATATATTTACCAATCCCCCGCACGAGCAGGATGCAATACAAGGTAAATTTCTTGAGCGGAGTTTAACAGGTATGAATTCAGAGTTTTCCTTCTCCAAGACTGATTACCTAGGTATGGTTAAAGAGTCCAGTCTGCCCTACTATTTACCCATAGCTGGAGGGAGAATTGGATTCATACCTTTCCCAAAGGTACCAGCGCTATGTGAAATGCCAACAGCTTCGTCCAGGAATTGAACTCGCGTTGACGACTCCATTTCCTACAACTCTAACCATGAGACCATGCGCCTCAATATCGGTAATATAATTGCGAAGGAGAGACAGAGAGTGTAGCGATGGGATAAGGGTTCATACTTATTACTAGTTGCTTCTACTTTTTCTAACTCATCTTCTCTTGTTAGGCTTATTTCTCGGCTGGTTCCTCGTTGGGTTGTCTCTACTTCTTTCTTGTATGGGTTGCGTGTCTGTGCATTATGTTAGTTAATCAATAAATCAAGGCTTTTTAAAGTTTTTATTTTATTTCAGCAACCCCAGCTCATATTCCGCATCGGATCGAGAGCTACATCTCGAGAGTTGACAACAACGTTCGCTCTCGACAAGTGACTGGTCGCATCTGAAACTAATACTATCTCCCGCCTGTAAATCTGAGGTTAACGGCATTGAAGGAGTAACCAACTCTCCCCAAATCTTCAGAACTGGAGCACCATCAGATGTAGTTTAGTGTCATATCCATGTCACTCCTTTTTGATGTATCTTATCCCTCTCATGGGGATACCGTCAGAGTAATTCAATCTACACCGACTAGATGTACTGATTTAAATATATTGCAAAAATAGCTAATTTTCTCCAAACAAATTTGGGTGGCGACCCGTGATGCTTAAGGTAGAACCCTGGTGGATGAGCAGTTCATGACTTGCAATATTCCACTTTGGCCCTATCTTGGGCTAGACGGGCGGTCGGAGAGGCCCCCTCCGATCATCGGCTGGTCACGTCAAGCCTAGCACCTATGATTTTCCCAACCCTATTGCCCTTATGGCAAGCTCCAACCCCTTTTTATCATATGGGTGCTAGAAGGCGGTGGCTGAGGGTCTACATGTTCTGGGAATGACGTTAAACTCTATCTGATGGTGAGGTTCCAGTTTGGAGGTTTGGGGAATGTGGAGCACCCCTTCATCACCATTGCTCTCTGGTCCACTCTTACCCGGAGTGGTAGGGAGTCCATCTATGGGTTAAATAGAAAAATTTATAAATTGTATTATCCCTTAAGAATTGATTTATTTCAAAACTTTATCGGCATAAATGACCCACTGAGCTTGATATACCCTATAACAAAACAAAACCAAACCAAACCTATTTAAACATTTATTGCGGTATTTTAGCAGATTTGATTTGTTTTCTTTGTCTAATGATTTTGTGCGATTTTTTTATGCCAACGCAATTCTTCTTAAAGAAAAGTTGTGTTACTGGGGGATGAGCAGGTTTATGATTTTCCCAAAGGGATTTTATATTTATCCAAACCTCCGTGCGAGCAGGTGGCGATATAAGATAAGTTCAACAGATTTAGGGCCGGTTGATGTCAGTAGAGCGTCTGACTAGGAACCACAAGGTTCCTGGTTCAATACCGGCCTTCACCGTCTCTGCGTATGAGTAGCACACGAATCTCTGCGTAA
>CM042159.1:63908791-63921291 GCA_023376005.1 Doryteuthis pealeii | reverse complement strand
AATAAAATAAAATTTTATTTTTAAAATTATAAGCATTTTTATCAATGAAAAAACTCAAAAGAGTTTTCAGTAAAAGTTTCAAAAAGTTCAGGGAAATGTTCCGGCTACAAAAGAAGTTAAGAAATATAACAAGTCCGACAGTGTAATAGATGAAGTTGTAAATTTCGGGATCCTTGTTATATTCGAAATATGAGCCTCCGTTGATATGATTTGAATGATTCCAATTTTGTTTTTTGTTTTTTTCTATGACAGTATGAAACGGTAAAATGGATATTAATCCGACAATATGTGAAGAAAAGTTTATAGAAAAAACAACAAAATGTTATATGTTTTGCTGACAAACGTTTGTTTCGACCCTATGAAGAGGTCTTTTTCAAAGCAAATGGAAAAACGAAATAAAAAATATCATAAATCACGAGGCACAGAACGGTCTCGCTCATTACCGGAAATTTTTAAAATATATGTATATGCAACAAAATAATATATCTAAATCATAAGATTTAGATATATTATTTTGTTGCATATATATATATTTTAAAAATTTCCGTGAGAAAAAATGTGAGAAAAGTTAAGCAAATGTAAATAACAATCTTTGTGTTTTGTTATTTATTTTTCCTTTACTTAACAATTACTCACACACAGATACATTCATACATTCATACACACACAAACACACTCACCACCACACACACACACACACACACACACACACAATATATATATATATATGTATTATATATGTTATGATCTTATAGGGCATTCTTTAGGTTTCAAGCAAGAGCGCTTGTCTATAGGAAATCCTTGGTAAAGAATCCTCTGGCTGTTCTTCGTCAAGGATTGCAAATGGATGTCTGTCAGTATCAGTGATTAAGTTGTCAATCAGCCGCGCATTATGGCTGTTGATTGGCGGAGGAACAAACCACGTGACCTCGCCCTGTCCATAAATTCAGATGGTGTATTGCTTCACACCTTATATATAAAAATATTCCAACAATATATATATATATATATATAAAGATAGAGAAAGAGAGAGAGAGAGAGAGAGAGAGAGACAGAGAGACAGAGAGAGAGAGGAGACAGAGAGAGGAGGAGGAGAGAAAGAGAAAGAGAAGAAAAAGAGAGAAAGCTTCTATAATTTTCAATCGACATAGTTGAAATTCTGATAATATTGAGAACCCCAAGAGTGTATATGTATGTATATATATATTATATATGTTTGTGTGAGTGTATATGTATATATGTATATATTATATATGTTTGTGTGAGTGTATATGTATATATATATCTTAAAAATAACCCTTCTCTTTCCTTTTCTTTTTGTCTCCCTTTTTCTCTTCTTTTCAAAATGATCACTGGCCAATTCAGGGTTATAACTATTCTCTCAACTCTGTCTATTTTGAAGCAATACAATTTCTGTCAGAACAAATCATTTGTCTTTGGTTTTAGTTGGACTCGAAGTCCTAACTCGAACTATCATGAATAATCATTTCAACTCTCTAAATTTTCCTAAAATAGTTTTATGCCATAGAATATATGAGTTGGATAAAATTTGCTGACAGTGATAATAATGATATAGCGTGGCAAGTGATTTGAGTCCCATGAAAATTAGCCCTAAAAACTAGTAGAAGGGTGTCGTTTTGATTCAGATGTATAGATTTTCGGCTAAAATCAGATAAATTTACTTTAAAAATCGCAAATGTTTTTTAACTCTATTTTTTCAAATTGTAAGCAATTATAGTTTCAAGTGACTATTTTTGATATAAATACTTTGCACATTTTGATGGTTCCAAATATCTTAATACACATGTGAGACTACCTGTTCTGCGCTCTGCACCTTCAATGCACGATGTCGAGACCCCAAACGTTGTAACACTCTGCGCTGACCAATTTGAGGGCATGAGTCAGAAACAGTAGTCACAAGGATTAAATAAAAACAAACAACAACTACAAGTGTTTGTAAACAAGACGTGGATGGAAAAAGGTGTGTGTGAGACTTCGCTGTCTATCCAACTGGCTGCTACTGGCTATCCCTACTGGCGACCTTAACCCCTCAACGGCCCAAGTTCTAACTGCTGGCTACTGACTTCACTTGTGGATTTGGGACTAACTACTGCTACCGACGTTAATACCTCTAGGGCCCGGGGTTGACTGCTCAGTACTGGAGTTTAACTGTATTTATGTCAAACTCTCATTCCCTACCCATCTTCTCCGGACCACACAGATGGCCAGTATTTAAATCGAATCGCCGACTTCTAGTCGTCATTAACCCTTAAAATTAAAGTAATTAAATCTTTTTCTAGACGTAGTGTCTTCAATACGTCGACCATTAATTTTTCAAAAGAGATTTTCTCATAAAAAATCCTTTTTGCTTTTAGTACCTAGATGCTTAAGATATCATCATCAAGTGGTCCCATTCCCTGGTGGTCGTATAACCCTCTCAAACTTTACGGCCTAATCTTTGGATTCGTAAAAAGGTCAACCACCCACCCCTTTTACTTATGCCTGGCTTTAACCTATTCTCTTTCTTATTCATTTATCTATTTATTTATTCGGACCATGTTCGTCTTCAATCATAGTATCACACATAATTTGAATACAATTATATAGTTTATCTAACAAATAGAAATAATACTTTGTAAACAATCATATCTTCAAGTAACTATTGTTTATACAGATAATTTGCACAATGTTATTGTTTCAAGTATTCCTATCTAATCATAATAATATGCAGCCATGTGGTTTCATATAACTAATGGTAATCCTTAGTAAACAATTATAAATAAATATAAAGAATAGGAGGAATTAAAAAGCGGACAAAAAGCTTCAGAAACCCTTTTGATTGTTTAAGACTAGAAAACCTAAAAGGTTTATTTTTCAATATCGTCACTCATTTAGTTCAAACATATTTTCCAGAGATCAGGGAGCTTTTTCATTCCAGTTTTGTAGGACACAGCATCTTGGTTTAAGACACAACAATGAATAACAGCAAAGGACACAGTTGATATTTGAGCTGGTTCATTGTATTGACGAAATACAGCTTCTTAAGCCGTTTTTTCTTATTTCCCGCATTTGTCTAAATATATTGGCATATGAGAAACTGTAGACAGATTGACTCCTTGTGATGTAATATACGAACAGAATCCCTTCTGAGTCCCCAAAAGAAAGTCAACACCTTCGCGACAGATATCATTGATTTCTCTTTGTTGGAAGCTGCGGCGAATGAATGTTTTTTATTGTTTTTACTTATTATCTCTCGCTGAAAGTAGTGAAATCTTGTTTCATCCGAGGTGGAAAATTGTCATCGAAAACTTGTGAATCAGTGTTAAAAAATTCACGATTATCCCTTGACGGGTTGTGTCCGGGTCGCTTCTGATCAGATTGAAGATGGTTCGGGACCCGACCAGGTGAAAACTTGACCCATCACATCTCTTTAAGTTCCCCACTCTGTGACAATGTAGGTATTTACGAACCCCCTCCGCAAAGAACAGGATATGACTATGTGGCACTCCAGCGACTATACAACGGGGATTGTCCCGATTTTTTTTTTAGAGAATAACTCATTTATAAACAAGTAGCAAGTGACAGCACGATGAGCGATTTTGTCCATTTATCTAAAAAAAAATGACTTTATCGGATTCAATTATCTATAACACAAGAATACATATAAGGTTGCTTTAGTTTCCTTGTTTAACGGCATATCAATCTTTGTGGGTTATTTAATGCCAAATACTTCCTTGTGGATGGACAATAGTTCTACTATTTTACCCATGCCTGTGGATTAAGGGCGTTCATACCAATCCCAGTCGTGTTGCATGAAAGGTGAACGTAATACTGCGACTGGAATTCGAATTCGCTTACTACGATGTCGCAACCCCGAACGTTAGCCAGTTCGCCACGGGGACTCTTCCGAATATATCAAGGAATTCCTATTAGGCCTGGAAGCTTAAAAAAAACTCATAAATTCTAAAAAAATAAAACTGGAAATTTCAAGGTCATGCCTCAAAAACTCCTCAAAAGTCACGAATATTAATATTACATGGATTTGGTGTTACTTATAGAATAATAATAACTATCGGATACCCTTTAAATACCAAAGAGCGAATATTGTATATATTTTGCATAATGTACATAAAGATGTTAAGGCATGCACTATCCGCACTTATATATATATATATATATATATCTTGTGTTTTCTTTTCTTTTTCACTTTGTCGAAATAAATAGATCGTGCGTAAGGATACTTTATATTATGGAAAACTTCACATTCGATGTGTCTTTATATCGAGTCAAACAATCTAAAAGAACAACACAAATCCAATGAAACAAGAAAACAGGCACTTAGACAAGCGAGGATTTTTTTCGGTTGATTTTAATATTTATTCATAAATCACTGACTTGTGAGACTGAAATATTAAGCAACGAATGCAGTTTTTGAATGAGTGAATTTTCCGTAATCTATAGGATCAGGGCTTCTCCAGTAATATTTATGGAATTTTCCACTTCACTTCGTAAACGATTAACGCTTCCATCTTTTGATTAACACAAGAAAATCAATAATAATGTTGTAAAATGATGTTATGGTGAATGTGGAATATTTTTATTAGCTTGAAATGGCCGTAACGTCGAGACAATATTGTGTTAGAGCCATCGAAGAACAGTAATTCAAAGTTTTTTTCTTTGTTTTCCTGATATTTTTTATTGATTTATTTTCGTATATTTCTTTTCTTTTTTGATCTTCCTAAGGGATTGGGATTGAGGAGAAAAGCCAAATAAATTCAAAAGAATTGCAACAATATACCTAAAATGAAGGCAGAAGAAATAAAATCAGGATTAAATGGAGAAAAAAATCTAAACTACAAAGAAAAAATAAGAATTCGAAAAAAAGGATATAAATAAAAGAAAGAAATACCGTGAGAGGCGAAAGAGGAAGCAAGCGGGAAGACATTTTTAAAAAAGCAATTCAAGGAAGTTCATAAAAAAGATTGTTAAAGAGAAAAAAATAGATATTTAAAGAAAAATAAATTGATGACGAAGGGAAAAGGTTTTTTAAGATATAAAATATAGAAAAATAGAACAAACTGACAAATGAAAGAAACAGACAAAAGAAAGACGGAAACAAAACAAAAACGTTTGAGAGAAATAAAAAATTAAATGGATCGATAAGTAAATAGATAAAGAAAGAAAGAAAGAAAATTAAAGACAAAAAGAGCAAATGAAATCTTCTACGGCTAAAGGATTCTAAATCTTTTTAAGAAAGGTAAATCGGTAAAAGAAGTTGTTAATGAAATAATAATGATTTTTCAAAAATAAAATAAAGTTTACGACGGTGTAACGAAAGCGAGGAGAGAAAACAACGAAAAACAGAGAAAAAGCGAAAAAAATGAATGTGAAAAACAACGAAATAATAAGAGAAAGAAAGAAAGACTGGCTCAAACATACAGATAAAGATATAACAGAAAAATATGAATATAAACCAAGAATGAATGCAGAAAAATAATGAAAGGAACGATACAATATAAGAAAATTGGATAAAACAATGAACAGAAAACGAAAAAAAAAGACCGAAAGAAGAAGTTGATTTAAGGAAAGAAAACAATGGGGATCCAAGATAAGAAAAATGAAGAAAAATCTATAATTGTCAGGAGAAATACACATGAATTAAACCAACAACCAAAGACAAAGTTATATTCGGTGAATAAGAACAGGAAAATTTTACTGAAAATGAAAGAGAATCAACGTGTCATCTGCCGTATATAAAAGATGTTGCTGAAAGAAAGAATGAAAAACGAAAGAAAGAAAAGAAAGAAAGAAAGAAAGAAAGGAAAAGATAAATGAATAACCCACCGAATGCTAGTGTTAGGTGTTGAAATAAATAAATGAATAAATATATTGCTGAATAAAGAAAGGAACAAACAAAGAAACAAAGAAACAGAGACAGAATTAACGAATTAATTAATAAAACAAATAAATCTGAAAGAAGATTTGATCAATTAAATAATCTGAGTAAGAGAATCGTTGAAAGAAAGAAATACAAAAGAAAGAAAAATAGAATGTATGAAACAAAGAATAAAAAAAGAAATAGAAAAGAAAAATAGATGAAAATAATACCCGATGTAAGAGAGTATTTCTTAAATAATAGAAGGAAAGAAAGTAAGAATGCATAAATAGCTGAGAGAAATATGAAAAAAATAGATGAATATAATACCCGATGTAAGAAAGCATTTCTTGAATGATATAGAGATACAACGAATGAACGAAACACACAAACACACACACACACACTAGACTAGTTTCCTTACCAAACTAAAAAAACAGGCAGTCATAATATTTACCCATAACTGGACGGGGAATATTTGGATTCATTAGTTTCTCAACGGTATTAGAGCTATGTAAAATTCAAAGAACCTCGTCCAGAAATTGAACTCGTCTTGTCGTATCCGTTTCATAGAGCAATAACCATTACGTCACGTGACTGTAATAATGAAGGAGGATATACGAAAGTAATTGAGGAATAGAAGGCCTAATCTATGCAAGTGAGAATGCTGGAAAGAAAAATGAATGAATAAAAAAATTCGAAAGAAAAATAGATGAACAATTTGCTAGAATAATAATTGTTGAATGAAAGAAAGAAATACGAAAGAATAACAAATGAATAAAGTAAGCGATGTTATAGATTGAACGAAAGAAAGAAACATAGAAAGAAAAAGTAAGGAAAAAAGAAATAACTAATAAATGCGAAAGAAAAATAAATGGATATGAAAGAAGGGAAATTAATAAAATAAGCGATGCGAATAAAAGAAAGAAAGAAAGAAAGAAAGAACAAATAAATATGAAAGAATAACAAATAAATAAAATATGCGATGTAAGTGTTTGAAAGAAAGAAAGAATCAAAGAACAAATAAATATGAAAGAAAAAAGAAATGAATAAAATAAGCGTTTCAAAAGAAAGAAAGAAAGAAAGAAAGAAAGAAACAAATGAATACGAATAAAACAAATAGAATTAAAGCGTTTCAAAAGAAAGAAAGAGAACGAAATAAATATGAAAGAAAAAAAGAAAATCAATAAATAAGCGTTCTAAAGAAAGAAAGAAAGAAAGAAGAAAGAAAGAAAAGAACAAATGGATATGAAAGAAAAAGAAATGAATAAAATAAGCGTTTCAAAAGAAAGAAAGAAAGAAAGAAAGAAAGAAAGAAACAAATGAATACGAAATAAAAACAAATAGATAAAATCAGCGATGTAAAAGAACGAAAGAAAGAAATAAATAAAGAAAGAAAGAGCAAATAAATACATAAGACAAATGTATAAAATAAGCAATGTAAGAGAAAAAAAGAAAGAAAGAAAGAAAGAAAGAAAGAAAGAAAGAAAGAAAGAATAAATGAATAAACTACGTGATGTAAGACATTGAAAGAAAGAAAAAAAGAATAAATGAATAAACTACGTGATGTAAGACATTGAAAGAAAGAAAAAAAGAATGAAAGACGATTTGAACAAAAGAAAGATTTTATGAAGTAAAAAAAGGAAATAAAATCTGATTGAACAAAAGGAATGAACAAAGTAAAGAAGACAAATCGATCTCTGTTAACATAAAATTCTGTAACAGAAAGAATTGCGAGAAACGAAATTACTATGATGTGCATTTAGAGTGTTGGAAAGAATTGCCTTCCCCAACTAAAAGCCGAGTGAAAGAAAAACTCGGGCTCTGGCGATAGGTGGCGCTTCCATCAGTGTCATGCCATCACTCGGGCCGTCGAGATGCACTTGATCTGCCCATCAAATTGGTGCGAGCTGTTCACTTTCGCATTTGCACAGTCGATGGAATCGAACTTCTTCTACATGTTTCTTTTAATAGTTCAGAATGTTCTCCTAAAACCGGTAGTCAGAATGGCGCATGAAGCGACCAGCCACAACTAATGCCCTTGTCAGTGAAACTTGACCCCCCTCCCACCAAGCCCCATCCCCACTTACCCACTCAAACACGTGTCTCACCCTGAACGCCGCTCACGCATCGAAAGGAGTTCCAATCTTCTCCCTTTTAACGTCACCTTATATTTGATTATTTCTCCATCTTTCTTTTTTCTTCATTCTTTCTTTATCCTTTATCTTTCATTTTTTTCTTTCATTTTTTTCTTTCTTGTATATATATCTCCTTAATCTTCTTCATCTTCCTCTGCTCATCTGTGTAAATTTCTATGTTCAATTCTTCTTCATCCTTTCTCATTCATTCATTCGTTCATTAATTTTCTTTCCCCGTTTCTTCTTTTATCGGTCTCTTTCATTCATTATTTTTTCCTTTTTCTTCTTTATATATATATATATATATATATATATATATATATAATAAGTCATCCACAGACAACGTGTTTCGATGTTTCACATCTCATCAGTGTGGCTAGACACAACAACTAACTCCGACCAGAAGCGAACCCCGAATGACTTTACACCTGTCCGATCCATTAAACTCCAGGCCATCGCCAGCTGCCGTTTAAGGAGCGGTGGTTTAATTGTTTTAAATACATATATTTGTGTATATACTTTACGATCACCGGAGAGATCAAATCTGTAAGCAGATGATCATTGCGTTATGCTTGTGGTGAAAGTTTATTAAAGTCGCTCCTAAAGAGCTCTACCGGGTTACGGGAGCATATAATAAGTCCTCCACAGACACCGGGTTTTGACGTTTCGTATATATATATATATATATATATATATATATATATATATATATATATATATATAATAAATGAAGAAAAAACTTTAAACCTGCTTTATTACAATAATTTATTTCAACCGTATTACTACGGCATCTTCAGGTAATCACAAGAACATGATTTTTACTGAGAATTTCCCAAAGTAACATCGCTTTTAAATCTATCAATTTGGGGGGGGTGTCCTAGTTTGAGATGGGCAGGGATAGTTTATTTAATTGAGGAGGTGAGTCTTATACTTTGAATGGGGTGTGGCTTAGATTTGGAAATTATTTCTTGGGAAATAGTTGTAGGAGTGTATATACAAAATGAGCAAAAGTAAAAGACTAGAAATAAGGAATAAAGTAACCCAAATAATATTAAGTAAAAAATAATAAAAAATGATAAAACATGGAATAATAAAAACCTAGTAAGAATTCAAAGATAAAGGTAAAAAATAAAATATAAAAAATAAAACATAAAAATAAAACATAAAAAATAAAAAAAATAAAAAAATAAAAATAAAAAAATAAAATAAAACATAAAGAAATAAAAGATACAAAGTAAAAAGTAAAAAATAAAAAATAAAATGCCGTAGTAATACGGTTGAAATAAATTATTGTAATGAAGCAAGTTTAACGTTTTTTCCTTCATTTATTGAATATCTTGTTATGTTCTTCCATTTACTGGAACTAGGCACATTGTACTCTCCTTACGGTCTACCTGCATCAGCTTGGTTAAACCACACATGGAAAGATCCTAAGATCCGGCAAACATGTCGAAATGTATAACTTATAAATTCTCCAATCTTTCTCTTTCATTCATTAGTTTTCTTTCCCCATTTTCTTCCTTTATATATCTCCATAATCTTTTCCATCTTCTTCTGCACATCTATCAAAATGTATAACATGTCAATTCTTCTTTTTTTTCTTTATTTTTCTTTTCTTTTTCTTTTTCTTTCTTGTATATATCTCTTCCATTTCTTCTCCCTGCTCATCTATTGAAATTTCGAACTTTGTTATTTCTTCTTCATTCTTTCTCGCTCTTTCGTTTATTTTTCTCTCGTTTTTTTCTTTCTTGTAGATCTCTCTTCAATCTCCTTCATCTTCTCATGTTCATCTGTCAAAATTTCTTCTGCATTTCCAGACTTTTTTTTCTCATTTCTTTTCAACTCCTTTTTACGTATATCCTTCTTCTTCTTCTTCTTCTTCTTCTTCTTCTTCTTCTTCTTCTTCTTCTTCTTCTTCTTCTTCTTCTTTCTTTCTTTCTTTCTTTCCATACCTGTGAAGATTTACAGCTGTTGCAAATTCTGAGTTTTCCATCTCTTAGAATAGTTCACATACCAATGTTAAACAACCCAGCCTGCCTTACGATTTACTCATAGCTGGAGGAAAAAATCAGGTTTTAGCCTTATGTGAAATGCAAACCGGGTTTGAACTCATGTAACCGGGTCCACTTCCTATGACGATAACCGTTATATTATGAGCACCACGTTGATATAAAAGCTCTCAAAATGTGTATCCTCTAATGATATTAAATCATAATTGAAAAATCGAAGTAATTGAATGAAAATTGTCGAGATTCAAGTACAAACATTTCTTCTCGAGTGTCTAAACAAGTAACTACATTTAAATTGATAAAAAAATGAAACATCCCCAGAATTACCGTTGCCTAATAGACCTCTTTAATTTTCTCATATTTTGGCTTCTTACAAATATTTATATCGGTGCTCAAATGATTTCTGCGTCCGTAAGTAATTTCAAAATTATGTTTTTTTTTCTTAACTTAAGTAGGGATCCTGAATTTTAGTAAAAACTTAAATGTCCCCCCCCCAAAGAAAATTAGTGATAGAAGCATGTAGATTCTCTCATCTTCCTCCACGTGTAGCAATGCACTCATATAAAGCATTGCCTAACAACATTTCATCGTCTTTATCTAGTGGTAGTGGCCGACAGGTTGTAGTCAAAATTTCAATCGCTTTAACTCTGAGTACTATCCGCGTTATTCGGACTATTGTCCTCATATTCATTGTTATCTGTACAACATTTTGGCCTGTTTCTTATAGTAGTCCTCTCGGCTCTTAGGTGTGTGTGGGTGGTTGCTGCTTGTGACCTCGTTTCTCTCTTCTAAATAAAATCCACCTTCAAAAATCCCCCCCCCCATCAATGACAAATGACAACGTTCCAACCTACGCAACATCACCGTTGCTAAAAAAAAAAAAACTTACACAACACTACACAAAAAGGCAACCAAAGATGCAACAAGCCAAGATGCTAAGAATGTGCCCACATAAACACAGAACCCTCAATCCTATTGTCCTCATATTCATTGTTCTGTACAACATTTTGGCCTGTTTCTTATAGTAGTCCTCTCGGTTCTTAGGTGTGTGTGGGTGGTTGCTGCTTGTGACCTCGTTCCTTTCTTCTTCTTGTGGGGATGTTTTATGGCGGCCGTTTTTTAATAGGTTTGTGTATGGTTGTTTGTTTTGTCTTTCTTGTTCCTCATGGTCACTTCTTGTGGATTCCACTGCGGTGGTGGTGGTGTGAAAACATCTATATGCTTTGAGAAATCCCGTGTCACTATTGAGCCCGTGGATGTGAGTTTCTAGGTGTATTATCCATTTTATCTCAGTGTGTTTTCGTGCTTGTGTGGATGGAAATCCATGATCGATTAAGATGCATTTGTGTAATGGAGTGTTGAAGTGTTGTGCGATATCACTCGTTGTGATTTTAGTTTTATTGTGGATTTGTTGTTGTTTAATCGAAGTCTAAATGGTGATTGTGTTTCCCCTACATATCCGCAGTTTTTACATTTTGTGCAGTAGATGTAGTATATGATGTTTGCGCTGTCGCATGTGAGCTGTGGGGGTTGGATCTTTATGTTAGTTTGCGGTATTAGGATTAAAGGTTCTGTGTTTCTGTGGGCACGTACTTGACATCTTGGCTTGTTGCATCTTTGGTTGCCTTTTTGTGTGGTGTTGTGTGAGTGTTTTTTAGCTGCGGTGAGGATGTTGCGTAGGTTGGAACGTTGTCGTTTGGCATTGATGGGGGGTGCTTTTTGAAGGTGGATTTTATTTAGAAGAAACAAACGAGATCACAAGCAGCAACCACCCACACACATATAAGAGCCGAGAGGACTACTATAAGAAACAGCCAGCAACCTAGTCACTTTCATAGTCTGACGAAGAGTAGATAACACTCTCAAAAATATACTCAATAAATGAAACTTAACACTTAATAAACCGAGTTTCTAAAATTGTAATGCTTCACAATAAATCGCAAACAAGTTATATATACCACCAATAGACGGATATATATACATATATAAACACACATATATCAACGAGAAGTATACGTGTATTCCTCAACAACAACAACAACAATAATATATATATATTTATATATATATATATATATATATATTTGACAGCTGCCTCTGGCCGTACGGGTTAAAGGGCTTGGCGAACGAAAGTTCATTCGGGTCTCAAACCCTGCCAGAGGTAGCTGATACTTTATAGCCACACTGATGAAAGGTTAAACCTTGAAACACGTGTCTGTGGATTACTTATTTATTATATATATACTCCCACCTTGGTTGAGTTCTCTGAATAGGGATTTAATTGCAGATTCACCGTTCTTGCGTCTAGCTAACCCTTGCATTGTTTACATATGTTTAAGGATTCTAGTGAATTCATTTCCGCTTAGAAATGTAGCGATTAAAATATCTCCCTATATTTTGACAGCTGCCTCTGGCCGTACGGGTTAAAGGGTTTGGCGAACGAAAGTTCATTCGGGTCTCAACCGGCCAGGGTAGCTG
>CM042159.1:63886291-63903791 GCA_023376005.1 Doryteuthis pealeii | reverse complement strand
AACTAAAATAAGATTGCTTCAATTTGACTCGAAAGAAGTTCTTAGAGAAAAAGCTGTATGGGAGCTACACAAGCATATTTATTAATAATAAAGATTCGCTTCCTGTTTTTGTCTATAACAAAATTTACGTTACTCCTTACGTCACATTACCCCAAATCGTCATAACAAAATAAATACACTCAAAATCTGAACATGCAACATTAGACAGTCCTCATTGTTTTTTAAAACAAGTTTTAATAAATACATGACTGGTATTATATATCTATATATAGTTTGTTTTATTTTAATGCATATTTAAAGTTTTCATTTCAAATTGTTTTATTTTTTAATCCTTTAATGAATTTGATGATTTTACTTACTTAGGGTACAAACGCGCTGACATTGAATTTTTTACTCCCACCCCTTAGGCAATATGTTTCAAAAATCTATTTTTACATCGACCGGAGGTTTTTTTTTCATTTGGTACTAGTATATATAACTTTCAAAGAAAGAAAAACTTTACAAACCGTCATCCCGTAATAATTCATTTCGACCAGAAACTCAAAAGATTTTTTTTTAATTTTAAAACAAATTTTTAAAATTCTTAAGAGTCGTGCCTCATCAGACGGATTTTACAAAAATTATGGGATTTACTGACAGAAGCAGTTATACAACCAGAAAAAAAACGCTTAATAGTCAAAAAATTTATGTCAGATAGCAAGTATGAAGTTAAAAATTCTAAGCCTAATATAAAGATACAATGTATCTCTTAGCTTCCTTTTTCTTCCTCAAAAAATGATTATAATATAATATATGTTTAAGTATATGTTTGCACCTACAAGAGCATACAGTATGGTTATACAATGAGATTTGAAGATCCCAAATAGAATCATGCCTTTCAACCAGTCATTTGGATTATCTTATATATATATATATATATATATATATATATATATATATATATATATATATATATTACTTGTTATTCAATATCTTTAAAATGGAGTCCATTTCGTAGACGAAAGTCATTTTTTTGAATTTTATTCTTGGAACTGTTTCTCTACTTTCGGGCAGCATTAGACAAATGCGTAACGCTAGAAGTTAGTTTTTATCTTAACAATCGATATGTGAATTATGTTCGTCGTGGCCAACGCCAAGCCCGACCAGGGCATCTAATGAGCTGTGGTACCAAGCTACCTCCACCCTGACAGCTCTTAACCGGAACTGAAACCAACGTTGCCACCATATCACAAAAGCTGTCTCTCGTCTGTTCAGTTGTGTGCCGCCATAGTGGCTATCGTTGCAAGTGGCAGCGGTATGCAACAGTGGAAAACGAATCTTCTTTATTATTATTTTTTTCATTTTCTTTATTTTTTCCTCTCTTGGGAGCGGGTGTCTTTCTTGTGTCATGCTGCTGCTGCTGCTGCTGCTGGTGGCGACTTGCACTAACGGGAAAACATACATGACATCCTCGATTGGCTGGATGTTTCCATTGCCGTCTTGTTTGAAAATCCCGGGAGTAAAGGAAACACTCATAGATCAACAGACTGAAGGCCCGAGGGTGTTGTACTTTGTGAAGCAGTCACCATACAGCGATCTATTGAGATTAAACCCGGGACAGACAATGTACGTGGACGAAAGAATACTCGACTTGAGAACGTCGACTTTATCGATTTAGTGTTACCTACCGTAATGGCTCTAGATGTAGAGATCTATTATCTAACCGAAGCAGGAAAAGAAAGCCACAGGTAGTCTAGCGAATACAAGCAAAGAAAATGTTCTCGACATATCTTTATATGTTAGATATACACACTGAAGTTCCGTAGGATACATAATGTAAGAAACATTATCATTATTATAGTTGTTATTTCATAAGAAGTATTTTTGCAAACGGTCTTATCGTATAGAAATAAGTTTTATACATAGCTATTTAATCAATCGATGGGACCCTAACAAGGACAACCATTATTATGTGCTTAAATATGTTTTAATGTTTTTTTTTATAAATATTTTTATTTAATGTTATGACTTTAGAACCTTTTAGTAAACTTATTAACATAAGTGTTTCCGAAGTTCGCTCGTAGCTCAAATTTTAGCTCTCAACACAGAGCAAAAAATTGACCGCTCGTAACTTGAGAAACTTGCAAGTCAAGGTAGCACTATATTTTAACAATTATAATTTTAATTTATGGAATTATTTTTTGAAGTTATCATGTGCTCCTATTCCTTCCCAACTAAAAATTATACGAAAACAATTTAAAACAATACGAAAATAAAATCTTTTCGCCGACGAAGATGATTGTCCTGATGAAACTTTATTTTCTTCAGTGTGGTACATTCTCTCTTTCTTTTTCTTTATTTCTTTCTTTTATCCCCCCCTCTCTCTCTCTCTCTCTTTTCTCTAATTCACACACACACACACACTTATATATATTATATATATTATATATATAATATATATGCTGTAATATATATATATATGCTGTATATATAGGCCGTAATTATTAATTTTTTTCGTCCTACCTTGTGCAGACAGATCAGACCTAGGCACTCGCTTATTTTTATTGGGCGAGTGTCTGGGGCCTGGTATCACTTAATGGGACTTGAAAGAAGAAAGTAAATTTTTTTTTTTTTTTTCCTTTTTTTTTTTTTTTTTTGTCTTTTCTTCTCCCTAAACCCCCTCATATATATATATACCCATATGTATTTACAATTTGACTTTTAGTCGTCTCCGGCTGTAAAAACCTTGATGAGCAACGGACGAAAGGGCCCTTGTTTTATTAAATAAAACATTTTTTTTTTTTTTATCACTCTTTTCCTTCGTATCCACCTATGTGATCATCATGATTACCCTTAGAGTATTATTTAAATTTGCTTGTACCAGAAATTTATTATATATATATATATATATATATATATATATATATATATATATATATATATAGTTCAAAGAAAGGAGATGAATCTGACAATATGTGTATGAAAAGGTGGAATGAAAACATCACACAATGCTGTTAAAGAGAAAACAATTTATAATATAATCATAGCTGATACTGATCAATATTTCGATTTTACAAAAATCATCATCAGAGCTCATTCACTCCGTGGTTGTTTGGGTCGAAGAAGAATGTCAAATCACTTCACAAACAAAAAACCCTAATTCTGCAAAAAAGAACGAAAGTTGTTACATTATTCACCAATGTGGGCATTCGCGCCATATATATGTCGGTCATGTCGATATGTATACCTTTTTATAAATTGTGTTCTCTTTAACAGCATTGTGTGATGTTTTCATTCCACCTTTTCATACATATATATATATATATAATATATATATATATATATATATATATATATATATATAAGCGATGTTAATACACGAATAGGAAAGTCATAGTCGGCCACAAACAAATTATCAGTCATATGGAAATCCAATCTCACTCACAAGTTAAAGCGAGGATTTTTCCAGGTCGTGGTTATATCTGTACTGCAGTATGGCTGCACCACGTGGACCCTAATGAAGCGCCTTGAGAATCAGCTGGATGGGAGCTGCACAAGAATGCTGCGTGCAGTTTTGAACAAGTCATGGAATCAGCATCCCATAAGGAAGCAGCTGTATGGCCACCTGCCCACCATCTCACAGATCATCCGATTGAGATGGACTGGACATGCAGGACACTGCTGGAGAAGCAATGACGAACTCATAAGCGACATTCTCCTGTGGAAGCCAACATATGAATATGCTAATGTCGGCGCCCAGCAAGGACCTACATTGGCCAACTATGCAAGGATGCTGGTTGCTGCGCAGGATACCTCCCAGTGGCAATGAATGATAGGGCGATTTGGCGAGAGATTTTCATGGATATCCGTGCTGTTTGCGCGACATGATGATATATATACATATACGAGGGTGAGACAAAATGTAATGCCACTTTCTTTATTTTATGTGATTTTTTTTAAGACTAAGGCCTATATTGAGACCCTAACGATGGTCAGAGCAAGAATCCGACGAGTAAACTCAAATTGCCAATAGACAATGTCCTCCTTCTGCATAACAAGGCACGACCACACACAGACATCAGAACAAGGGAGAAAATCGCTTCCTTCGGGTGGACAATTTTAACACAACCTCCATACTCACCGGATTTAGCGCCTTCAGACTATAATCACTTCGACCCCATAAAAGAGGGTTTGAGAGGCTAAACATTATTCCAGTGACGAGGAAGGGAAATTTGTAGTGAAGAAGTGGCTCAAAAAACCACCAACAGCCTTTTACGGGGCATGGTACATACATTTATTCGAAGGTGTAACATTGCTATTGAGAGAAACAGTGACTATGTGGAAGTAGGGATGTGATCCACAGAGGATCAACTTCATTTTAATTTATGATATATGTTCCTGTGTTGGTAATTATTCTTGTCCTAAACAAAATGGCATTACGTTTTGACTCACCATATATATATATATATATATATATATATAGTCACACAAACAGAACAATGTAGGCCGATAGATTCTATCGATTTTATGCTAAGATTATCTGAATACTTCAAAGTGCGGATCCATTTAGTGCCATTCTTCACTGTAACAGTTTACAAAGGAAACTTGTAAAGACTCTTCTACACCTCTCTCTCTCTCTCTCTCTCTCTCTATATATATATATATATATATATATATATATATATATATATAATATATGTGTGTGTGTGTGTGTGTGTGTGTATGTTTGTGTGTGTGTGTTCTGTTCTTCTTATTGTATGTAATAAAGGAAGAATTTTGTATGTGTATATACATATATATATATATATATATATATATATATATATATATGTTTGTGTGTGTGTGTGTGTGTGTGTGTGTGTGTGTGTGTGTGTGTGCCTGTTTGTGTGTATGTGTGTGTATGTGTGTGTGTTTCTGTTATTCTCATTGTATGCATTATAGAAATAATTTCGTGTATATATATATATATATATATATATGTGTGTGTGTGTGTGTGTGGTGTATGTGCGCGCGTGTGTGTAGTGTGTATGTGTGTGTGTGTGTGTGTGTGTGTGTTATTCCTCGAAGAAGAGCAGGAGCAAAAAAAAGGAAACCATTTATTTGTTCCTCTCTTCATTTTTCTATTCATATTCAACACCAAATGGTGAACGCCGCTTGTGTCTAATTTAATGAGATTTATATTATTATCTATTAAATTGTTAAAGTCATTTATCTAAAGGTAGCTTTAATACAACACGGAGTGAGTACAAGAAACCATTTAAATTCATAAATTATACATAAACTTCTATCAATCAATATATCACACTTAATTCTATCTCTCTCTCTATCTCTATCTCTCTCTCTCTATATATATATATATATATATATATATATATATTTTTTTTTTTTTTTTTTTTTTTTTTTAATCGGTCCGCAAAATGGACTATGTTTATCGAAAAATGTTTATTTTTTTATCTTCAAATAAAAATATTAAAACTTTTTTTTCTAAAAACATAATCCATTTTGCGAACCTACTTTTTTATAAAAATATTTAATTTTCACCCGTTGAAACCAGAACAACACTTTATATATATATATATATATATATATATATATATATATATATATATATATATATATATATATATATAGGTCTGACCTCTCATCTACAGACCCTCCATGAACAGACTTCGGGTGCAACAAAAAAAAACACACTTTCAAATAGTCAGCGATGTATTTCAATAGCGATTGTTTTCAAAATGACTATGCAATTACTACATTGAAAAACTATATGTCCACTACAAGATAAATAAAATTTAACTTTTAATATTCATAATAAATGTAATGACATTGTATTTTTTCAACCGTATATATACCTATTATTCCCTTTCAGAGTTATATTGATGCCATTCTACGTAAGTACTGTATATATACATGAAATATATATATATGTATATATATGTATATATATGTATATATATATATATATATATATATATATATATATATATATATATATATATATGATTAACCGTATTAAGCCACTCTAAACCTCTATTATTATAACGCCTACGTCTGAGTCCTTTTCACATACTCTTTAACCAAACCAAACCAAAGCCAACCAATAATTTTAATCTATTTTATTTTTTTAACCACTTTCACGCCCCGTAATCTACCCTTCATTAAACAACAGTTGAAAATTTAATTCCCACAAATTAATTCACATTTTCCAGTTCAATAAACAAAAACAATTTCCGGTGAGATTTGTAAACAAGAGTCTATCTGTAACGATAAGATCCATTCCAACAGACATACGTGGTATCAACTGATTAATATCAGTTGATACCACGTATGTAAAACTCAGCGGATGTAACCCTGACGATTCAGATGATGAAACTCGATAGGTTACTTTATATCCATTTTTTAAATATATATATATATATGTGTGTGTGTGTGTGTGTGCGTGTGTGTGTGTGTGTGTGTGTGTGTGTGTGTGTGTGTGTGTGTGTAAAATATACAATTCTTTATATTATTTACATTATGATCATAACTACTGATATTTATTTAGGCGGTTTTAGAACTTAAAAATAATCCCTTAGTGGCATTAACGGACCACCCTATTAGTCCGTTGATGAGAGGCTTGTCTTTATATATATAATTCTGCTAAGTACATCTATAGTTCTATCTACGCTTGAGCTTATAAAGGAGCAATGTTGTTCGGGAGAATCTGTGTCGCATTGATGCACTATTATTCAGTGATCAGCTAATCTAAAATTGTGACTTGTCCTACACAAACCTTCACCCCTATAAACAACTCACCAGTGGAGTTAATTTACTGAAATGGTCAGCATCGAATCGATGGACAAACATAATTAGATAAAAGGACACTGTAATACTGAGATAGATAGAAATAGACACAGATAGATAGATAGAAAGATAGATAGATAGATAGATAGATAGATAGATGAGGGAATTTGTTTCTCTAGGTTTATATTAACTCTCTCATTCGTTGTTTCTCTCCATCGGTTTTTGTGTATCGATATGTATATCATTTACATACCATTCATTTTATTTCATAATCTACACTAATATATAAAACCTATCAGTATAGATAGCTCAACGGTTAATATCTTTAACTGGACTGCTTAGGGGTCCATCATATATATATATATATATATATATATATATATATAATTCAATAACCTGATCTTCCATTGGTGAGACTGGATTTTGAGAGCTATATTAAATCAACTTAGATTTATATAGGCCCAATTTTGATCGAAATAAATTTATTATGGAATTACAGTGTTGAGTTTTTCCTTCCTTTCTAAGATAAATATTGCTCTGTATATAATCTAAAAAGTTTATTTACATGAGCTCTCTTAGTGATTTAAAGATTCACTGTATTTATACATACTGGATCATACAATAATAAACAGTCTTAGAAATCACATATAGAATCATCCCTCACTACCAAGTTTTGGATGCCTTATATATATTATATTATATATATATATATATTTTATGAGAGAGAGAGAGATGTATGCGTGTGTGTTCGGGGGAAATTTGACAGTTTTATAAGGAAAAAAAAAAAACTAAAAAATTAATGGATTGTAAAGAAATTCAACAGCACGGAAATGACACTACTGTCAACAATTTTCACTCAAAATAACCGCCATTAGCGTTGGTCCTTACCTTAACCCTGGCCTAAAACCTGGAACAAGCTGATGTCAAAGTTTCTCTAGGAAAGGTGTCATGAATTAAGAAGGGTCCAAGCTTTTAAATAATGCGTAGTGTGCGTGAATACCTCAAACCTAGTAACCAAATATAAGTATGTCAAATTTATGAACACCCTGTGTGGGTGTGTGCCATATTCATATGTGAATAGTGTTCAATATCGTAGATAGAGCATATATATCAAAGTTAGGGTTGTGTACACATAAAGGGGCCGGCTTAGCTCAGTCGGTAGAGCGTTCGGCTAGAAACCACAAGGTTCTAGTTCGATACCGGTCCTCGCCAACTCAGCGTATGAGTAGCACAGGGATCTTGCGGTAAAGTAAGGAGCTGATGGTAGGTGTGGCGCTCCGCCGCAGATGCCAAAACAATCTCCTTGGTCTAGCCCTATTGAAAAGGGGATAAACTCCTTCGCTGACTGGCTGATACCGACTTTAGGCCGCCCCGACGACTTACATAATGTAGATAACAAGAGTTGTTCGCCTAAGCGATTCTCAAATTAAATATATATACATGTGTGGTCTGGTGGGGTGATAGATTGTAGATAGCGAGAAAAAACGATATCTTGTTGTTTATTAAAACAGGCACTGTCCTAGGTTTTGCCGTTTAATTTTGTCCGGCTGCGTTCAATATCGTAGATAGAACATATATATCTAACTTAGGCTAGTGTGGACAAGTAGTTAAGGGCGCTTGGTTAACGACATTTTTGTGCCTATGCGATTCTCAAACGGAGTATATATACATAGGTAGTGTGGTAATAGATAGATAGATAGATAGATAGAGAACAAGAATAAAAAAACGATACCGTATGGTTTATTAAAGCAAGCGCTGTCCTTGTATTTGTCGTTTAATTGTCCGGCGGGATTTGAAATATTCTGTTGTTGCTGAATTTCTCAGATAATCTATTATAATTATGTGAAGAATAATCCGAATGAAAATTCTCATATTTTTATCGCTGTTTAGAAAATTGGATTTCGCAAATTTTAAAGGTACTCAAATTTGGACAAGGAGATATAAGAGCGTTGGGAAAAACTGATAAATGTATTTCTTTATGTTTTTTATCATTTCTTGACACATTCGAATTGATATATTATATATTTATACACTCAAATATTTACGTAATTTTTATGATTATCACATATTGTCACTCTTCTTTCACACACACGCAAATGCGTGCTCTCACACAAGTTTCTCCCACAAACACACACACACACATACACATACGCATATATATATATATATATATATATATATATATATATATATATATATATATATATATATATGAATGTATATATACATATATATAGTTTATCAAATACACTGAAATACACAAACATACACATACACACACACATATATACATACATTTTTAAATTGATATATATTTTATACACTCACATATTTCCATACATTTTTATGATTATCATTTACTATCATTCTTTATTTCACACACATACCGCCACTATCACACACACACACACACACACACACACACACACACACACACACACACATATATATATATATATATTTAGATAGATCAACATACGCATACAAAGGTAAACAAATATATATATGCATACACACACACACACACACATATATATATATATATATATATATATATATATATATATATATATATATATATGAATGAATGCGTGTACACAACACGCATGCACATAAACACACACGCACGCGTGGACACTCACAAACATACAAACACATATGTAATATACCTCATCTATATATGTGTATATATAATCTCTCAATATATATATGTGTGTGTGTGTGTGTGTGTGTTTGTGTGTGTTTGTGTGTGTGTGTAATATAGTGAACATTTTGAAAAACACAGGCTCAATAAAATGAGTGATATTTATTCAGCCAATGCTGCAGTGTTTCAATCTGTTTAGTAGATCTTCTTCAGGGCTTTTGTTAATTTAAGGAAAATAATATATGTATATATATATATGTGTGTGTGTGTGTGTGTGTGTGTGTGTGTGTGTGTGTGTGTAAGTCCTGCTGTCAGACTCGGTTTTGAATTCTGTATTTCTTTGTTAACCTAACTTATACATACACAGATACACGTGCACACACACATGTGTGTGTATATGTGTTTCTATCACTGTGACTACGTGTGCATGCACTTGCACAAACGTTGATAGAGCCATGGGTAAGGGTTTAAACATAATGTATAAACTTACTGATATTATAAATTTAAGCCATTCAATTTATAGGACCTTTGAGTTTTAAGCTGTAAGATTGTTTGGCAATTACTCATGTGAAATATCCGTGTGGAAAGTGTATCACCTTGGAATTATTTCCGCACGATCAAATCTTCTCCCATCAATTACTGATTTACATTAGATTCAAATCTCGTAAAATCTCGTTATTTAACAGACATCAACCGACAAAATCTCACACTTTTCTTTACAAAGTAGTAAGTAGAATCGGAAGAGAGTTGGACAAAAAGCACTTATTTATCAACGATTTGTTTCTTTTTCCTGCCCATTTCAGCTCGCTTGTTTATGTTCATGGTGTACGAGATTTTGATCACACCGGTTTTAACTGTTGGTCTTCCGCAAGTCTTTCACAGTTGTTAGAATAACCTTGTGACGCACCTGCTCTTGTCGGAGGCGTTGAGTAAAAACATATATATTAATACAGCATAAAACATATATGATAAAACAGCCTAAATCATATATACTAAAGCATAAAAACATACAATACAAACAATAAAAACAATAACATCTAAACATATATCATAAAAACGATACAACATAAAAACATATATAATAATTCAGGATAAAAACATTTACAATAATACAGCATGAGCCCCATATTTAGAGTTGTGTGCTATTTGACTACACATTCTGTCCCATATTACCTAAATAAGGAGAATGAAATTATCTGTTTTCCATAAATGCTATCTGATGAAATCTCGAAGGAGAAAATCAGTGAGATCTTACTGATTTGTAAATGGAACCTCTCATTTGGTAATTACTAATTTTCCCTTTTATCTTTAGTAAACCTTTTATTCTTATCTGAAATACTTGTATTTCTTCCTTCTTTCTCTGTTCGCTCGGATAAACGAGTTACAATGCATTGTAAGCCTGACATCTCTGACTGTGACTTATTTTCGTATCCTCTATAAACCTGATAATTTGAATCCATTCCTACCTTAACGGACCTAAATTCTACCAATGTATGTTACCCCACCGAAAGAAAAAAAATCAGGGGATTCAACGGAATTTAATGAAATTTTAAGTGTTGATATATTAATGATTAAAATATATAATGCACCAATTATCTTATTTAAAAACTTTGATAATCTGTGTTACGCCTCAAAGATACGTGGTCCAAATTAACTGACCTGAAAAAATGTAAAAGTTATGAGATAAAATAACTGGTGCATTATATATTTTATTCATTAATATATCAACACTGAAAATTTCATTAAATTCGGTTAATTTCCTGATTTTGGTATATTAAGTTCGATTTAACCGAATATAGTTCTAATTTTGATTTAAGCAGCTTATGTTATGTGTGACTTTTCTGTGGGAGCAAAACCAGCAGTGGGGATCCTTCTTTTTTAGGCATTATTTTTTTCATTGCTATCTTCATTCTCGGAACGTTTGATCTCTACTGTTTACGTCGCATCCTTCAGGACTGATGGCATCACTTCATATCAAAGGCCATTGTGTACGTCTTTGGCGGGGAATTAACTCAGTTCAGCAGGCTATGGTCATGAGACGTCTCCTTTGGCTCGGTTATGATCTTTGTCGCCAACCTGGGAATTCATCCTCAAACCGATCGCCTCTGACTACTCTTCGGACTGGTAGAAGCAGCTTGGAGGTCAAAGAAAAACGTGGCTAATGACGGTGAGGGCTGATCTTGAGCAAAGTATGGGTCCTCATATCTACAGATTGCTACAGATTGAACATTAAATGGCTCGAAATCACCCATTCGCTCGCATCGGACCGCCAGACATAGTCGGCCTTTGTGAGGGATAGTGAATTCAATAGATGGAGCCGGCTTAACGCACCCGGAAGAATGCTTTTTTATCTTAATGATCTGATAAAGATTTAGAAAATGAAATGTTTTAACGCCGTATTCACCATCTAAATTAATCTTTGTTTGGAATATTTTCTTCTGTTTATCTTCTACACACACACACACAGAGAGTCATATATATGTATATACAAGGTGTGTCAAAAAAGTTTCGAGATTTTTTGTACTTTGTGAGACACCTTGTATTTTGAAAAAATAACGTTCCATTATTTTTTTCAAAATACAAGTTGTGTGAAAAAAGTACCAAGTCCAAACACTATTTACCAAGATAGAAATGAATGGAACGTTATTTCTTTTTTCAAAATACAGGTTTGTCAAAAAGTACAAGAAATCTCTGTATACACACAGAGAGACACACAGAGACACAGACACACACACACACACACATATTTATATATATATATATATTTAAACCTATAAGTAAAGTAAGTAAAGTCGTCGGGGCGGCCTAAAGTCGGTATCAGCCAGTCAGCGAGGGAGTCTATCCCCTTTTCAATAGCGCTAGACCAAGGAGATTGTTTTAGCATCTGTGGTGGAGCGCCACACCTATCATCTGCTCCTTACTTTACCGCACATATCCCTGTGCTACTCATACGCTGAGTTAGCGAGGACCGGTATCGAACTAGCAACCTGGTGGTTTCTAGCCGAACGCTCTACCGACTGAGCTCTGTATTGTCTGGAATTCGTTTATATCAAAAGTCATATTGAAAAAGAGACTGTAAAGACATAAGATTATTGAAAGTATTGGGACAATCTATACCACAGCACTCTTAAAATCAGCTAGTTTAATCGGATAGTTAGAAGAGTTCTGAAGATCTGAGTTGTCTTTCTGTCACTCAAACTCAAGCTTAAGACCACGTGCTAGTTTGAAAATCCCCAAAGAGTAAAAATAATAATGATAAAATCATTTTAGAATATCTCGAAATATTTAAGAAAATAGCACAAAAAGCACATAACTGTTTGTTTATAAATCATTCATTACTTGCTGAAAGATGTTGTCAAAAATGTCAAAATATTTTTTAAAAATAGAAGATCTGCTTCAAAACTATCGTATGTTCAAAAAAAGTATCGATCACATATCGACATTATCTTGGATAATTAACATCATATTCTATGCGCATATGAAGGAATTTGTTTTGGGTTTGTTTTTTTGTGTGCGCAATATAGCTAAACGCTCACCAAATATTTCCAAGAAGATTCTTCGATAATAATCAAAGATGAAATCAACGATTTGAAATGTACATATGCTAACTGTTTCGAGATATATTCGGAATTTATTCTTGAATAATTTTTAAGGCGGTACACCTCAAAATATACATGATCACTTATCAAGCTCTCTAACTATTTCAGTAAACATGAGAGAAGGAGAAAAAACAACAAAGAAAGAAAAGGGAGGAAGAAAGAGTTACCTGGCAGCATATATCTCGCTTAGATCTTCCACACTATAAGTAAATATACAATGAAAGAATAACATACTACAAAATTGTGAAAAGTTCTCACTCAAACCAAGAAGTCAATAACCTATATATTCGGCCTGAAGTTGGAAACACTTTTCTCATGTTTTAACCCATCAAAAATAATCAACAAAAAGAAAAGAAATGTCATTCTTTACTTAGTTGTGCCTAGAAACTTTCGCATAACCTGTAATGGCAGTTGTGAAAAAACCCGCAATGGTTTGGTTGATGCCTTGCATATTATTATTATTATTATTATTATCATCATCATTATTATTATTATTAGGTTTTCACACCTCCTGTAGCCGATGGTTCCCTCGAGGCTGAGTGACAGCAAGTCTTCTCAGGTCTCCAGGACTCTTCTGAGTATTTTAGCCGATCTTAACATTGCTGCAGTTTGGATGGTCTCGATTCTTCCTCTGATATCCAATTCACCAAATTATTTTCCAGAGATTTGGGGACCGTTCCAAGGGCACCACTTACAGTAGGTACGACCTTCACCTTCATGTTCCCTAGTTTTCTCAGGTCTCAAGATGGTCCAATTATTTGTCTATATTTTCGCTTTCATTCATTTTCACTCGGTGGTCGACCGGGACGGCAAAATCCACGAGATGGCATGTTCTTTTCTTCTTGTCAATCAATACTAGGTCCGGTCTCCTGGCTGGCATTAGGTGATCCGTCTGTATTTCGAAGTCCCAGATAATGTTATGTGTCTCATTCTCCAGGACAGGTTGAGGCTTGTGCATATACCATTTAGTTGTATGGTGAAAATCGAATTTCTTGTACAATTCCCCGCGGATTCCCTACCCACCGAGTAGTGCCTATTATTATTATTATTATTATTATTATTATTATTGCAAGAATATGTGTCCTTGGGGCGTGAGTATTCAAGTTTTAATGTATTGAAGTTAGGATTGCGTATTATACAAAAATATCGATGTTAGGCAAGAACAACATTTGAAAGCATTTTTGCGTCTACTACTACTACTACTACTACCACCAACACTACTACTACTACTATTACTCGTAAACAACAATATGAAATAGGAACTTTGCAAAATAAAAAAAACGCCGTCCAGGTGAAATGTAAAAATAGATTTTTGAAACACCTGAGGGGTGGGAGTAAAAAATTCAATGTCCGCGAGTTTGTACCCTAAGTAAATAAGATCCACAAATTCATTAAAAAAAAATAAAACAATTTGAAATGTAAACTGTAAATATGTATTAAAATAAAACAAACTATATATAGATATATAATATCAGTCATGTATTTATTAAAACTTGTTTTAAAAAACAATGAGGACTGTCTTATGTTGCATGTTCAAATTTTGAGTGTATTTATTCTGTTATGACGTTTTTGGGTAATGTGACGTAAACAGTGATGTAATTTTTGTTACAGACAAAAACCGGAAGCGAATCTCCATTATTAATAGATATAATCATATGAGTAATTTAGAAATAGGCATTTGGTATTTATGTATCAACGCAATTTTCATATAAGACATTGTTAAAACAAAATAAATTAATAACTATGTTGAAATGACTCTATCTTTTTTGACACCTGCTTTTAGATGACGATCGTAGAATATTAAAATGATATAAAAAGGCAACTCGGGTATCTAATCTGATAATGACAAGAAACGCCTCAGAACAAAGCACTTGCAAGGTCATTTACCTCCTATAACACAATCCCTCCAAGTAAGACGAACACGACATATTGGATACTGCTGGATTAGCAACGACGAATTCATAAATGTGCAGACACCTATGCATGGACACACCAGTATATATCGACCAGCTAAAACGTACATCAATCAAATATGCACGGATTCTGGATGCCGTGTGGTAGACCTGCTAAGAGCGATAACAGAGAGAGGTGGGAAGCGACATATATATATATATAGAGAGAGAGAGAGAGAGAGAGAGAAGAATGAGAGAGAGAGAAAGAGTGTGTGTGTGTGTGTGTGTGTGTGTGTGTGTGTGTGTGTGATGCGTATTAGTGCTCTCAACGCGACCTGATGACGAGGATGAATTTTGGTTGATCCTTATTATACACAGATTCCTTCGGAATTTATCATCATTCCAGTTTTTGTTATCGTGTGTTTACCGCGAGGCATTAGTCAGGTGTCTGTCCTATCAACCAACCTTTGGGTAATGCTAACCAAAGAAAGAATGTATATGGCTTCATATTGGCATTCAGCGAATACAAGAGACTGGAAATTCTTGTGAAGCCATTTTGTTTTCATGATAGCCATTTGTGAAAGTCTCCAAGACAATTTCTTCAATGAACGATGCACGTTACTGCCATAATGCATATACTTATCCACAGTTCTTCATAAGTAAGTACAAAAAGAAATAAACAATTCATAGAATTAACGAATAATTTACATTTGAATTAATATGCGAAAATTTCGAACTGCAAATAAGAATACGTTTAATATTTAACTTATTTTTATTGTTATATTTCTTGGAGTAAAAAAAACAAAAGAAATTGAACAAACGCATTTTCATTATTTTAGCTCAACAAGCAATTATAAAGTTTGTCCCAAAATCTTGTTTTTTTTTAGAAAAATAAGATTGTTTCAAAACAATCACGTGTTTTGGTTACATTTTTAAAATAATATTTTAAATGTAACAAAAAAAATTCTACAATAAAAGAACATTGCAATACGTGAATTCTTAGCATTCTTTTTAAGACTTTGATAACCAATTTACTAAATTATTTCCTCTTGTCTCCTCTTTTACTCTTCTTGTTCTCCTTTATCACTCACACCTTGTTATTGCTCCATTTCTTTTAGTCCGGTCATAGACCGAGTACTTCTGGTAGAATTAAAAAGTAGCAATACACCAAATTAGAATGTTCCAATCATCTGTTGATTAGCCCTGTCGGCTGGGACTGTAGAATATACCCACTGTACCATTGTAGGCAGGTAAAATCTCCAAATTGGCCGTTTATGGTGACTCGTGATGCTTCAGGGCGGAATCCTGGTGGCTGAGCTCTCTATGAGATTCAACACTCCACTTTTGCTCTTACGTAGGCTTTGACGGGTTGTCGGTGAGGTGCCCTCTGATCAAGCGGCTGGTCACGTCAAGCCTTAGCTACTATATGATTGTCTCAACTCTATTGCTCTTATGATAACTCCTCAATCTTTTTGTACTGAAGATGAAAGAAGGCGGTGGCTGAGGGTGTTAGTGTCCTGTGCATGACGTTAAACTGCAACTGGGATGTGTATCTATTAAGCACCAATACTCCAAGGTCCATTTTACACGGAGTGTTAGTACCTGTTAGGGTCCAATTTATTGGTTAAATAGAAAAAAAATAGTTTAAAAATGTTTAAAAATTGAGTGTTAGGAAAAAAACTGATAAACCTGAAGAATGAATGAAACAAAACGTCTTCGGCATAAAATAGCCCAACAACGGTTGACGTACCGCAAAATCCAACCAACCAACTAACTATGATGATATATTTATAATTCATTATGCCCGCTGTATTGCTAGTCAATTTTCTACTTTTAAAAATAGCTGTTTAAGAGAATTAAAACAACCCAGTTTATTCATGTCCTGTGGCTTTCAAACATCTAAGATTTATCATACCAAGAAGAAATGAAAATACAATTTGACGCTAAAAAGCGTTTGCGCACACAATTATTTTTTTCTCTTTTCTTTGTAAATTACGATTTAGCAGAATAAATAACTCTGTATTTCGGTGAGCTGCTACATTTTAGAAACAGAACTAAGTTAAAAACTATAATTATTTTTAATTAAATATAACCAAATTCTTTAAAGTTTCTTGTAAACAACGCAGCATTACTTTTTCACCGAAAAAATCTTCTTCGTTAGCGAAAACTTGCAAATAATCATTTTCTTCTTAACTTTTACTGTTTTCTTTTACCATTTTCCTCTCATCGTTAAAAGAAACATTTTCTCTCTGGCCACGGAATTTCAAAGAAATTCAAATCAAAAATTCTACATGAGTTTCTTGGATAATTATGATAAATATTTCTCTGGGATTTATGGTCGAATATGATAAACTTGATAAACTATTTACCTTCTTTGCAAGTGATAACATTCTGAAAAATTTTGCTTAAAATACGGAGAGGTGGCCACTTATGTAGATGCCAATTTTATTTGCTTTGTTTACAAGTGAGTCCCTTGTGACTAATCTTGTTCAAAATTATTTAAAAACGCATCCACGATTGCGAAGAGGTGGCCACTCCTGTAGATGCCAATATTATTTGCTTTATCTACAAGTGAAACCATTTTGACTAATTTTGCGCAA
>CM042159.1:63841291-63878791 GCA_023376005.1 Doryteuthis pealeii | reverse complement strand
GATTTAGTTTTAACGTTATAAAAGACTGCAGTTTTCTCTTATGAATAATATTCAATAAAAGAGAATTACTTGTACATGTGAATTAATAATATATCCCGTTCGTAGTGTAGACTTCTGTGACGGTTATATCACTTATTCCAAATAGATGGTAGTAGAGGAGTTTAGTTTTAGCTTTATTTAAGACGGATCAGCTTTCTCTTTAACTGTTGTCAGTTCAGATACATAGTGTTACTTGTACCATGTAAATTAATACTAAATTCCGTTCGTAGAGTAAAGTGTAGATCTCGTTAAATCAGTTAACACCAATAGGTGGCACTAGATGGGTTTAGTTTTTAACTTTATTTAAAACAGGTCAGTTTTCTCTTGTAACAGACGTTCAGTGAAAGAGTGTTACTTGTACCATAGGAATTAATACAAGATCCCGATCGTAGTGTAAAATTCTGAGACGTTTAAATTAGTTAGTCTCAATAGATGACCATAGCAGGGTTTAATTTTAACTTTATTAAAGATGGACCGATTTACTTTTGTTACAGCTGTCAGTTCTGTTAAAGGGTGTTACTTGTACCATGTGAATTTCTACTATATTCTACTCGTAGCGTAAACATTCTGAGCCGGTCAAATCAGTAATTATCAATCGATGGTAGAAAGTGGGTTTAGTTGTAACTTTATTAACGACAGATCAGTTTTCTCTGGTAACAAATGTTTAGTAATATAGTGTTACTTGTACGATGGGAAGTAATTCTTATATTCTGGTCGTAGTGTAAACATTCGACCCGGTTAAATAATGTATTCTCAATAGATGGTTGTAGGTGGGTTTAGTTTTAACTTTATTAAAGGCAGATGAGTTTTCTATTGTCAGTTCAGTTAAGGAGAATTACTTATAACCAACCATTCTGCACGAGCAGAATGTTACACAAGGTCAATTTCTTCAGCGGAGTTTAACGGTTTGAATTCAGAGTTTTCCTTCTCCTAGATTGATTGCCTAACCAATGTTAAAGAGTTCAGTCTGTCCTACTATTTACCTATAGCTGGAAGAGATATAGTTAGATTCATACCTTTCTCAATGGTATTAGCGCTATATGAAATGTAATCAGTCTCGTCCAGGATTTGAACTCGTATCGGCGTGTAGATTTCCTACGTCAGTAAACATTACACCACGCCTCCAAAGAGCGTTACTTATACCATGTGAATTAACATTATATTCCGCTGCCTGTGTAACAGTTATCGTAGTATGAAATAGATTCGGTGACATTTGGCATTAAATAACCCACGAACGTTGATATGCCATTAAAGAAAGAAACCAAACAGCATCCAGGGAAAACAAATGTATTTGTATTGAACAGCAAATGAAATATCTATTTACTCTATAGTAAAAATCATTAATACATTATTCTAATAAATCTTATCTATTTGCGATTCTCTTTGAAAATATGAGTTAGATTTATTTCAATACAGCTCATGTTATTAGGGTATTTGCCTCTCATCTCACTTATGAGAGCGTGACACAAGGACATTTTTATTAGGGCCCACCTATGAGCCAAGACTCATGGGTGGTAGGTGCAAAGAATGCGTTGATTCCGTCGACATTCCACCTCAAGGGGAGCACTCCAGTCACAGGGCAATAAACCCAGCCCTGTCCCTATAGATTAATGGGCAGCTGTTGTCAGTGGGGATCAACGCTGTTAATTACCACTAATAGTCCAGTGGCCGAAGCCACCGTACCCCGCCCCGAAGGTCAGGTAATTAGTGCTTTTAAAATCCTGCCATGTGTCTTATATATCACTAAGACATAAAGGGTTGAATAATATATGGTGTGGTTAATTTGCATACTGGTTTTAACAAAACCGAGTAAAATAAGTAATTACTTGATGTTATTGATCTCTCGTATCATTGTTTTATTCTACAACGTTAGAAAATCAATCATATGAATGATTTTAGATATAAACCAAATAAAGTATAATTAAAATAAGTATAACCTTTTATTTTTTTCATATTTAATTTCATTAGTCTTTCTAATATAGTATATTTCATTACATTAAAACTTAAATATTTACGCCCGGATGGTGCATATTCTGATTAGTAGAAATAATTATATCATTTAATTCATGGCCACTAGACAACATTTTCCTACCTTATTCCTTTTCACAGTGGCTATATTCGTTTAAGAATAAAGAACGTATGCAACTTTAGTACAGGTCTTAGAACCCTTTTGTGTATGACTATAAAACCATATCACAAACGTAGACATTATACCATACAGTAATAAACATATACAAAACAGATAATTATAATATGCTTTTCAGATAGTGGAATATATGACTTTGTTTCTGTTCATTGTTCTTCTCGTTCTTTTATTAGATGTTTTTTTTATCTTTACATTTGTATTAATAAGTGAAGGAATGAGATAAAATAAAGACGAATAAAGAGACAAAAGTCTAAACACTTTAAATGATGCCACTGCCGTATTTACCAAGTTTTCATAGTTGCAAATGCAACGTTTTAGGAATTTCGACTATATTTGCACGTGATAAATTCAACTATACTCCCACTTGAGATCTATTTCCTGCAGGCTAAAGGGAACTTTAATTTTATGTTCGCTATTTTTGCTTTTAAAGGAAACATATATAATCACGATAACTTAGTCATGTATTATGATGTGTTGATTTAACCAAGATAAAATATGAATAGAAATTCAGATGCTAATTTACTGCTCTCCTTTTTGCCAGAAGTGAGGCTTTTATTCAGAAAGCAAATGTCTGAAAAACCTAATTCGTGCAAGATAACGGGAAAATATCACACACACACACACACACACACACACACACACACACACACATATATATATATATATATATATATATATATATATATATATATATATATATAAAGAGAAATAGAGAGAGAGAGAGGTAGAGGCATACAGACAATGACAGAGAGAGGAGAGAGTCAGTGAGATATTTTATTTCTATGAATACAAAGTGTTCAATATCAGTTATAGATCATATCTAGCCCTATGTTAGGATAGCGTTGTGACTGTGAGACAATCGCTTGTACAAACTGCTGAGCTTGTCTATGTTATTCCACTTTAGATCTTTCTCCTCTATCTCTCTCTCTCTCTCTCTCTCTCTCTCTCTCTCTCTCTCTCTCTCTCTCTCTCTCTCTCTGGCGGTTTGTGTTTCGCATCGAATTAATACTCTTTTGAAAAGACATGGATTCTTCTCTACGCCATCCACGCATGGGTAAATAGAAGAAATTTGGCAACCAGTCTAAGAGAAAGTGTTGACTTTTTTGGGATATAAGGTGTGTGTCAAAAGTCCACTTCTACTTATAGACTCGCCGGGAACTATGTGACCAAGCTCTTGGCCAATCACTGGCAGTACTCTGCTGCTGTTATTATATTTATAGTGGCTGTTCTAGTCATAACTGCACACAACTACTTTGAACCTTCGTGGACGACGGACCTCATAAGATTATATCACTGGACGTTTAACAATACTTACCAAGGATTCTATAGCTCAGGACTTAGTTACTTTAAGTCCTTTTCAACTGACCAAGGATGGGGTTCAAACACTTAATAGAAGGAAAACATTGCATTCAAAACCTGGGTACTATTATCCGGGGGAACTTGTGGCACATTTGTGAAACATCCTTCTCTTATTAGCCTATCCAAAAAATAGCTGAACCAACTGTTCGACTCTATAAACAAATATCCGTGATTAAGTAATCCAACGGTTCATATATTTGATTTCTATGAGGCAAACTGATCTGTTTAATAGTTATTCGTATTCAATATGGCCGTGTACAAAGAAAACAAATGTTAAGATACAACTTTAAAGACTTTAAACATGAATGTAAAATGAATGCAATTTCCTAAGCTCTACTCATAAAATAACCCTTGACAGGTTGAAATGCCGTTAAAATCAATCAATAGATCAATAAATCTATTTTGGATTCACCTAATTTTCTAATTCAGATATTTTTTATTATCTATATATTAATACTGGTGTTCCTAAATCTTTCGTCCGTTAACATCCTGCAATACCCGCTGGTTAAAAATGAGACCTTTCAAATTGTTCAAGATGCAATGCAAAAATGTAAATCCAGATTATCTGGTGTCGGTTAATCCCATATTATCTGTCTGATTTTATTTCACCCAATTATAAAAAGGAAGCATTCCAAATGGCCTTGTGTCGCTTAAATGCCCAACGTAAAAATTAAAATGAATTGAACAAACAGAAGTTACATGTTTGTTTTATTTGTAATATTAAAATTGTGAATTACTGAATATATTTGAGTGATTTTGATCTTATGTTGTCCTGTCTTTCTGTCTTCATTTATGCTATGTTTTAGCAAACCAGCGTCAGGCGAATTTCCGGTCCAACTTAAGTATTTTTTTAGTCGTGCTTTGTCACTTTTGTCGGCAAACTAATGTAGATATTTTAAAGGCCTCACCCAGATTTTTATCGGCAAATCAATGCAAACATTTTGCAAACCCCTTTTGCAAACCCCTTTTAACAACGAATCAGTTAGTTACATCAAGATTATTATATTCTTACACATTGAACTATTATCATTTTGTTCTATCTATTTCCATTTATTATATACTCATACTATCTACAGAAAAACAAAACACTGGACTGATTAACTTTTCCTCACACAAGTTTCATTTTCTATATGGCAAAGACTGCTACACCATGGATTTGTTAACCTTACGAATTCCTGAATATTCCGTATATTTGTTACATAATTATTAGATACCTAATATTTATGGCAATAGTGTAGAAATCAAAATGGTCGTTATAAGCTACAGCCCACGGCCTTGAAGGATGAGTGACAAGGCTTGACCTCAGTCCTAACCTTCCAGTTTAGATAGTAAGTAAGTTTCAGTCAGTTAGCAAGTAGGAGCCGAGCTCGTAGTATGTAAGTCTCACCTGCGCAGATGTCTGGGTTGGGATTGAAAATAAAGTAACATCAAAGTAAATCGAAGTCTTGTGTTTATTACCTAAAAACTAACAATGACACAGGGTTTCTGATAAGGAGAAATCCCTAACAGAAACCAGACCCGAAGTCCCCAAGAAAGTCCAGACCTTAGAAGAGATCATACCAAGATAGATGAAGAAATAGCAAAGCCGCCAGAAGAAAATACGACCAGAAGTAAGAAGAAAGAAAGGGTATACAACATATTTCTTGATTGTGCTGCGGACTTCCATTTAAACTCGTTTTCGTGTCTGGATTGCACCCTAAACTCTTTGGATACAATTTTTATCTTCTATAACAGTTTTACTTCAAACTTTATTGAGCCTTTCTCATTGAGAGACTTTTAGTTTTAAAAATAAAATGTATTTTACTTTTCATCCAAAATACGCATATTTTTAATATAGATGTTGAAAGACACTCCAGCCCAGAACGTGAGCGTCATTTGAACCCCCGTGCCAAACGGTTAACTATTCCTCCTTCTTTCTTTCATCAACATAGTTGCTCTTGAGGAAGACCGTTTTTATAAAAGGTCGAAACAGATAGCTGTCAGCGTAATACTATTATCATTTGTTTTTCTATCTATTTTCAATCATATTGAACTATATAACACAATAGCTCTTAAGTAAATATATTAAAGGCGCGTAATAATTAAATTATCATACTGGTCCTGCTAGTATCTCATAATTACGCTTGACTTCTTTTGATTAATTGCAATTATTAGCTGTTTGTTAGAGCAATGGGAAACTATCTGCCTTGAAAATCAACATTAAAAGATCTGGATTTTCCCTAGATTCGAAAGCCGACCTCAGCTATCCGTGTCAAATACGTTAATACCTATTTTACCTTAATATTTGATGTAGACATCGTAGATAGGACGAGGGAAAATCATCATCTTTTTTCTTGCTGAATTAGCATTTTGGATAGCCGACTTGTTTGGGTTTTTGTAGTGGTCATATAAGGTCAAATGATTCAATTACAAACTGTTATTTAGTGAAATGAAGTATTCGAAAGAGAGCAGAGGGCCTACTAATTCAATCAATGCGTTGATTGGCTGAAAACAAGAGCCATATTTATTACCAGCGCCATTGAAAAGGGCGAATAATTTATCTCTACAAGAGCCGTATCTTTTTATCGAATGATACACTTTTTAATTTGTTCACCTTCCTTATATATATTGTCTAGTTGTTTTTTTTCTTTCCTCGAACCTATCTCTCTATTCACACGAATATATTTCAAGGTGTATTCAGTCGTTATCTAAAGTGATTCTCAAAAAAAAATCTATTAACCCGTGAAGCCAACAGAAGATTTTCACAGTTATCCTTCCTATTTTATGGTTCTCGGTACGAATTCTGTATGTATATTTCTTGGTATCTTCTATGATTTGCTTTAAAGACTTTACTTTAGGCTCTATTTAACCACATACTTACGCACACACCCTCACATACAGAAGCACACACACATATATACACATACATATATATGTATATTAAATGCATTATATATATATATATATATATATATATATATATATATATATATATATATATATATATATATATATATATACCAAGTACATATATTGAAATTGATATTTTATTATATTATGTTTTCTATTTTCATCTTCGCTGACTGTATCACCTGCGGAGAAGATTATATCCTACACACCCAAAAAAACCCTGTTATCTCTATGTCACTAAACTGCATGAGATGTTATGGCTGTGGAGAACCGAGTTGCATGGAGTACCCCTACATTGCCATTACTTTCAGGTCCGCTATTCCAGGGAGAGACAGAACCTGTGAGAATTTTATGTGTGGGTCAAAATCAAACTGTTTTAAAAGTACTAACAAAATAAAAAACACCCCCAGGGCGACATAAAATAAATATTACCCGAGGGGATGGGAGTTGAAAATTTAATATCAGAGAGTCTGTATCATTAGTAAAGTAAAATCATCAAATCTATTAAAGGGGCCAAAAATAAAATAAATTTATTAAAGGAGTAAAAAAAAAATTGAAATGGAAACTTAGTTCTGATAACTTTAAATATATATTAAAATAAAAAAATAGATATATAGATATATAATACTAGGTATGTATTTATTATTAAAACTTATTTTAAAAATCAATGAGGACTGTCTAACATTGCATGCTCAAATTTTGAGTGTATTCTATTTATGACGATTTTAGGCAGTGTGACGTAAGCAGTGACGTAGTTTTTGTTACAGACAAAAAGCGGAAGCGAATCTCTGGAACACACAAATAGATTCATATTCAATAGGACAGTGTGCAAAAATCTCAAGAAACACTACAACAAAAATATAAATATGAACATACAATGAAGGCTATTGCCTGATATCTAGCTGTGATTAATCCTAGAAGAGTTCAAATGCCGTTAAAATCAATCGGTCAGTGAGCCCTATTATTCCAAGAGCCTCTCCACGTGTTGATAGATTTATTACGCCAAAGAAAATTATTGTTTATAAAAATGATAAAAATTGTACCATATTACAGCACATAATTCTATTTTATTAAGTTTTTATAAAACACGGTGCTATTTTTTCTTCTTTTTTTAAATGTAACAAAAAATACTTTGTTTTTTTTTTTTGTTGTAGTTGTTTGTTTTTTTGGGAAGGGGCACCTGTAATGAATAAATGACATTTCAGTTAGTTTCAATGAGGAAAATCGATTTGATATACGAGGGAATTGAGTGATGAGCGAGAAGAATTAAACTCGTGATTTAAGGTACCATCTATCTATCTATACATTTATAAAGGGCAGTTGTGTGTATCTGTATGTCCGGAGGAAACTTCGAAAATAAAACAATTAACGACAAAGTAAATATATATAAACATTAAATATCACCGGGGCTTGGTTTTGGATCTAAAATAATGAAGATTTGATTTATATTTGGGAAGATTTTTAAAAATTCAAATTTAAAAAGTAACAGAAGGGAAGGTCATTAGCATGTTATTTTGTTTATCTTTTTTTGTACGTTTTTTTTTTTTTCGCTTTGAAATATAATATTGAGTGATTGAATTAAATGCATCATTTATATCTTTTTTTTTAAATTGTAAATCATTGAATGGACATTTCTTATTATATTGATATATATTTCCGTGGAGATTTTTATGGGGCAACCAGCGAGGGTCTCACTCACGATACATAATAATGGATCTGTGAGACTAACTTAAAAAATTCCCCCATGTGACGCTGGGTAGCAACTTCTAGTTATATACAAGAAAAAAAGACGGTCGATGGGCAAATATAGAAAGAGTCAGAATTTGTAACTCCCCACCGGGGAGGTTCCACTGGATCAGATTCAGTAGATTAATAGCGTCGATCCCAGGGGCTATCCCCTCAGGCAATACCTGTCCCCTTGACTTAAAGGGGTAGGGCTGGGTTTATTGCCCAGTGCCTGAGGCGCCCCTTAAGGGGGAATGCCGACGGGATCGACGGAATTTATCCACCTATGAGTCTCGGCTTGTGGGTGGTCCCACGTTAATAGGGCCTTGTGCCTAACCCATACAAGTGGGTTACGAGGTAAATAATCAGAATTTGTCATCTAATCTTAAATAAAAACGTCTTATTTCTATTTACTCTTTATGTTTCAATTCCCCAGGGAAGTGAAATATAGAAAGGAAACTATCCATCCATTTGATTGATATAATTTGTATCGACCAATCACCTGTCAATTTACGACATTTTAATCAAAGCGTTTTATTTCTATTTAGAATTTCTTAATGTTCTATCATTCAATTCAGTAGATGCAAGTCTTGTAGTTCAGTTCTCAGTTAATTGGACTAACATGAGACCAAAACAGTTTGTTTGTATTTATTATCTGTCTGTCTGTCTGTCAATCCATTTGATGGATTCAATTTCTCTCGCCTGATCATCTATTAATCTACTATCCCTGGAAGAATATACAATTAACACACTAAAAGGATGTTTCACTGACGTATTGATTTATAAGGAATAAATAAACTAATGTCAGATGAAACGGAAAAAATTAATAAGTGAACATTTTGACTTCATAAAATATTTCTTAGATACAATAGATTACATTATTTAAATTAATTGTCGGTGTTTTCGAAGCCATACAAAGGTAAATACTATGAAATAAACCAATTAATTTACCTAATAATAATTGTTAGTAAAAATTTGAGTAAAATAGACAAACCTACTTTTATATTTATTTTACTGGCCCTGTAAATATTTTTAATATGTATGCAAGTAATTTTAAAATGACAACACAGATTTAACACAAAAGTTTATTGATATGTATTTATATTTATATTTTGTGAAGGGTAAAGATACAAAAAAAATTTTCTAAATGAAAAATATTAGGTACTGGCAAAGTTGACGTAAAATAAAAAAAAATACAAAAATCAGGGAATTATCCGATATTAATGAATTTTTCAGTGTTGATTTATCAATGAATGAATTCTATAATGCATTAGTTATTATGATAAAATAATACTTATTTTCCTCTCCTCGATTTCACTAAATTAAAGCCATATTCTTTAAATGTTTTTCTAAAAGCAGACTTCTCAGGAAGCATGTTTTTTTAAAATTCCACCCTAAATTTTAAACTGGATTTAGATCCGAAATTTTAGCTGGCAATATCATAGAAGAAAAGTTTTAATTTATCTAGTTAAGAGCAATCAAAATATTTTCTTTGCATTTGTAGTTTTTTGATATTTCTATAAATCCATTCAACAGATACAATTCAGCTAACCCAATCATTTGTTTATCAGTGAACCTATTGATCTGAACATTTTATTTATATGTACCGACTGTTTTTCTTTATATCAATACTTCGACAAATATAATTCCTCTAGTCAAATCATCTGTTAATCTAACATTAAATCAAACCATTTTTTGGTATTTACTGTCTGCTTTTATTTCTATCAGATCATTCGACGCACTCACCTAGTGTAACATAGTCCAATAATCTGTTAATCCGATTAATATTAGATGGATATATTTCGTTCTTACTTCGTATTTGTATTCATTTTATTCAAATCTATTAATCCAATCAACATTTTCTAAAAACACGCGTGGTGTAATGGTTAAAGTCATGGGAAATGGACTCGTCGCCCCGAGTTCAAATCCTGGATGTGGTAATTGCATTTCACTTAGCGCTAATACATTTGGGAAAGGTATGAATCCTACTCTCCTCCAGCTGTGGATAAATAGTAGGGTAGACTGGGCTCTTTAACCTTGGTTAGGCAACCGGTCTATGAGAAGGAAAACTCTGAATTCAAACCTGTTGAACTCCACTTAAAAAATTGACCTTGTGTCACATCCTGCGGAGGGGTTCACTTTATTCATTATTTGTGTGTTCCATTATCAATGGTTCTCCAGCGACAGAGTAGATGTACGATATGTGGAGCAGAATTGTTTTCATGAGATATTAGTGAGATATCTAAGCGTGTGATATCAAATCATGTGACTCAGAAAATACACAATCGCTGTCAAATCGAGGATAACGGTGCAGAGAACTTAGACCTATATATTTAGATTTACTCTGAGATTTTAAAAGTGAACATAACTTCGAGTCAAACATTGCACTTAAAGTAATACAGGCACTATTAAAATGAAATCAAATTGTAAATGTGTTGGTAGATGCGCCAACAGTGTGAAAACCAAATTAGTGGTTAGTGCTTGTATTTTTAAAAAAAAGTTAAAAGAATAGTTGTTCACCATTTTATTATACAGCCTTATAATCACGTTACAAAATTATTTAAGTATTTTTTACTATTTCCTCGATAAATATATAAGATAGTGAGATGTAAAGTTCCCATACTTAGGTAGTAATATCTTATTCATAAAAAGTCATGTCAATATACCCATAGGAAAGGCATAGACATATTGTTGATCATATGGAAATATTATATCTACGATAAGGTAAAGTGAGAATTCGTCCTAGCTGTAGCCGTATCAGGGCTACTGTATGGGTTCACAACATGGGCGTTAACGAAACGATTGGAAAAAAAGATAGTTGTGAATAACACAAATTGTTCATGCTCTCCTGGGAACATTCGTGAACCATATATCTGTTATCAATTTATCCAAAACGCGTAACTGGGCCTACAATAGACTCCGTCACGATAAACAAATATCCATATGTATGTAGTCCAACGGTACACATATTAAACTGAACGTACAAAGTTTTTATCATATATATATATATATATATATATATATATATATATATATATATGTGTGTGTGTGTGTGTGTGTGTGTGCGTGTGTGTGTGTGTGTGTGTGTGTGTGTGTTGTCGATAACAACAGAGACAAGGAAGCCTTTAAACAAGAATAACATTCATTTGATAAAGGGTATCTAACGAACCTGAAAATTTATGACAAAAAATAATAATAATAATAAAATAAGTGAATCCAATACTCCATAATATCGAGTTCATTCATTTATATATTTTTAATGCGTCGTAAGAACGCCCAACTTTTAAAAAAAACATTAATAATATATATATATATATATATATATATATATATATATATATGATGGACACTACGTACGTTCAGTTTAATATGTGTATATATATACATTTTCATTAAGGTGTTACATTTAGGTTTTCCCTAATAAGGCAATTTACTCATGACACTATTCTGCCTTCTAAATCACACTGTCAGAAATGCTAGACATCTAACACTGTTAGAGATGACTGACTGCATATTCCCTAATAAGGCAATTTACTCATGACACGATTCTGACTTCTAAATCACACTGTCAGAAATGCTAGACATCTAACACTGTTAGAGATGACTGACTGCATATCATGCAAAGGGTTAATCTCCATAAAAAGGTTGAGCTGTGTATGACGCTACACTGCATCTGATGGCACAACACATATGGTAACAGTAAAATGCTAATTGTATGATGAGGCTAAAATAAAATTAAGCGTGCAGAATTTGCATGGTCAGTCAATATTTGCATCTGTTCCACAGATTGGATCGCTTGGATCATGCCGGGTATATGCTTTATCTTTCCGTCTGGGGATTGTCTTTCTATGTTCCATATCGCTGTCTTGTTTTTAGGAAAAACACAAAAAATAAGTTTTACATACCCATGTTATACTCTTTGTGAAAAATATGTAAATAAATTCAATTTTGTACCTGAAAACACAGTGCATGAATAGCTAAAGTGTAATCTAGTCTCTGCAGTAAAGCATCTGAGAGCTGACAGTAGGTGTGGCCCTACACATCAGCAAATCAATCTCCCTTATTTAGCACCAATGAAAACGGAATTGACTACCTCGCTGTTCAGTTGATACCAACAATAAGCCACTTTGCATACATTACTGCATAGATAGATAATCTGTAAGTAGATTGATACTTATGACTAGACTAATAGAAGGGAAGATTTACTGACAGAGTGACAATAGCTTCATAAAGAATGAATGGTGTATACAATGAAAATAAAGATAATTATTTCATATTAGTTTTTCTGCAGTTTTCACACATAACAATAAATTCCTTACTTGGCACCAGGAAATTCCATTTGTAAAAGTATTAAATATTCACAGGACTTGGAATATTTATGCTCTCCTCTATTTCTCTCATTCATTCTCACACAGTGACACATACTATATATACTTACCTGACATAGGGCTTTCAGAACCTGTATCCTGTGTTCAGCGGTTTCGGTCATTGGGCCGGTAAGATATTTGATATCAGCGTGATCCCCTTATCCAGCACCTCTCCCTTGTCCAAAAGGGACAAGCGGGCTTTATTGCCTGAGGTGCCTGAGGTGACTCAAGAGAGAAATGCCGAGCGGATTCACGCAATTTCTAAACACTTGCCACGCATGATATTAGGTTTGTGCGTAGTGCCCCACTTTAATGTTCCTTGTCTTCGACTGACATGGTGAGATGTCCGTAAATACTTACTATATATACAGAATCGACCACAAAATACTGAAATATTTTAAAAAATACATAACTTTCTTGTTTTTAATTTAATTTATATAATATTTCTTCAGATATCATAAGTAACCTAAAGAAATTAAAAATGTCAAGTTATAACGTGAAAGAACAAATTAAAATAATAGAATTTTACTATTCAACTATGAGGTTTATGATTTAAGCAACAATCTTTGGTGGCAGAAAGATTTCAAGAAATTCAGAATAAAAATACCCCCCCATTTCACCTGTTTTATCCGTCTTAATTCTTTTTTGTATTATTAGCGTTATTCGGACTATTGTCCCCATCTTCATTGTTATTTGTACAACGTTTCGGCCGATATGCCCTCCGACCTTCTTCAGGTATTTCTTGTCGGACTCGGGAACCTTCTCGGACTCGGGAACCTTCTTTTTTGTAGGTTCAATTAAAGGAGTGTATATAATTGACTATTTCTTAAGACGTTGCTACAGCACAAGAATAATATTTGCGTATAGATAACAGGATTGATCCCAGAAACATTAAGGAAAATCATACAACTTAGTGCACCTTTGTATCCATGAAGGCAATCTATAAGGTATCACTTTTCGCAGATAGCTAAAAATATATTTCTTTGGAGTATATTTTAACACTAAATGATTATATTCTATATCAGTCTTTAATGGGTTACCCAGAGATGCCAAGAGTAATGAATATATACGAAGGTAGTCATTACCGCAATAAGAAATAGACATGACGAGACGAGTTCACATCCTTGACGAGGCTGTTTGCATTTCACATAGCGTTAATAGCATTGGGACAGGATAAATCTAACCATTCTCCCTCTTGCTATGGGTAAAGAGTAGGCCAGACTGCACTATTAACCTTAACTAGGAGAAGGAAAACTCTGAATTCAAATCTGGTCAACTCCGTTTGAATAAATTACCATTTGTTACGTCATGCAGAGACGTTGGTCAACACACACACACACACACACACACACACACACACACACACACCAAGACACTCACACAAACACAGACATCGATAAGAACAAATTAAAACAGGATTTAATATACACTTTTATCGCGTTACCGCCACTACCATATGTGCAAATGTTTATGGAAACGCGAGGTGTAATAGTTAAAGTCGTAGGAAATGGACTCGTCGCCCCGAGTTCAAATCCTGGATGTGGTTATTGCATTTAACTTAGTGTTAATACTCTTGGGAAAGGTATGAATCCTACTCTCCTTCCAGCTATGGATAAATAGTAGGACAGACTGGGCTCTTTAACCTTGGTTAGGCAACCGGACTAGAAGAAGAAAAACTCTGAATTCAAACCTGTTGAACCCCGCTTAAAAATTGACCTTGTGTCACATCCTGGTCGTGCGGAGGGGTTTATATATATATATATATAAGCAAATTTTGGGGCTATTCTATGCGATAAATGCTAAGAAATTGAACTTTCCTTCCTAAAGTCGTTGATACCGCTGTTTTATTTCCTGTAAATGCTACAGTCTTCATCAATCGAACTTTTTATGCACAAATGTAGTGTTTTGAAATGGTTAAAAATTCTTGAATTATACAAACATGATACATGTACAAAAATTAATCGAATCTCCAATGATCTCTTGATTTAAAATCATAAAACAAAGACCAATATAGCAATTACTTTCCCCACTTGTCCAGTTTCCAGGATAGGGGAGACGGAATGGAGTTTTCATCCGTGAATTCCACTATGCACTATATGGCGTAGCGAGAGGTATAACAAACCGATAGAATCAAAACGATTTTTTACCTTAAGCTAGCAAGGCGTAGTGTACAAGTTCAATTCAATCAGAAAATTTCTTAGTATTATCTACGTTATTCAGGCTATTGTCCCCATCTTCATTGTTATTTGTACAACGTTTCGGCCGATATGCCCTCCGGCCTTCTTCAGGTATTTCTTGTCGGACTCGGGACTCGGGAACCTTCTTTTCGAACTCAGGATCTTTCTTGTCGTAATCGGTAGCCATTACGGAACTACGACAAGAAAGTTCCCGAGTTCGAAAAGAAGGTTCCGAGTCGAGTCCCGAGTCCGAGAAGAAATACCTGAAGAAGGCCGGAGGGCATATCGGCCGAAACGTTGTACAAATAACAATGAAGATGGGGACAATAGTCCGAATAACGCAGATAATACTAATATTCAAGCCTCATCTCAAACATTCAGAGAAATAGAAAATTTCTTAGTTTACAATTTCCCGTCCTTTTCTTTAGCTTTGTTGTGATAAGGTCAATAATTTTAATCTTGAATAAATCTACTAATATCAATGATGAAATAGTGAAAATGGGTTCATATAAAAAATGGAAATAATATCACATTTTTATGGAACATATATATATTGATCTTAGAGTCTTTTCTTAGATATAAGAACGTAATCGGGGAATGGTCCCTAATTTCAAGAAATAAATTATTCATTGATTTACCCCACACCACTTGGTCATCCGTTCCATAATTTTTAAAACTTTGCTCCATCCCCATCGTTTATAAAAATGAATTATTCAGTATTAGATAACCCGGAAAGTGTTGATAGTAATAAAACAAAACAGAAAACAGCTAGATCACTGAGGTTAGGCAGAAATGAGCCTGTTCAATACATTATTGGGCGAAGACGTAAGCAACAGTAGGTACTGTAAGAAACCTGAATCATGTTTATCAAAATGACTTGATTCGGCAAACAAGCAAACAACTAGATCAAAGTAATTATTCAGCAATGAACCATAAACGTATAGTTTAATACTTATATGTGTGACCACATTATCAAAACAGGGTAATTTTCACCTTTAGTTGTCAACATTCCTAGCAAATAAGGCAATTAGAGTAACCTCCCTTGACTTTCTCTTTGAACTAAGCCGGTAGCTAATTTGAAAGTCTCCGTGCGAAATAAATACATCTTAGAAACATTTTCGAAAACAATATAACTGTATGCTTTAACACAAAAATATCATAAAATGTGTTATTAATAACAATAAGTTAATTTCAGATCATTTTATGCTAGGAATTTAGCCAATTTACTTTCACTTTGAAACAAGACGGTAGCCATTTTGAATGTTTCCGTGCGAAATATACAAATCTTAGAATCGTCTCGAAAACAATACAACTGCATGATTTAACACAAACATATCATAAAATGTGTTCTTAATAACAATTAAGTTCATTTCAGATAATGCGCACGCAAAATCTTATGCTAGGAATTTTAACAATTAAAAGTGAAAATTACACAAAACAGTTAGTGTAAGCAACATGATTCCTTTGTTTTATCATAGGGACTTGATTAAATTACCTGAAAAGGGTTGATATTCTATAAAAAAAAACAAAAAACAACCAACAATCTGAGTAGTAAACAGATGCTTCATCTCTTAACTTCTGGTTGACCCGGTACATTTAGGAAGATTTGACCAGAAGTCATGTTTAACGTCAATTTTCTTGAAGTCCTACTTTCCATTTTATTTTGTGTTTTTACGTATCAAGTCGTGTACGTTTTTTCCACCGCATTCTTGTTTAATGTACCAACAATGATCATTTAATAGCGTATTTTGGTAACCAGAAATTTCTATTTCGAACTTGTAATGCCAGTAATAAACTCTCGCCAGACATTCGTAAGGGTTTACACGGAATCCGGCTAAATTTGAATTTGCATAAAGAACTATAATACATAAGAAATTGAATGAAAAAAAAACTCGTTTTTTGGTAAAGAAATAAGCATTTCATTTGAAAACTCTGAAATGTATTCTGTCAAATACGTTTCTGCTAGCTATGTATAATAATTTCACCATTGATCTCAACAAAATTTAGATCTATTATTTTGGTCTATTATAGTAGAAGCGCGGGATATAAAGTTTATCATCACTGGAAATGAATTCGGTGACCTGAGTTCTAATCCTGGACTAGACTTATTTCACATAAAGCAAATACTTTTGGGAAATGTGTTGTGAGGTTTTAAGGGGTCAAATGAGAACAAAGCGACGGGTAACAAATGTAGTAAAATGTATTAACAGAAAGTAGACAAATACAATAGAGATAAGTGGAAATTACGTCCGACAATAGAGTTATTGCTTACTCGCATTTGGCTTACTGCTAAGCCACAATTATCCCTGTTACTTATAGTAACCTGTCGGCGCATTCCATTAGTCTTATAGGGTGTATCACCTATAACAAAATGTACGTATTCAATTATTTCCCATCCAGCTATGGGTAAATAGTAGGGCAATTTATCTTTTTTAATCTTAGTTAGGCAACCAGACTAGATGAATGAAAATGGAAGGTTTGCACACACACATACACACTCACACTCACACTTACACTCTCACACACATACGCACAGTCATATATATATATATATATATATATATAATATATATATATATATATATATATATATCCAAGTTATCTTTAAATCCACCAAGCAAACAAATATATTTACTTCTGGATTTAAAAAAAAACTATTAAAAGTGCACAATATAAAGAGCTAAACATACGTTTAAAAACGAATGGCTTACAATTTCCTCCGTTTCTCGCCGTGAAGATTCGTGCTACGGTGAGAAACTGCAGTCGGAAATGTTTAAGCAATTTGTTTTTAAACGTATTTTGCAAAATGTTGCCAAAAAAAAAAATGATATGAATTCAAAACGAAAACCTTGATGTTGCAAAAAAAGTTAAGCGTTAGTTTCAAATATGAGCACTTCCGCCACGCTTATCTCGGTCACCGAATCATGTATCTCTTATTGTAACAGTTTTGAAAAAAGAAGACATAGTCAAAGTTCGACACAAGATGAATTCTCTTAATCAAACAGGATGAGTATTTGCAACATCAAGGTTTTCTTTTGAATTCATATGACTTTCGTCTCCGCTCTAGATAGTACGGAGTATAAACAAGCTCTGAATATGATTTTTATAAAATCGAAATATTGTTCAATATCAGCTATGAATATGTTATAAAATGTTTTCACTTTAACAGCATATTGTGTTGTTTTCATATCCTTATATATATAGTTGAAAGAAGTGACAAATAAAAGTTTTAGCTTTTATTCATTTATTTGGGAACGATATTACTACAAATGGTTTCCTGCTAAAAGCATTCATCAGGTAAACGAAATTTTTTTTTTTAAATGACGGAAATGGTGTAAATGGTCAAATGTGTGTGTTTTATATATATATATATATATATATATATATATATATATATATATATATATATATATATATGTCGTATCTTCTGTGGTTTGTACAGTCTTGCCTCGCAACTTACTCAACCCAGGTTTTATTTTATTGATAAGTAAAAATAAATCAGTCGTTTTGTTCGAAACTGTATCAGCCACAGGTCGTGTTCACAAAGAAGAAAATAAAACAAAAGGAACCCGATGATAAAACTGTAGGCATGTATTTATTAATGACAATTAATTTGATCCAACCATATGACGGCGTTTATTACACTTGGCCTTTGAGCCTAAGTCAATTAGGAATCGACCATATCGCACGGAAAACAGATGCAAGACTTGGCCCCTTGTCTAACTCATTCTGCGTCTAAAAGCAAAATTCCGACTCTTCTATGTTATTCTTGTAACAAAACATTTTCGATGGTTGGTTGGTTGGATTTTACGGCATGTTCACCTTGGATTATTTTATGCCGAAAACTTTTTTTTAAATTTATTTTTGTTGCGTATTCAAATGTTTCCAGATGTGGTTTTAAAGTCACGCCCAGGCCACTAACATACTCAGCCACCGCCTTCTAGCATATATATATATATAAGAGGTTGGTGTTTGCCATAGGCTCAAGAAAATAATATGTGCTAGGGTTTGACGTGATCAGCTGATTCATCGACCGTCTACTTCAAGTAAGGTCCAAGGTGAAGTGTTGCATCACATGGACTGCTTAGCCACAGATATTCCGTCCTTAAGCATCAAGGTCACCACCCACAGCAAACAGTGGGCCCCATTGCAGAGGTACACTCGGCGTCTTCTACGGTCTCAGCCGTCAGGGATGTTGTCGATGCTGGGCAAAGTCAATGTGCATCACTCGTCTGTCCAAGTCATGGATCCTTCCTTGAAAATACGTCGCCTGGATTTCCGGAAAAAAAACCGTTTTTTTCCCACGTTGACCGCCATAACTAAATTAACTTAAAAATGATATACTTTTTCTTTAGTTTCTGACAAACGTTAAAAAACTAAGACTTTCATCACCTTCGAAAAGGTCTCTCTTTCTATTTTATCACATATCAGAAAATCCTACTCCTTCTTGTTTAGCTATCCTTTTGATATTACAGTTCACACACACCCATATGCATACATATACGCTACTTACACTTGCAACCATTCACACTGATACACCCACTTATACACCGGACCTCTCGGCTGGGTCGTTAGAATGCACCGACTGCACCTCTGCAGAGGGGTAAGACTCCCCCAATGGGGCCACCCATTGGCCGTCGGTTGCGACCCTTGATGATTAAAGATAGAACCCAGGTGGTTGAGCAGTCCATGACTTGCAATACTCCACTTTGGCCCTTTCTTGGGTTAGACGGGCGGTCGGAGAGGCCTCCTCCGATCAATTGGCTGGTCACGTCAAGCACCTATATGATTGCTCCAACCCTATTGTTCTCATGGCAATCCCCAACCCTTTTTATCATATGGTACTAGAAGGCTGGGGCCGAGGGTCTACATGTCCTGGGAAGGACGTTAATGTCTCTTGATGGTGAGGTTCCAATTCTGGAGGTTTGGGGAATGTGAGCACCCCTTCATCACCCCTGACCCACTCTGACTTGGGGTGGTAGAACCTGTTAGGGTCCCATCTATGGGTTAAATAGAAAAATGTGTTAATAAAAAATATTGAGTATCCATTAAAAATGAATTTATTTCAAAATGTTATCGGCATTAAATGACGCACTGAGGTTGCTATGCCGTAAAATAAACCATACCAAACCAAGCCACTTATACGTACATATACATACTCATATAGACTTCGTGTTAATGCCCTTAGGAAATATGAATCCATCTCTTTTCAAAACCATTCCAGTTATCGGTAAATAGTAGGATAAACTGGGTTAATTAGCCTTTGTAAGTCAATCAGTCTATAAGAATGAAAACTGAGTTAAAACCAACGGTACTCCGCTTAAAATTGACTTTGTTTTTCATTCCGCCCGAATGGAGAGGTTGAGATATATATATATATATATATATATATATATATATATATATATATATATATATATACTCATATAGACACGCTCGTATATGAACATTATTGCGCCTAAATATTTTCAGCCAGAGACAGACGAACTAATAGCGCAAGTAAAAAAAAAAAAACTGGCCATTGAACCGAAGATCGTACGATCTCTATTTACCTTCTAGCCAAAATCATTTCCCGTAAAATCAAAATTGTCATAATTGTAGGTTACTCAGATTTCACATGGTAATCTTGTATTTATAAAACGTTTAATCTTTGATTTTCTTCTGATTAATAATTCTGTTTACGTAATTTTTCTAGTGAACAAGTACCGGCCAGACCCACCAGACACCACAAGAACCTGCAATTAGGATGACGACAGACTGACCAGAGCGAGATGTGGCCAATTTGATCACGGGTCAGAGAAGGCTCAAGTCGGTTGGGCGTTCTTGTCTGAGGCCGAATACATCAATTACCGGAGACAAAAATTCCATTTCATATATTCTTCAGGGCGAATCTTTTAAGCAGTCACTAAAAGCGTTCTCATATTATGCCAATAATTATAGCTACATTTCTCGTTTTAATCTAACTTTTCAAACCGTCTGACCTGTAGTTTTCTCTGTTGTTAATTTAATGCAAAGTATAAGTACTGTCAGCGAAGAGGCAAATTGTCGATGTCAACCAGACAGGGAGTCTATCACCCTTTCTTGCGCTATATCCCGGTGATCATTTTTGCTGAGGTGGAGCGCTACACATAGTCAAATCCCGGAGGCTCTACTGCACAGGTCAGATTACCCAATCTGTGCTACTCATGCGCTTATTTATCGGACCAGTATCGAACTTGTGATTCCTAGGCAGATGATCTACTTACTAAGTTAAACCTTTCCAAATTTAATGTACTCAGTCTCTTAGATTATATACTCGGATATATATTTCCTGTTCTTTCCAGGGAGAGTCCTCATGGTGAAGTGGCTAACTTGCCGGTCTATGATATCGTGGTGAGTGAGTTCAAATTTTCGGAATAATACTCTTTGGAAAACATATGAACCTCTCAACTAGCAGATATGGCTTAAATATTACCTCTGCTCTTCTACGAGGCATTAAATAAACCCCGATGTTTGATATGCCATTAAAGAAACCAAACGAAGTCGAACCTTTTCTTTATTAACGATTTGTAAAGTTTGGTATAAGGCAATATTTCTGGAGCAGTTAGCGAGAAAAGAGCTCACAATTACAGAATAATTTTGAATAATTTTTGATTGATTTTATCGATTGGTTGATTTTAAAGGCATGTCGATCCTTCTAGATCATACTATTATGGAATCAAGTTTATTGTATATTCAATTTACAATTTTTGTTTAGTTGTTACTTCAGAGGGTTTTTGTTGGCACAGGATCCTCTCGAATACGAATACTTTTTATACATATCTATTTGACCCATAGATGGTACCCCACCGAATAGGTAATCCTAGTCAGAGTGGACTTGGGAGTAATGGAAATGAACTTTAGCCTCACCAGTTTGTGTATATTAACAACCATTGATAAGTTGACTGCACGGTTTTGTATTTTATATAAGGATGAGTGTAAAATGGGAGATTTCACTTTCTTCTAAATAATAGTTTTATTTTCCCGCCGAAAAAGAGTAGAAAAAGAGCACTAACTATTTGTGGGAGGAGATTATTTGGATGCAGACCTTTCCCAATGTGGTTGATGTACCACCAAACCAACCAGATTAAACCAAACTAAATTAAAATTATATGTGTATGGTATATAAAAACTAGGAGACGCATGATATAATGGTTACAGTTGTGGGAAATAAATTTGTTGACCCGAGTTCAAATCCGAAACTAAGTTGTTTGCATTTCACAGAGCTCTAATATTCTTGGGAAAGGTCTGCATCCAAATAATCTCCCCCCAGATATAGTAAATGGGTCTTATAGATTAGACTGTTTAACCTTAGCTAGGTAATCCGTGTTGGAGATGGAAAGTTTCTTGGTACAAGGTGATTCTAGGCTGGTCCTATTCTCTAACAATAGTTTGTTGTAGAGTTCAGGTTCCGTATGAGAGCTAAATTTTTAATTTTTATAAACAGAGCAAATTTATTTGTGAATAAAAAGGCCTTAAATACCATGGCTATCGTGATTATGGAACATTTCCACACGTCAACGAGTGGAAATGGTCCATAATCACGATACTCATGGTATTTAAGGCCTTTTTATTCACGAATAAATGAATAAATAAATCGATCTATCTATCTATCTATCTATCTATCACTCTCTCTCTCTCTCTCTCTCTATATATATATATATATATATATATATATGGGAGAAATATGAGGAGGTTAATCCGACAATATGTGGAGAAAGGTAAACAAACACAGGATGTTATGGAAACTGGATGTTATATCTATCTATCTATCTATCTATCTATCTATATATATATATATATATATATATATAATATATATTATATTATATATATATTAAACTAAGTTATGATTTATTGAATGATTTTAACGGAATCAGAACCTAACTGGGTTTATTTTTTATCAAAAATCGGGAATTATCGGAAATTAGGGAATCGCTCGCATTGTAGGTTTATAGTTACTAAAATTCTAAAGAAAATATAAGAAAGAAGAAAAATGAAGAAGAGATTAAATGATACCTACTTGTGGTCTTAAAGTAACACACTGGAATTTTTCTTCCGAGTTATATAGCCTCTTACTTCTTTTCAACATTTCATTAAATTGCATTTATGCTAGTAGGCTGGATCCTAGTATGGATATTGGGTGAATCTCCGTTCTTATGTTTTTTCCCCTTGGGAAATCCTCATCTGTGTTTGTTGTTGTTTTATTAACGAAAACAAAAATGAAGGTATTTTCAGACGTCTTTTATTCAGCCCAGTTTAACCATAGATGGCCAGAAGAAATAACAATCTTGGAGACATGTCTGCCTTCTTGAAACACCTTCCATTTTTACAACCAAACTGACCAACCAGGTAACAACCATAAGGTCAATTAAAAGCATGAGAAATATTAACTCAGAATTAATGTTATTTCAAAATTTCTACTCTACAGTTCTGAAGCTTTGGATAGTGTAGAGTAACCCTTCATTGTTATTACTCCCAGGTCCACTCTGACCTATATGGTTTCAAGTGAATAATAATAATAATATCAACTTTTTCTTTTTAAACAATTATAGCTTCATGTGACTACTACAACATCCATATTTGTAAGTTTTGTAGAAAGGCAAGATTTTCAATATTGATTTTCAAACTTAACCATAACCAGAGTAGACCCTTTCGATTGTTACACCAACTTCCTACCGTACATTTTTTGCCATTTTGTTTATTAAGAATGGGCATTTGTGTATTAAGTCCGATTTGATTTGTGGTGTAGTTTCTGGCTGCAAATGGAGAACATTTTCTTCGACAAAGACGGCACTAAATTGACATTTTTTTCTTGTTTTCTGACAAGGGAAATGATTTAAGGAAATTGTCTTTGAAAAACTAACATAATAAAGATTTATTTCTCTTCGAAAACGTTTTTAAATGAACTTTCAACAAAAATTATAAATTTTTCTTTAACTGCATTTAAAATTCTTTAATTTTCTTTCAGCTTGTCACAACTCTTATTCAATATTCTCTTCGTTTGTTTTTTGTTCTTTTTGTTGTTATTGTTTTTTTCATTTTTTTTCTTTTTGCTTTTAATTTTTCTTTTATTTCATTCATGCTTCAACTTTTCTTCCTTATACCTCATTTCTCTTCTCTCTATTTGATTTATGAATTTTATTTTTCATTGTCTTACCTTTTCTTTCTTTCTTTCTCTCTTCTTTCTTTCTTCTTTTTTCTTTCTTTCTTTCTTTCTTTCATCCTCTTTGTTCCTTCTGTTTTCTTCTTTTTCTCTTATTTAATTCAATGTTTTTAATTATTTCTCATTCTCCTTGAGCTTCTTTGTCCTATTTTTTTCTAATTATCATCTTTTACATAGAGAGAATTCTATTTCGAAGCCTATTGTGAAAATTATATTTTACCGTATTTTTCTTTCAACCAGGAATGGTTATTTGGTTTAAAAACTATCTATAATGTATGAATCTGATAGGCATCATGCAGTAGTGAGTTATATATATATATATTATATATATATATATTGGGGAGAATTGTCCGCTAAAAAAAGCCATATCATAAACATATCGCTTGTGTATCTACTTCTCATACTGTCGTGTAGTAGTCACTATAAGAGAAATAGGAACCTACTTCTAAACAAAACGAAAAGATCTAAGAAGGTCCGGTTGGTGTAGGGGTTAAGACGCTCGCTTGTCAGCTTGACAGTCGGGTTTCGAATCACGCACAAGGCGGTCTTTCTATCTATAGCTCTGCTTAATAGGCCGAAATGTACATACAGAGATTGATTTTTCTCGATTTGTTTAGCCTTACATTTAATTGGTATGCCCGGCTAATTAATTAATTAATTATTAATTAATTAACTTTCAAAATTAGGTACGACTTCAATTAAGCACATATTCTCTCCAAAAGTGTCGGCTAAAAAAGCCATATCATAAACACATCGCTTATGTATCTACTTCTCATATATATATATATATATATATATATATATATGGGAGTAAAATGAGGAAATTAATCCGACAGTAAATGAGGAAAATGTAGAACAAACATGGTACGTTGCAATGGATAGAAATTTATTAGTCGTAGTGTCGATGTTCGAACATTTCGGTTTATAAAGACACTTTCGTCAGGACAATGAAACTAGTCATAGACAAAGAATTATTTATGTAGTTGGAAAGATGATGGATGTTTTGAATTTATTGAGTTTATATATATATATATATATATATATATATATATATGTATGTAAAATGAAAGGAAAATTAATCTGACAGTATGAATTTGATATATTGAAAAAACAAATGATGTTTACAAATGCTTGGGATCATCAGGAGAGAATTATACAATTTTACACTTTTTATACAATTTTATATCAGGCTCTTGTGAGTCTTATTATGAGCTGTAATGCCTCTGATTTTAAAAAAATAAAAATAAAATTCATTTTATTTTTAACATTGATAACGCATTTTTTGAAAAATTCCAACCTTGACTAAGCGTTCTGTTTGCGCATTCTTCTTCTAACGTTCATTTCATCCCGGATTTGCTCTTGTTGATGACTGATATTCCGAGGACCTCACAACAGGGGGGGGGGGGGGCGATGTGCACTTAAACCGTTGAGAGGAAGGCCCCGAAATGATGCACATTCTCTCCTGATGATCCCAAGCATTTGTAAACATCATTTGTTTTTTCAATATATCAAATTCATATATATATATATATATATATATATATATATACATATACGTAAGGTCTTCAAAAGCGATGGGGATGCGAGGAAACTGTTCGTGTGATTAATGACAACAGTGTTGTATTTGTTATGCATGCACCTGCACCTGCCATTGCAAGCGCCTCGCTATAGATACTTGTTTAATCTTTGAAATAATCTAAACATCATTGACAATAAACAATAAACCTTTCTATGATTTCTGAATATTTTTGTAGACCTTACCTTTAAGATTACACTCACACACACACACACACACACACACATTATATATATATATATATATATATATATATATATATACGAGGAAAAGGGGTTGGAATGAATCTGACAGAATGAGGTAAAATATAAGGAATGAAAGAACAAAACTCAGACAAAAATGTGTAGATTATTTCGCGGGAGTTTGGAACTCGGCTTCTTCAGCTTTATTGACTTGTAGGATCCGAATAATTCAATAAAGCTGAAGAAGCAGAGTTCAAAACACCTGCGAAATAATCTACACATTTTTGTCTGAGGTTTGTTTTTTCATTCCTTATATTTTACCTCATATATATATATTTATATATACTAGCAAATATATGCACCCTCCGGGTGCAAGTATTTTAGTTAAATTTTATAATAAAATATGATATTAAATTAGAAAGGCTGATGAAACTGAATAATAATGTAGATAAAAAGATTTTGAACAGAGGGGGTATGATTGAAAAATAGAACAACTTTGAAACTAACTCTTCTATCATTTTCCGTTACTCCCGTCTTTCATTGGTAAATTTTCCTAATTAAACTGTTTAGTTAAAATAGGAAGTAAAGAATAATATTACAGTTATTTCTTCTTGTTAAGGGATTTCTCTTAAGATTTATTGAAGAGATTTTGCTCATATTCAATAAGATAAAACCAAACAATTAGAAATCAATAATACTAAGCATATATTTATTAAAATCAATTTTTTAAGATCAATATGCAAATTAGCCTTCCCATTCATACTGTAAACCTCTATTTGTTGTATATATAAATACAATTGTATGTTATTAGCATGTAGATATGGTCAACAGTGTAAGTAATGTAAAACAATTTATTAATAATTAGGTTTTAAAAATAAAATCATGGAGAATATGATGTAAATACTAAAGGAATTGTGACTTGTATAGTAATATAGTTTCGGTTACAGACAGACAAACCCACAATCTCCATTATAATAAGATATATATATATGAAAGTAAACAAACAGGCTAATGTCTGTTTGAGATGGCGACAGCCGACAATTTGGAAGAATAAGTGCTTAATTGAAGTCATACCTAATTGAAATTAATTTGTTGATAATTAATGAATTAGGTGAGCATATCTGTTCAAATATAAAGGCGTAGACTGCTCTGTGTGTGATTCGAACCCTGAACTAGTGTAATGGTTAGAATCCCCGCCTGTCAGCCTGGCAGTTCAGGGTTCGAATCACACACAGAGCAGTATCCTGTCTATAACTCTGCTGGTGAGGCATAATATGCGAAATATTCATACTGAGATCGACTTTTTCTCGATTAGTTTACGCCTTTACATAAGCATTATATATATTATATATATATATATAATATATATATATATATATATATATATATATATACTAACTGAATTAAGTGTCTGTGTCAGGAAGGGATATATGACTTGTATTGTTGAATGTTATTTTCCAGCGTATTAGGAAAATTCACACTGAACGAATTTAAATGAGTATTGTCACTACACAATATTTCATTTCATTATGCATGCAACTGTTTCAGAATAAAATTGATATTGAATAAAGGATTCTGATAAAAGTTTCCGGGTAAATTTATGTTTATCCGAGTATCATAACGTGCTATTTTCAGCTTATAATATCTATTCGTAGTAAAAATGAAAAGTAAAGAAAAAAGAAAAGAAAAACACATTTACTGGTAAAAAATTATTTGCAGGTGTCAGCTATTATGTTTCAATGTACAGAATATTTTTATTTATTTCTGAATAAATTCAAAATCTATAGATGAGAGAAACATATATTTGATTAACACAATATCCCATATGAGAGAATGAATTGTTATTTTAAAACTTTATATGTTATATTGACACCTTGACATTATATAATTGAAAAATTGAAAGAAAGTATAATAAAAAATCCTAAACAATAAGGATTCCATTATGTCTAACCAAATTTTGTTTGAATATATATATATATATATATATATATATATATATATATATATATATTATGGACTCTCTCGTCGATTTTCGACGTATGAGGGTTCACACACAATGAACACCCACACAGTGATTTGTTTATAGTGGTGAAGGCTTGTGTTGGACCATCCAGAATTTTTGGCACAGTCGATAGGAAAGAATTGGTACATCAAGGGTTGCCACAAACCCAATCAACGACCAACCTCAGCAATTTTGAATTCAGAGTTATCCCTCTCCTAGACTGGTTACCTACCCAATATATATATATATATATATATATATATATATATATATATATATATAGTATGAACAAAAATTCATAAGACAAATAGGAATATTTCTTATATGTTATTTATTCTTAACTAGTTTCATCTAAGGTCATCGTCAGGAGAAGATTTCTTGTTTGAAGAAATTGTTTTTAGAGAGTTTTTTGAAAGGGAGCATTATAAAAGAACTATAGAATTTGAAATATTTTTGAGGGTTTGACATGCTATTATAATCCGGGTAGAGGAGTGTGTTAGTAGTAGCAATTCCATCTGTTCCGTGAAAAAAAAAACTCTTTGAAGTGTTTTTTTTAATACTCTTATATATGTGAGGGAGAGTTCTTAGGAGTTGTGTATATGACCATATATGTATACATATAAATGTATGTGTGTGCATACATATATGTGTGTGAATGTGTGTGTGTGTGTATCTCGGTACTGTGCGCGTGACTTTTAGATTTTTAAATAGGTCAAGAGTGGTTTGTTTGATGTGGGGCGGTCGGTATTTGTTTATTTAGGTGTTATTGGCCCCCTTCATATTTGTCGCCCCGACTTTTTAATATTGTTACCAAGGTAATGAGTCTATTTTCTGATTAAAACCAAACGGATAGAAACTTTTAATCTTTTTTATCCATTTGTACTCGTGGTTTTCGATGACAGATTTAGTGTCAGTATCTTTTTGGATTCTTTCGATAAGGGTAAATTTGGCGTCTCTGTTAAAGTCATGGTCATCTAGTCGGAAGTGTTGCTCGACGGGGATGAGCTTGCTATGATCTGTATTCTTATGCGACATCTGTAATTATTAAGCATAAAATAAAATGCCCACTCAGACTTCCCAATATATATATTGATTTCTATGCAACTTTGGTATTGATTGTGGTGTTTCGGTTTTATTTTTGGTAACAGAGTTCCAATGGTGTAGATTTTAATAATAAATACTATTTAATTATATCCGTTTAGTAGGGCCGGGTTAGCTTAATCGGTAGAGCATTCGGCTAAGAATCGCAAGGTTCCAGGTTGGATACCGGCCCTCGCCAACTCAGCAGGGGTTAGCGAGTCCGCCAAGTCGTTCACTACGAAATAGTGAGTTTGATTCCCGCTGCTCACGTGGAAGTTGTTTTACTACTCGTGGTGTAATTGAGGATTAGCGGACATGTGAGCAAAACATACATTGACCAACTCTGCGCAGACACAGAATGCTATACAGAGGACCTCCTGAGAGCAATGAATGATAGGGTAAGATTGGCGAGAGATTGTCATAGATATCCATGATTAAAATCCTAATTACCTGTAATTAGAAATTAATTAAGTGAAACTTCCCTTGTTTTTTCCTATGGTCAAATGAAAATGTTTACTCCAGTTTAAATAACTTATTTGCACAGTTTGGGAAAACTTTAAATTAATGAAATTATTTTATCATGTAATTTTTCCAACAATCTAACCTGGGCTCAACGGGTGACCCAACGGTTCACGTTTTTTTTTCTTATAATATATATATATATATATATATATATATATATATATATATATAATCCAAAAGTCCAGAGAAGAAATCTTCCTTAAAAACAACTTGCCGCTGTTTGAGAGCTCAATGTGTGCTCTTATTGTTAGAGTCACAGGGCAAATTTATAATTAAAGAAGTAACAAAAGACTTAGAGATTTTGCATTATAGACTATTTCGGGGAGCTTAGACAAAGTGTCTAATTCTCCTGACTCATCAGATGCGAATGATGAATTCTTTATTACTTTTAAGGCATTAGAAAACAGATTATATATATATATATAATATATATATATATATATATATATATATATATATATATATATATAACTCAATCAGCCAAAACCCCATGGATTTGAACAAAGATGTGCTCAGTAACTAAATTATGATAATGCACTTCTTCTATCACATTAAGAAATAAAGAAACCTGTCCAAGATAAAAGAAACTTCTGTTTCATGTTATTAACAATTACCAGGTTTGCATTGAACAGGAATGATTCGAGGTTCTTACGCCTTCGCTTTCTAAGAAGTAGTCTGGAGGGAAAAGAAAACCCCTCTAATTTTCCTGTTAAAACATCTTGGAATTACTTCTTGGAACCCACTTCTCTGTGTCTGCAAGTAGATACCACCTCCATACGTTCATATACTAGCTATTCTGGATACAAAGTAATCATCCCCAAGACCAATCTACGCTCTTTGCTATATGTAGGTCTATCCACCACCCCTCATATTAGACATTACGACCTTTGTTCTTTTATATTCACACACGCACAATCACTTGGCTTATTTTGTATATTATCAAATAAGAAGTTATCATAAAGACTCTTTTTCTATAGGTGCTCAGTGGACCCAAATTATATGTTGCGGTATACATTGTGCTTCTACCTCTGCTGAATATAAATTCTTTGTCATTTTCCATTCACATGAAATGTCAAACTAGCACTAAAGTTACATTGGGCCAGATCCAAGAATTCTTACCGTTAAAATCATGTTCTTTGTTTAACAATTAAATTATCTTTACAAAATTTCAGCTTGCTTCAGCATGGAAAATACTTACGCAGTAATTTTATAATCTTTCACTACCTACATTTTTTTCTTAGAAATTTTAACGTTTATGTCGTAACATCTTTCCTCGAAAATGTTGAGGGTATAATTATATTTATACGAGGAATATCAGTGCAATTTTCAGGATATGATACACAAACACACACAACATGGATGTCAATTATTTTCCCCTTATAAAAGGAATGGATAACAATGTTTATATATATATATATACATACATATATATATATATATATATATATATATATATATATATATATGTGTGTGTGTATGTATGTATGTATGTATATATATATATAGTCAATGAATGAAGAAACAACTTTGGATTTGCCTCATGTAATAATAATTGATTTAAACTGCGAGTTGTAGCATCTACAGACAATATATATATATATATATATATATATATATATATATGTGTGTGTGTGTGTGTGTGTGTGTAGAATTAAACAAAAGACACATCTCCTGTTTAACAATTTTATTTTTGATCTTTTCGAGTTTTCTGGACAACTTTTTAATATTTGGGTGTAATTCGTGGATAAGTCCACCAAAGTTCAGGTCCCGTGTACTTTCGGCACTTCGAAGTGCCATCATCAGGGGTGATGGGTTCCAGTTTTTTTTTAATTATATTAATGTGGAGGCTGGAAGGAGAGGAATTGATGAGAAAGGTGTTATAGGCATTTTAAAATGTTTGTACTGCATTGGAAATTAATATATATATATATATATATATATATATATATTCAGCTATTTATACAGATGTGAGATTTGTTGTATTAATCCATGCATTCTCCCTCCTTTAGCATTCAACTATGGTAAAAAATAGGGTGCCGCTCACCGGCAAAACTGCAGGTGGTACACAATACACCCATAGAAACACACACACACACACACACATGTATATATATATATATTGCAAATAAATACCTACATAGACATACACACATGTTCGCCGGCAAATACTCATACAACATACGCACAGACATGTATACCTATACATACGTGAATACATACACACACACTCATATACACGCGTGTATGTTCATACATCCAAGTTTTACGCGCATTCATATACACACCCAACACATGCGCATATATATTTGCACAAACACAAACACACACTCATATATATATATATATATATATATATATATATATAATCAATAATATAATATATTATGGATATTAATCTTGTAACTATCAGTTTCATGCTTACGCAATTCTCAGACAAGAGTCAAATGGTGGATATTTTTTTTTTAAACAGTAGTTTTTTAGCGTTTATATAAATATTGCATATTCTATATTATATATATATATACATATATGTGTGTGTGAGTGTGAGTGAGTATGCCTGTGTGTGTGTATGTGTGTGTGTGTGTGTGTGTGTGTGTGTGCAGTTACACATAACCATGCACTCTTAAAGAAATTACTAATGCCTCTACCACGGAAATGCAAATGCGCCACTCGGACACTAATACCCATTCATATATTCTCATACAAAAAAACATAGATATATATATATATATATATAACCACTAACACAAATACACACATACGCGTACACACAGACACCCATACATGTGTCTATGTAAATAACTAAATTTATATATATATAATATATATTTGTGTGTGTATGTATGTATGTATATAAACTGACTAGAGTATATATATATATATATATATATATATATATATATATATATATATATATATTTGTGTGTGTATGTATGTATGTATATATACTGACTAGAGTATATATATATATATATATATAAATATATATATATATATATTTGTGTGTGTATGTATGTATGTATTTATACTGACTAGAGTATATATATATATATATATATATATATATATATATATATGTGGTGTGTGTGTGTGTGTGAGTGTATGTATGTATGTATGTATGTATGTATATAACTGACTAAAGTATATATATATATATATATATATATATATATATATATATATACATATACTTGTCTCTTTATTATATATTTATAGTTGTGTTTTCGCCACTACTTGAGGCGCAAAAGTAGACTTCATCCTTCAAATCTGTCTGTTAATGATTTTTGTCGCATTTCAATTGGCCAATTCTGACGCTGACGCATTTTAAATTAGACTAATCAAAGACTGACACGGAAATCTAGTCACAAGAATCTGTGTCTTCTTTTTCAACCAATCATCTGCATGGAATTTTTCTTATTTCTTGGCAAACGTCTAATGTTTGCTTGGATGTCATTAGCCTTATAGACTACTTTCTCGTCTCTAAACCATGTAGTACTGCCTAGGAAACCATATTGACACAAGTGGTCTTAGTGTAGTGAGTTCGATCCTGAGTGGGTCAGAGTTTTTGGTGACCTGATGCCAGTATAAGGCAAACAGAGATAAGAGCTTCGTTTTTTTCATATTTTACTGTTAATTCTTTTCTTCTTTATCTTCTATTCAATTTTATTCTTGAGTTACTTTCATTTTTGTTGTTATTTTTTGTTTTTTGTTTTTACTTTTTAGCTTTTTTATACTTTTGTTATTTGATGTCAAACGCAGCCAAGCAAAAATCAAAGAGAATTATCAACAGACATTCTGGTTAGCGTCCAATTCGGTGACATATACACACACATGTACACGCACTTGTACACACACACATACACACACGCACACGTTGACATACACATTCACAAACAGAAAGAGATAGATTGTTACAGTGAACGAGAGAGAGAAAGAGGGCGAGAGAGATAGGCAGAGAGAGAGAGAGGCAGAGATAGAGAGGGGTGGAGAATGGAAGAGAGGGAGAGGAGTGAAAAGGAAGAGAGAGAGAGAGAGAGAGAGAGAGAGAGAGAGAGAGAGAGAGAGAGAGAGATAATTTCATACTTACTTCCGTGGTGAAATTATCTTGGGAGCTGGGAAAAGCTTTTTAGCGAAATGGCGTCTGGCTTCAGCAAGCGACCTGTGACCGAAGAGTGAAAAATGTAGACCAAGTCAAGGAAAATCAATCATTTTTGCTGATATATCTACATTTCTCACTGTCGATAAATGAACCCTCGAGTACATAAACAACAATAAGTTGTAAGCAAATCGAAAACTCACAACAAATTCTTATAAATAAGGTACATTGCCCTTTCTTCCTTGAAAGGATATGTTTTTGTCGATAAGGCCCAGGTTCAAATTATCACCATACTTTCTTTGATATGAAGGTGTGACCTGCCAAACAGATAACGGCACAGAGAATGGACTCGGCCAACCGAACTCAAATTCATTTTTGAGCAGTTTACATTGACTTGGGCCGGTGCAGCTCAGTTGGTAAAACATCCACCAAGGAACCACATATTTAACCCATAGATGGGACCTAAACAGGTACTACCACTCCGGGTCAGAGTGGACCAGGGAGCAATGGTGATGAAGGGGTGCTCCACATTCCCCAAACCTCTAAAACCGGAACTTCACCATCAGATAGAGTTTAACGTCATTCCCAGGACATGTAGACCCTCAGTTACCTTTTTCTATCACCCATATGATAAAAAGGAGTTGGGGCTTGCCATAAGGGCAATAGGATTGGGAAAATCATATAGATACCATCCCTGGGCAACTCAGCACATGAGTCGCACGCCTTGGATCTGTGTGGCAAAGTGGGGAGCGGATGGTTGATTTTGCGTTCCACCTTAGATTCAAAAGCAATATCCCTGGTCTATCGCTACTGAATAAGGGATAGAATCGCTCGCTGTTCTGTTGATACCGACAATAAGACTCTCCACCTACTTTACTTTATACTACACTAACTTTGACCGCCCTGTCGGCTGGATGTTAAAATACACTGACTGCACCTCTGCACAGGGGTCATAATCCCCCAATGGGGCCGCCTGTTGGCCGTTGGTGGCGACTCGTTATGCTTAAATATAGAACCCATATTGAACAGTCCATGACTTGCAATACTCTACTTTAGCCATTTCTTGGGCTAGACTGGCGGTCAATCGGCTCCTCACGTCAAGCCCTAACACCTATATGATTTCCCCAATCCTATTGCCTTTTTTATTATATCGTTGCTAGAAGGTGGTGGCTGAGGGTCTACATGTCCTGGGAAGTACGTTAAACTCTATCAGTTTTGGAGGTTTGGGGAATGTGGAGCGCCTCTTTATCCCCATTGCTAGTGTTAGTAACTGTTAGTATGTATTTATAAAAAAACATTGAATATCCATTAAGAATGATTTTATTTACAAACTATATCCGCATTAAATGACACACCGAGGTCGATATGCCACAAAACATAACAACCCAAAACCAAACCAAACTGACTTTGAATTTGAAATCCAGCTAGACTAAAGAGGTTATTGGTTGGTTGGTTCGTTGATTTAATGGCATATCAACCCTTGTGAGTTGTTTATTTATATATTCTATTTGTTTTTTAACAGTGTGTATATTAATAGAATGATAGAAATAATTATGTATTAATAAATTGGTTTAACTAATTTTCATTAATTTCACATGTATTGAATCGCAGTCAACGCTTTCTAGCACCAATATGATAAAAATGTGGATGCGTGTATTGTAATGGTTACTGTCGTAGTAAATGGACGGCAAACAGAGTTCAAATTCTGGATGAGGCTGGTTGCATTTAACATAGTGCTATTACACTTAGGTAAGGTATGCCACAAAATACTCTCCATCCCGCTATGCGCAGATTGGTTCTTTAACCAAGGCAACCTGTCAAGTTGAAGGAAGACCTTAAATTCAAGCCTGTTAAAATCTGCTTAAGAAATAGCGCCATGTTTCGCTTCTAAAAGACTGCATCATAAAATTTTTTAAAAAAACTTTAAAAATTCAGCATCCTAAAGAATTATTTGGAAATAATTTTCATAGTGAGGTCTCTCTTTTCGTAGTTTTAAAAACAATAGTTTTCATTGAATTAATACAAAAAGAGTATTCTTTATGATTCAATTGACCTATTTTTATTCACTTAACAACTTAGTAGTGAATTTGGCTAAGCTGTGTAACTTTCCTGTGAGAAATTGATATAAAGTTTTCACTGAAAAAGTCAAAGTGTGAAACATCTTATCTCCTTTTTAAATCCGTATTTTCAACATGCCTAATAATTAGATATTTAAGGGAATGATTTTTCCTAATTGGACTGTAACTATGATTGATAACATAATATCAATCATAATTGGAGCACAAGATTGTTAAGATCTGCTAGGATACTTAAAAGCATATTGGAGATCAGACTTCAGTGAAAAGCCACCTGTTTGTGATTGTGTGAAAAAAAAATGCCAGAAGTAAAATAGTTTTAAAAAATGTGGCGCAGTCCATTATCTTGATGCATCTCGTCACCAAATATGTTTCTTCTTCTTCTTCTTCTTCTTCTTCTTCTTCTTCTTCTTCTTCTTCTATTATTATTATTATTATTTATGAGTTTTCACATCAGCATTAGCTGATGGTCTTTCACTAGAGTCAGAGTGACAGCAAGACTCCTCATGTCTCCAGAACCCTTCTGAGTATTCTGGCAGATTGCAGCAGTGCAGTGTTCTGAATAGTATCAATCCTTCTTCGAATTTCCAGAATTTCCAAACCCTTTTCCAATCCTTTTGGGACCGTTCCAAGTGCACCAACTACAATTGGTATCACCTTGACTTTCATATTCCATAACTTTTTCAGTTCTCTGGCAAGGTCCAGATATTTGTCCATTATTTCATTTTCTTTTAGCTTCACCCTGTGATCTACTGGAACTGCAAAAATCCACTAGTTGACAAGTTATTTCTTTTTTGTTAATCAACACTAGGTCTGATCTTCTTCCTGGGATAAGGTGATCCGTTTTTATTTCAAAGTCCCACAGATTCTGGTTTATGCATATACCATTTCGTTGTATGGTCAAAATTTAATTTTTTGCATAATTCCCAGTGGATCACCTTCCCAACCCAATTATTATTATTATTATTATTATTATTATTATTATTATTATTATTATTATTTATGATAGTGTCGACCACAAGAGAGAAGACAAAATAAATGTGTGCTAAAACGACAATATTTTACTAAAATACTTGACACTTTCTTGACAGCATGAATTTGTATAGCATACCATCGCATTAATCAGGGCGAAAATGTGTAACACAATCTAAGTGATTTTTTTACGCCTGTTTCTTTCTTTCCTTGCTATTTCTCAAGAAACACTTCCACCTCATGAAACGATTCTCAAACAGCACACGTCCTCTCCATCTACGCGGTCGCACACCCTACCGCACTCCTATCGCCCGATCGCAACGGTGACTCTCACCTTCAGGTTAACTGACGTGAGATTTTTTTATTTGACCTTCTCGCCATCATTTTTTCCTGTGGAAAAAAATTCCCATCTTTTTCGTTCTTAATGGTCAACAAAGAAACTAGGAAGGCAAAATGGGAGAGACAAATAATATTTTAAAAAGCAATTGGTTGGTGATTAGGAAGCCCGATCAGGCATGCATCATATCTAAGTAGATAGATAGATAGATAGATAGATAGATAGATAGATAGATAGGTAGGTAGGTAGGTAGTTTGATAGATATGGAGTGTATGAAATATAACGATATGAAATGAAGGAAATTGAAAGATAGATACGAAGTAACTTAAATAGAAAGAAAAAAAGATCGATAGATAGACTGATAGATTGAAACCGGCTAAGATATGAACATACTAAAGAATGTAAAGGAACAGTATGATAAAATTGATAAGATCTATAAATAGGAACAGCCTGAGACAGTTATAGATAGATAGATAGATAGATAGATAGAAACAAGTTACGATAGACACGACCATGCGATAATAGAGTTATAGTGACAGATTGAGATATAGATAGATAGATAGATAGATAGATAGATAGATGGATGGGGATAGACAGTAGAGATAGATATATGGATTGATTGATTGTTGAAACAAGCTAAGATAGATACGAACATGCTACAATTGATGTAAAGAAACAGATATATATATAATATATATAATATATATATATATATATATATATATATATATATAAAGAGAGAGAGAGAGAGAGAGAGAGAGAGAGAGAGAGA
>CM042159.1:63808791-63838791 GCA_023376005.1 Doryteuthis pealeii | reverse complement strand
TTGCTGCGAGTTTTGTGATTGAGATATTTGAATCTCTTTCTAACTCAACGCTATTGACAATTGCTTTTTGTCGAAATCGTTTCTGCTTTTCGAAACTGTACTTTCCATTTGCAGACTATCAGAAATCTTTTGACAAAGAGATCTTTATCTCGAAATATTAGGAATAAACAAAGGTTAACAAATAACACCATAGTTACCTTATTTTTATTTACACTTTTATTGTGATAGCCTTCAAAACAAACCACTAAAGCATTTTAAATAGTACTTTTATATTTATCGAAAGCAGACATATTTAACCTGCGGCCCACAGATCGTATGCGGCTTGCAGTCCTTTCTGAAGAGCCTGTGAAACTTCAATTTTTTTTATAGATTATGTCTTTTTACCAAAGAGAAAAAAGGGACTCTTGAACTCCTTTCAAGCTTTTCACTTTTGATGTGATATTTTGAAGAAATCCGAAACAATAGTTGAATTTTTACTCTTAGTTCACTTTAATTACCTCGAACATTTGTAGCTTCACTTCAGTTATATACTTCATGGCATTCCAATCTAATACTCAAAGGTTTCAAACATATCTATTTGACCAAAAATTGGGACAAGTGGTGACTATGGGGATAAGGCTAACAGTAATAGGATTTCAAGAATGTCCATATAATAATGATAATTTTCGAACAGATAATTTAACCCATCGTTCGGACCAGTGTCAACTATCGGGATAATAATTGTGTTTATTTGTTGGATTTTACGGTATATTACTCCTTGGGTTATTTATGTCGAAGACGTTTTTGCTGAATTCATTGTTGTTGGGTATTCATTCTTTTTAAAAGTCATTGTAAACACATGTTAACTCATATTATTGTATATATTTTTTCAAGGCAATTACAATGTATATCGTATAAAATTCGATAATTATTGAAAATAATCGTGACAAGTAAACTCGGCAAATAACCAGCGCGTGTGGAACACCGTACAGCTGTTTCAACTTTATCAAGTCTTATCAGTGGTCTATTGTAATTGCCTTTCAAAAAATATGAACAATAATATACTTTACATAACAATGCTTCATAAAGCAAATTTTCAAATTCTACATTTTTATCTATGAAACACATATATCATGCTCTAATAGGTACTATCGCTCTGGGTCAAAATTATCTGGCAATAATGTCAATGAAAGTGTACTCTACACTCGCAAGAGCTCCAGAATCAGAATTTCACCACTAGACTCAATTTAATTTTACTTAGGACAATAAGACCTTCAGCCACCGCATTCTAGCACATATATCATAAAAAATATTGGGGTTACCATGAGAACAATATATTAGGACAATCATATAGCTGCTAGAGCCTGACGCGACCAGCCGACTAATTGTGGGGGCGCTTTCCGGCTAAAGTACAGTGCTACAAAGCATGGACTGCTCAGCTAATAGGATTCCATCCTTAAGCATTTGGATCACGAATCTCACCCAACCGGTGGCCGCATTGGGAGGAATCCGTGTCCCTCTGCAGAAGTACAGTATTCTACGGCCTCAGCCGACAGGACTGGATATATTACAGTGTCCTACCAAGGACAGACCTTTGTGCTTTGAGGGGGGGGGTCCTCTGCCATTAAATAAACCAAAGCAAACCAAATCTAGGTCACAAACTCTGTCCTAAATCTACAGAACTTTTTACAAAAAAGGTTATTTTCGATGAACTTTGATTGTTGCTGTAACATAAAAAGAAAGTAATTAACGGTTGACTGGTTTCTTTGGTTGTTAAAAAGTCGAAAACCAAAGAAAGATTTTTATATGAAATATTTTATTGAATAACGAAGAACATATTGTATCCAAACGGATTTTCCTAGATTTATCGATGTATTGATTTTAACGCCATGTCAACCCATCTAAGGTTATGCCTAGACATTTGAGAATTATTGTGCGGTCATATTTATTTGCGTAGTTGTTTTTTCCGAGTTTTTTGCTAATATATTTCTATCAAATATGAATAATTTTTTAAGGGATCTGTTCAGCTCATAGATAATACAATAACAGGTATTACCATTCCGTTCAAAGAATAACTGGGAGCAATATTAATTGTTTTGTAGCTATCAAAAAAATTGACTAAAATTTAAAAATTGTACGTTAAATAAGTAGATGGAAACAGACTTATACACACATCCACACAATATACATACACACAAGTGTTATATATATATATATATATATATATATATATATATATATATATATATATATATTTGGGAATAAAATGCTTTAAATACCATGGGTATCGTGGTTATGGACCATTTCCACTTGCGAGTATGCTCACGAGCTTCTTCAGACCACTGATATATTGTATTTAGACAGGCACCTGGCAAACTCATTTTATATTCATACATTTCACCTCCCTCATTCAGGGGTGGTCATATTGCATTATTTCTTTTCAAGTGTCTTTTTTATTGGTGGAAATTCTTTCTTTTTTTTTTTCCTTCATCTTTTGCCTGGTTGGCGGTGTTTTTTTAAGTGTCTGCCAAGTCTCTTTGGTAAATTCCTAAGTTTATTTTGACTGACCAACAGGATTTTAATTCATGGTCTAGATGCCGTTTTGCTCTAATTGGGTCAAGTGGGAAGCAGGGAAGGTATGTCTTTTTTCTCAGCGGGTGGGGGTATCTGAGTTTACTTTATTATGGTATTTAAAGCCTTTTATTCCCAAATAACTTTGCTCTGTTTACAATAATTAAACATTGAGCTCACATACGGAACCTGAACTCTACAACAAACTACTGGTAGAGAATTAGGACCCACCTAGAATCACCTTGTTCCAAGAAACTGGGTACCGCACCAAAGTATATATATATATATATATATATATATATATATATATATATATATATATATATATATACGTTACACAGCTTAACTCTATACAGAATCTTACAAAGCATAACTAAAAATTGAATGTAAACTCAGTAGATAGAAAACACACATACACACACACACACACACACAAACACACACACACACACACACACACACACACATTTGTATGGTGATGGTCCTAGGGTGGTTTGAATTAATATCAATGTACTTGGGAGTGTTGTCCTTTATGGAAGGTTATATATGTTTTTTGTTAATTATTTTACAGTTGGCTGAGATGTCTATTTTGAATTCCAGGAATGCAAACATCCTAATAATTCATTTTTGTGTATTTGATGCCATTGGGCAATTGTATCTGAGATTATATTGAGTCAATCATCTCTGTATATAACTATTTGGCTGGTTTGGGTTATTCTACTGAGAGCGTCAAACAATGCACGCACTAATTGAATCCTCGTTTTGTTCGCCATTATTATAGCCTCGTGTCTGACTTGAACGAACTTGGCAAATACATGTGCATTTAAATGTAAATGTAATCATGCACACGTTTAGTATGTATGATTACATGTTTGGTATTCCGTGCTTAAATTCTGCCGTCATTACCTGGGGAAAAGTTTGAATCTAATTTTTCTACGCGCCGTTTGACAGGAAGAATAACAGGTGTATTTCTCGCCGTGGACACATTGAGAGCTGGATAGACTTGTGAACTATTGGTTTATTGCCAGAATAACATCAACTTTCTTTTGGTAATCCACACTAAGACACAGGATTTTAGAAATAACATTTAGAATTTATTAACAATATTATAGGTTAGATAAATAAAAGACTTTAGATATTTGGAATTATTAAACGCTCTCCTAGTTTTCTATATTTTTCTTGTAGCGCCGTTCTCTATGTGGATTCGTTTCAGTAGACATTTTGAGAAAGTTAGTTGAATGGTTGGTTGGTTGGTTGGTTCTTACAGCATGTCAATCTTTGGGTTATTTAATGCCGATGACGTTTTTGTTTTATTCATTCTTGTTGGATATTCAAATGCGTTTAAAAACTCCATCTAAAAATAGATTTGAAACATTTTGTTAATCTATAAGGGACCCCAACAAGTCGTACTGCCCCGGGTAAGGGTGAACATGGGAGGAATAAGTATAAAGGGGCACTCCACACACTCCAGACCTCCAGAATTTGAACCTCCCGACAAGATGTTGTTTAAAGTCATACCCAGGACACTTTTGATATTGTCCCCAGTGATCTAACAATGATTGGCACTACTGTCGCCTTCATGTACCATAATTTCTTCCGTTCCAAGTACTGATCCAGTTTGTTTCTTTGAAAAAGCAACAAGGTGAAAAGCCTTTTCTTCGTCTACATGGTAATTATATCTAGTGCTCTGGCCTTGGTTCGGTGATCCGTTTAAAATCATTGAGAATTTTGTGTCTTTCTTTCTTTCTTTCTTTCTTTCTTTCTTTCTTTCTTTCTTTATTTCTTTATTTATTTATTTATTTATTTCTAGATCCTTTCCATAATTTCTTTCTTTCTTTCTTTCTTTTCTTTTTCTTTCTTTCTTTCATGATTTTGCAATGGCCTGTGAGTATAATTTTATTTTTTTTAAGTTAGTTTATTTCCTTTGTCCTTAAAAGATTGATTTGAACAGGGTGTCAACCGGTCTTTATTTTATCTTAAATAGGGTTATTTTATGCCTACACGTTAGGGAATCACAATCATAGTATATTCAAATTCATATATCTGTGCGGTTGTTTCTTAAGAATTACATTTTATTCACAGTTATGCGATATCAGTTATTCCTATGTAACACATCTAACTGATCAATAGATGACATTTTAATTAGAATTCCTTTCTACTTTCCAAATAGAATCATCTCTATCACCATGTATTGTTGTTACAACTGGAACTCAGCGGGTTTACGGGTCGTCTAGTAATATTCATATTTAGAAAGATTCAAATATATAAAAATATATCATAATAGGTTATATTTATTTTTTGTCTATCATAATATGATGTAAACAAATCTTACAAACAAGCCTCTCCTACGTATCCTTGCCTCCACACATTTGCACACAAAATTGCTATCCTTGTTAGAATAAATCCGAAGATAATTTCGTTTTCTGTGTTCCTCTGCTTTGTTTATGGAATAGAAAGAAAGACAAAAAATCTCATTGGATCATTCTAAGATTGTAAAGAAAAAAGAAAATAAATCTCCATTTTCCTATAAGTTCACAACAACATAAGCGACCATATGCGACCGAATAACAGCGATGGTTTTGCAGATGGAAGAGAAACCCAAAAACGCAAGAATCTAAGAAATAAAACATATAGCAAGACAAAATATTGTCTTCCTAGAATAAACTATCATAATTTCATTTTTTTTTCACTTTCTGTGTGTTTTTTTCTTTGTTTTTTTTTTATTGTTTCGAGTTTGTTCTGTTTTGCTTTGTTTAGTTTTTTTCTTGTATTGTTTTCTTCCCAGAGCTGGAGTAAACCTTCGATTCTTCTTTGAGAAAAGTATACGTGTGGGAAATAGAACTGGAATCGAGAACATACAGGGATTTTATACTTCTTCATCATTAACGAACTAACTTCTTCAAGATGACTGGCGATGGGCTACGTGCTAATATGTTCAATATTATGGCTATGCTCGTGTGGAGGGTTTAGGTAATTAAATTATATGCTTACACATTACAGAAACTGATTTTTAACTATATTAGTTCGCATGTGATGTCGGTGGAGCAGAAGATATGTTGACTACATTCTCAAAATTCGTTGTGCTGGTTATAATACAAAACTGCATCTGATGTTGGAACTTAAGTTCTGGATATTTGGGGCGTGGGAAATACTCCTTCATTGACATTCAGGCAAAGAAGAAGAAGAAGAAGAAGAAGAAGAAGAAGAAGAAGAAGAAGAAGAAGAACAACAACAACAACAACAACAACAACAACAACAACAACAACAATGAGGAGTTGGTGCTCTTCGAACGGACCCTAAATGTTTGGAAAGTGATATATCCGGGTAAGGGACAAGAACAAGAACAAGAACAAGGGGTTAGTGCTCTTGGAACAGACTCTAAGTGTTTGGAAACTGATATATCCGGGTAAGGAATACATTAGTAGAAGTTGTAGTGAGTACACTGGCAGGTAGGTATGAAACTGATGCGTTGGTAGGCGTTCTGGTAGGCGTTAGGGTAGTAGGCGTTTGTACCACTGCAGTGTTAAGTATTTATGGTGGACACTAACCAATCAGATTACTGTGAGGGGGTACCTAGGTATATGCATATTCATTACATCAGAAAGGAATTGTATATCAAAGGAAGAATCGAACCTCTCCAGACCACAACATTGTTGAGATCGGCTTGAATCTTGAGAAGAGTCTTGGAGAACTGGGAATCTTGCTGTCACTACAATTAATGACCACCAGCTACTGCTGATCTGAAAAACTCACAAGAAGAATTCATAAAGTTATTTGTTTCAAATGATAAAAAGAGGAAATGGCACAGGATATGACATGGTCATGACTAGGGAATGGGATACCTAAAGAGAGAAAGTGAATATTTTAATAAAACACCAAAAATACTATAAGACCAAATAATATCGACGCCAAATTGTTAATACGCAGTAGAATAGAAGGTGTAGGGTACGTGGGGACAGAGATGAAACCAATTACATAATAATCAAATGCACTAAACTGGCACAAAATAATACAAGAGTAGACATGACTGGATAGAACAGATGACCGGCTGGAATTATGCAAGAAACTACAATTTGACTATGCCGACAAATGTTTTATACGCAAACCAGCAATTGTCATAGAAATTGAGATGCATCAAATTATGTAGTAGTTTGAGATACAAACGGTCTACCATATCCCAGTCAGAAGATCAGTCTGCGTGTTAATTAACTAGACGGAAATAACTTCTAGCAAACCGTAAGGTGAAAATACAAGTAAGCGAAAAAAAAGACAAATATCCAGATCTTGCCAAGATGACGGTGATACCAATTGTAATTGGAACTAGTTACTCTTGGAATGGTTCCCAAATGGTTTGGTAAATAGGTTGAAGGAACTGGAGATCAAAGTAAGAATCGAGACCACACAAATCATAGGACTGATTTAATCGAGTGGAGATCAGAGGAGACTTAGTGTCACTCAGACTTCAATGAAGAAACAACAATTTAAGTTTGGCGTGAAAAGCTCGAAGGAATAAAATGATAGGAAGAAAAAAAAGAGGAAAAAATCAAGTTGACAGACTTTTGCCTAGATCATGTTAACCACTTCCCCATTATAAACACATTGCTATTATAAAACAGAATAAATATCGACGGGAATGAGGATCGTTTAAATTAACACTTTCTTTCTCTTGAGCTGATTTGACTGCAACTATCCGAAAACCCACATAAATGGTTTTAACAAATTAATATTCGAATTTTGGGAGTAATCTTCTAAATTAAAAATAGTTGAGGAGACTTGCTGTCACTTGGACTCCAGTGAAAACCAACAGGAAAAAATCACGAGTACAAAATTAATACGACCTATTATTTCAATTATTAAATCACATACATCCAATCATGGAAGAAGTTGTACATTTCCATAAAGTGCTTGTATTCCCGGGGGCCCTACTAATTGAAAATAAAGCAACCGCTAAAAATGCCGACGGAAAGAAATAGAAGCCAACATTTTTTGGCCAGATAAAAATATAAAAAAATATAAAAAAATATGCATAACTGTAGGGAGGATCGTTGGATTCATACCTTTCTCAAGAGTATAAGCACTATGTGAAATGCAGCCAGCCTCACCCAGGATTTGAACCCGTGTCACCGTGTCCATTTTCCAATATCAATACCGATTATTTTATGGGCAGTTCCACATATATATATTTACCTCCGCACGAGCAGGATGCGACATAAGGTCAATTTCTTAAGCGCAATTTAACAGGTTTGAATTCAGAGTTTTCCTTCTCCCGGACCGGTTGCCTAACCAAGGTTAAAGAGTCCAGTCCGCCCTACTATTTACCCATAGCTGAAGGGAGAGTAGGATTCATACCTTTCCCAAGGATATTAACGCTAAATGAAATGCAATTACCCCGTCCATCTCCACATATAGTTAAAGCAAGTGTAAATGGATATGAAGAGCTTAGATTTTTACATTTTTTAGACTATTTATTCCTCTTCTAGATTATGACGCATGCCAAACAAACCCTCTACACAAATACTTATATCAGTATTGACAGTATAGGTACTAAATACCAAAACGAATATAAAATATGCGTTTTTATAGCTAATTTATCTCTACGAATCTGTAGACAGATAACAGTGACACAAGGTTATTTCTCCGAAAGCAAACCCCATATACATTTTATAATAAAAAATGAAACCCTTCCAAAATGAAAGATATGTGGAAAATACGACGTAATAATCTTACACGTTCTCTCAGGGCATCTAGAACTGGTAAAGACAGAACACATTCACAAACACACGACAGATTAGCAGAATGCATACACTGAAAGAGATGCAGGAATTACAAGACGCGAATTACTCATAACACAGCAACAGTTCTCTGTGTTCTAGACGAAATATCTGACATGCCAGAAGGAATGATCAAGACCAAAGTAGGCCAGTGTGCACTTAGCAAAAACAATCACTTTCCCGTCCACTCAAATTCAGCAGAAAACTTACAAGCTTATAATTAAATTTTACCAGACCCCATCAAATCATTAAACGTTCGACTTTGTACATGGTTATAAATACTTAGTGAGTCAAATGTTTTGCAATATTTTGGAAAGGTGAGGTACAATTACGTAGCCCCGGTTGCTTTAATCGAGGTTGTTAAAGTAATGAACCACATTGAACTGTGAGATATCAAGCTAACCTGATACTCTCCATGTTCTACTTCAGTTTACCTCTATGTGAACGGAGTTTAAATCCTGGACGTGGCTATTTGCATTTCAATTAGTGCTAATACCGTTGGTTTGGTTTGGTTTGGTTTGTTTTACGGCATATCAACCTCAGTGTGTCATTTAATGCGGATAAAGTTTTGAAATAAATCAATTCTTAATGGATAATACAATTTCTTTATAAATACATTTTTCTATTTAACCCATAGATGGGACCCTAACAGGTACTACCACTCCAGGTCAGAGTGGACCAGGGAGCAATGGTGATGAAGGGGTGCTCCACATTCCCCAAACATCCAGAACGGGAACCTCACTATCAGATAGAGTTTAACGTCATTCCCAGGACATGTAGACCCTCAGCCACCGCCTTCTAGCACCCATATAATAAAAAGGGGTTGGGGCTTGCCATAAGGGCAATAGGGTTGGGAAAAATCATATAGGTGCTAGGGCTTGACGTGACCAGCCGATTGATCGGAGGGGGCTTCTCCGACCGCCCGTCTAGCCCAAGATATGGCCAAAGTGGAGTATTGCATGTCATGAACTGCTCATCCACCTGGGTTCTATCCTTAAGCATCACGGGTCGCCACCCACGGCCAACAGGTGGACCATTGGGGGAGTCTTACCCCTCTGCAGAGGTGCAGTCGGAGCATTCTAACGCCCCAGGCGACAGGGCGGGCTAATACCGTTGGGAAATTTATACATCCGACTATTCTCCCTCTTACTATGGATAATTAGTAGGGCAGACTAGGCTCTTTTACCTTGTTATAGAAACTGATCTAGGAGAAGGAACACTCCGAATTAAAAACTGTTAAACTCCACCTTAAAAATGTCCGTTTGTCACGTTCTGCTCGTGTCAAGGTGTTTGTATATATATATATATATATATATATATATATATGACCTTGCCTGATCATCAAGTAAAATTTCTCAAACCATCCGGTTACTGTACTGTAATAACTACGCATTCCCCTTTCGTACAACTATTTTTTGGTTGCTTCCACGTGATTATACCATAGGTCGAACTCGTAAATTATAAGTTACCGAATTAAACTAAGTTGCACGTTCATCCGCGAAGCTTTCAAATGACACACGTACTGCACAATCGGTTTAGCTCAGTCGGTAGAGTGTTCGACTAGAAATCTCAAGGTTCTTGGTTCGATACTGGCCCCCGCCAACTCAGCGTATGAGTAGCACAGAGATCTGTGCGGTAAAGTAAGGAGCTGATGGTAGGTGTCGCGCTCCACCTCAGATGCTCAAATAATCTCCTTGGTCTAGCGCTAGTGAAAAGGGGATAGACTCCCTCGCTGTCTGGCTGATACTGACATTAGGCCGCCCCGACGACTTTACTTACTTTTACTTACCAACGATAGCCGGTAAGTATCATGCATCGAACTGATTTGGCCATTTGGACACCGCAAACTAACACCTTTTTTCTTTCTTTTTTTCTTGAAGATATCGTTAAGCATTAAGAAGTTTAAAAATAATGCATTTTAGATAATTATTTTCAATTACTTTAATAACTATTTGAGGATTTGAATATAATTCAATATGGTGTAATGTTTTCAAGTTATAATATACACATACGTTTATGACTTGCGTCCTAGCGTGGTGTAATGACTAGCAAGCTAGTCTTGCTAATCTGTAAATACTGAATAGCGAATTCGATCCCCGTTGGAGGCTCCATCCTTATGACTCCGTGTTAAATCCCATCCGTGGTGAAAGGATTGGGCAAATACCTCCATCTTCATTGTGTTTTAAAATTTACGCGATGTAAATCTTTGATCTTGTTTATATAGCTATCCAGAAGAAAAAAATCATCGAGATTTTTTCAGCAAAACACAATATCCTTAAATCTTTTGTAATTTGATCAGTGACTCTTCTCTCTTATTTTTCAGAGGTTTTATTATCGGCGTCTTTGAAGTCTTCGAGTAGTTTTCTTCTGTTTCCAAGAATCTACTCAGAATAAATGCAACTTTGCATGCTTCTTTCGTGCAAGCAATTTCGAAAAGGATTCCATCAATGACTGCAACTTTGCCTCATTAAACTTTCTCAATTCTTTCACAATTTCCTGCGATTTGGGCACGGGGTCCAATTGCACTTTTACTAGTAAATGTGGGATCAGATCAATTACATCTTTTTCAACTCCATGTGTTGCTAAACATCATGAATAGGTGCACACCCCAGCGGTTTTGATAGAAACGTTATCAATAATAAATATTCAGCTCAGTCGGTAGAGCGTCCGACGAGGAACCACAAGGTTCTTGTTTCGATACTGGCCCTCGCAAACTCAGCGTAAGAGTAGCATAGGGATCTGTGAGGTAAAGAGAGGGTCTGATGCCAAAAACAATCTCTTTGGTCTAGCTCTTGTGAAAATGGGATAGACTCGCTCGACTCGGGGTAAATAATATGTTTTGAGCCTACTAAAAAGACTAATTTGCATATTGGTATTAAAAATTTCTTTTAATCAATATGTACTTAGTATTATTGATTTCTAATTATCTGGTTTTATCTTAATGAATAGGGGTAAAAATCCCGGGATAAATCTTAAAAGAAATCCATTAAAAAGAAAAAGTAACTGTCATTTTATTCTCTACTTCCTAATTTAACTAAGTAGTTAAATTAAGAAAATGAAAGACGGGAGTGATGGAAGAGTACGTTTCAGTTGTTCTATTTATCAATTATGCCCCCTTTGATTAAAATCTTTTTATCTGCATTTTTATATAGTTTCATTATATACTTGCATCCGGAGGGTTACATATATTTGCTTGTATATATATATATATATATATATATATACATATATATATATATATATATATATATATATATATTATGACACTTGTTTCAGATTTCAGTATCTTCTTTAGGCGGAAGAAGATACTAAAATCTGAAACTCGTGTCACAAAAAATAAGATTAAACATTTTTGGGAGACCTTCTTTCTTATAAAATATTTAATTTTCTCCTGGGAGGCCTATAAAACTTTATTAGTGAACAAATCTCAGCGAGCCTCTGCTTTTAATATGTGGCAGTTTATGTTGATATACAAATACGTGAAGAAACTGCTATTAAAATCAGTCAATCACGTCACAATTTTCTTATTGACATCATATTATTCATGATTCTATTCTTATTCAAATATCAATTATTATTACGACCATGTCCAACAAATGTCTTATCAACTGTAATTATTTATTGTTTTATATTATCAATAAGTTTAGTCTTATCTACCTGTTCAGAACATGCAATTGTATTTATACATACAATCAAATAGGGATTTATAGAGGAACGGGAGGATAATTTGATATTAAACCTTAGATTTTAATCGATATTTGCTTGCTATTTTATTTTTTTTAGTATTATTAGCGTTATTCGACTATTGTCCCCATCTTCATTGTTATTTGTACAACGTTTCGGCCGATATACCCTCCGGCCTTCTTCAGGTATTTCTTGTCGGACTCGGGAACCTTCTTGGACTCGGGAACCTTCTTTTCGAACTCGGGAACTTTCTTGTCGTATTCGGGAGCCATCACGGAACTTTGAACCTAACCCTTTATTTATTCCACGGTTGTATATCGGCCGAAACGTTGTACAAATAACAATGAAGATGGGGACAATAGTCCGAATAACGCTAATAATTCTAATCTTCAAGCCTCATCTCAAACATTCAGAGTGATTATTTTTAGTTTTAGATCAACAATTATGAGCAAAAATCATCTCGAAAAATTACAAAATAAATCCGTTATTAAAAGAAATGTGCATTGTTTACTGTGTAATTTAGATTAATAGGTAAAATTAGGAAAATTTAGCGATGTAAGTTGGAGTGATGGGAGGAACTAGTTCTGTAGGTGTTGTATTCTTCAATTACACCCACTCGGTTTCATACAAGTTTAATGTAATCATTTAATTTTAAATAATATTAATGTACATGGGCTAGAAAATGTTATGAGAAGGAACGTTTTGTTGAGATGACACCACGAGCAGGTAGACACGTATATTTACATAAATACGCACACATGTAGCTATACGGTGTATACATAAACCACAGTCATTTGCCGTTAAGCAGTTGGGTCTCTGATTGCGTACACATAATATCGAATACTATTGACACCCTATTCTAAACTCAATTAAATCCGTTTGCCACTGGTTACAATACCAATTCCATTTGACATTACATCATCGCCAGGTGACGCTGACAGTACGGATATCCATGACGATATCTTGTCAATCGTTTCTATTGGTTATCGTCCCCGGGAGGTCCTCTGCACAGCATTCAGAATCTGCTCGGAACTGATCCATGTAGTTCCTTGACGGATGCCCATGTGCTGGTTTCCACTTAAGAACGTCACATGAGTTTGTCCTTGCTTTGTCCAGCAGTGTCCCGCGTGTCTACTTCGTCTTATTTGGATGGTTTGTCTGATAGGGGGTGATATTCCTTGTCGTATCCAATATCGATATATTTATATGCACATAAATCAATCCTATTTATAATTTCATATAAAAATATTGTAATATTTTAGTTATTGTAACAATAAATGTCAAAGTCGCATTAAATCAAATAAAATCTTTCCAAAAATACATAAAAACAGAAATAAAAAAACGACTAAAAATTAAAAACATTTATTTCATGTAGGAAATATTGCTTGTCTAAAAATACTGAGTTAAGTCGGTTGACAGGAAAAGAAATTGCTGACTATGGACTACGATTGTCCAATTCAGGTCATCCATATTTATGTTACGGGATAAAAGCAGATCTTCAGGGAAAAATGGAATGTAGTTTTTGTAGAGATTCTTATAATCAAATAAGTTAAAGAATTTTTGAAGGTAGTTTTGCAAATGGCCGCTAGGTGGTGGAGTATGTCTGACCAAGAAACATGTAATGAGAAGAAGCCAAAGAAAAATTTGTAAAAGTTTGGAAGAAAATTCACAAAGAAAAATAAAAGTAAACAAAGTCGCATTGAAGAAAATTTAGAAAGAAATAAAGAAAGAAAGGAATAAATATATTTTGAAAGAGAAATAATTCAAGAGTTTAAACGAGACGGAATTTTGAAAGAAATTTTACTTTGATAGATAAAAAGAAAAACTAAAAGTAAAACTTTGAAAGAAAGAAAAATGGTAAGGAAAAATATCAAAGAAAAAAGGAAATTGCAAAAGAAAACATTTGAAAGAAAGAAAAAAGAATATGGAAAAGAAAAATATTGAAAGAAAGAAAAATGAAAAAGAAAGATTAAGGAAGACAGAAAGAAAAAAGAAAGAAAGAACAATGCAAAAGAAAACCTTGAAAGGAAAGAAAAAAGGAATGAAAGAAAAGGGGAAAAAAAGGAACATGCAAAAGAAAAACTTTGAAAGAAAGAAAGAAAAACAGAACATTTAAAAATTTAAAAGAAATAACAGAAAGAATAACTTTGAGATAAAGACAGAAAATGCAAAAAAATAAAAAAATAATAATAATAACGCAAATAAAGATTTTAAAAATGAAAGAAGGACGATCGATTTAAAGAAAGAAAATGCACCTTTAAAGAAAAATCTTTAAAAAGGAACAAAAATAGAATAAAAAAGAAAGACATTTGAAAAATACAGAAATAGTTATAAAAGAAAAGCAAACATTCGAGATCAAATAAATCCAGCAAACACCAGAAGAAAAGAAGTGAAAGAAAAAGAAAAGAAAATAGCAAGAAAAAATAAAGGAAACCTCATCCTATTGGAAGTATAAATCAAATTAAATTAAATAAACAAGTAAAGAAGAGAGAATTAAATAATATATATATATATATATATATATATATATATATATATATATATATATATATATATATATATATATGTGTGTGTGTGTGTGTGTGTGTGTGTGTCTGTGTGTGTGTGGGGGGGTGTATGGGTGTGTGGTTCTGCTTTTTGAAAAGAATGAAAGATTAGTCATAGCGCGAAAAAAAAATAAAGAGAAAATAAAATCAATCCTAAACGACTTAAGAAAATGTACGGAATTTTCTGAAAATTAAAGGTGCTGTTTTTTTTCTTTCTTATTTCATAAAATTATAATGCTAATAAATTTGTAATTACTAATCTCATAAAAATGAATGAAACACATTTCCCCCGGAGCCGCGTAAGAATATACATGAAAGGTTAGGAATTGGGATACGCTATTAATTGTGCAAAAACCTTGAATTTGACACTGCAAATCAATGGGGAAAGTGATGATTAAAATCAGGATACATAGCCGGTGGAGGAAAGAAGAATAGACAACAAAACCAACACGACTAATAAACGAAACAATAATAGCATTTTTTGAGAGTAATGATTATAGCCATAATCATTGAAGGCTTTGAAATTATTATAAAAACTAGAAGAACAATAATCAGAACAGCAAAGATCCTGATGAAGACAATATGAAAATAATCAAAATTGATTGTATGTAAAAAACGGATTTGCTGCCACTTGATTACTAGAAGGAGTTATGTTATTCTATCAGTCTGTCATTTAAATGCATATCATAAGGTAAGAAAAACATATATTATATAAAAATAATGAATTAATAATCATATTTTTCCACCTGTATCAAAGTTGGTATTTTGCACAAAGGTTAAATTTCAGGATTTAAAATGTTGATGACAAAAAAATAAATTGGTGCAACACACTCTCTTTTGACTTTATTTTCATTTGATATGATGCTGTACTAATCATTTCTATTGGAGGAATAGGGGGAACATTGTAAGAATGGAATTACGCAATATAGATTGACCGAAGATTGAGAACGCTTTTAATATTAGAGTCCATCGGAAGATATCCCTAATACTCTTGTGACGAGATTCCATAACAAATTGAGACTGTCTAAGCAACATAAATGTTGTGCCTGTATCAATGCTGAAAAGAGCAGTTCAGATTCGATAAGAATAGCTCATATGAAATACCCTGTGGCAAGTACTAAACAATTCTGACGAGAAGATTCAAACGTAAACAGCATTCCGAAAGTAGTGGGTCTAATTTGTTTTAATATAAACCTTTTTAAATATATGCAGGAAGCATTTCACATACAAAACGTTTTAACACATAGTTACAGCTATATTGGTTGGGTTTTAAAACATATCAAATGCCGTAAAAAACAAACAACCAACAACTATGGGTTATTTTATGCCGAAGATGTTTTACTTTATCATTCTTGTGTATTCAGTTTTAACCCAATTTTTAAACATATTTTACATTTTTTATCTATATAACCCATATATAGGAAGGTTGCTATTACTTTGGGTAAGGGACCTGGGAGTAATGTCAATAAACACTCCACACTCCCTAGAGTTCCAGAAGTGAGACCTCCCCACTAGATGCAGTTTAACGTCATACCAAGGACACTAAGACCCTCACCGGTCGCCTTCTAGCATATATACGATAAAAAAGGTTGGGGTTTGCCATGTAAACAATACGGTCGAGACAATCATATAGATGCTAGGGCATGATTTGACTGGACGATTGATCGGAGGTGGCATAAATAAGGGCCAAAGTGGAGGGTCACATATCATGGACAGCCAGCCACCATGATTCCATCCTTAAGCATGACGAGTCACCACCCACGGCCAACAGGTGGCCTCGTTGGGTTTTTTTAAAAATCTTTCTGCAGAGATGTAGTGGGCGTATTCTACAGCCCCAGCCGTCAGGGCGGGAACTATATTGTATTTTCAACTGAATTCAATTGGATGAATTATTGTCAGAGCGTTCCTCGTAAGAATTAGCTTTGTAATGTTTGAAGATTGTGTTAAGAGATTTCAGTAGAATAATGGAGAAGAACATTTTTTATAAGAATTTTTGGAGATTGTAGACATACAAAGATAAATTCATTAAATAGTGAAGAGTCTTCAAAGAAGGAATTTTTTCATTTGGTGGCGTGGGTGGGGGTAGCGTCTGTCTGATTGGACGGATTAATGGAAAAGTAAAAGCTGAAGGCCGAGGGAGAGGAAGATAGGAAGATGAAAAGTAAAGGGAAACGAAAGAAGAAAGGATGAAACAAAGGGGAGAGATAAAGAGAAATAGAGGGAGAGAGAAAGAGAGTGTGTGTGTGTGTGTGTGTGTGTGAGAGAGAGAGAGAGAGAGAGAGAGAAAGAGAGAGAGTAAGAGGGAGAAAGTAAAGTGATTATAGAAAAAATAATTAAAACTTAAAAAAGAGAAAATGAGTTTTCCTTGTGAGACGAAATGAAATGTTCAATGAAATTAAAATCAGGATGAGTGAATGAAGGGAGAGACAATAAAAAAGAAAAAGTGGAATGAAAACAAGGAATAATGAAGAAGAAAAGAAGAGGAGTACATGAGGTTAGAGGTTAATAGAAAAAAGGAAGGAAGAAAGTTGAGGAACAATATATAGAAAAGGGAAAAAAAGAAAGAAAAAAGAAAAATAAAAACAAACAAAAAAGAAAGTTAAAAGAAGACAGAGAAGAAGAAAGAAAAAAAATAGAGAGTATATTTCAAAAGAAAGAAAAAAGAAAGAAAAATAGGACAAGCACTTGAGTATCGAAAAAAGAAAAAAACAGAAAAGAAAATTAAAAAAGAAGAAAGAAAGAAAGAAAGAAAGGTAAAGGACGGGGTATAGCTAAAATAGAAAGAAATAGGAGAAGAAAATAATAGAGAGTAAATTCAAAAGAAAGAAAAAAGAAAGAAAAATAGGACAAGCACTTGAGTATCGAAAAAGAAAAAACAGAAAAGAAAATTAAAAAAAGAAAGAAAGAAAGAAAGAAAGGTAAAGGATGGGGTATAGCAAAAATAGAAAAAGAAATGAAAATAAAACAAATAAAGAAAGAAAGAAAGGAAGGAAGATAAAAGAAAGAGAATTAACGGGGTATAGAAGAAAAAAGAAAAGTAATACCAACCGAAATAAATAAATAACATACACGATTACAGAGTGAAAAGAGAAAGAAGGAAGAAAATTGCAAGAAGATAGTGAACGAAAGAGCAATAAACAAGAATATAATTGCGAAAAAATGAGGTAGTAATAAATGAAAAGACACACGAAAGAAAAATATAAGAAAATATGCTTATAATATAAATAGAAAGAAAGAATGAGAAAGAAAAGAAAGAAACAAAGAAAGAATAAAAAACAAGAGAAAGCCAGAATCAAATTGAATACAAAGGGGAAAAAAATGCCACTCATCAAAACACAGACTTCACACTAGGGTTTTTCGGATATTAAATCTTCAATCTTTTGATGTTGTATTTTCAGTTTGCATTCTTGTTTTCTAGAATTTTGCTGTTTGAAACATTAAACAAAACAAAACAATGGAAATCGGGCAAGACATAGGAGAAATAATAAAGCAATTTCAGGTATTTTCCATTATAAGATTGACGATATTGTATCAACGAGCGATATTCACCTTTAATACTGAGATTAGTATATAATGTGCTATGTCTCTTAGTTTGTGTAATTTCATTCTTTTTATCGGTACTGGTAGATTGGGGTAAATATATGCCTCTATGTAACAAGGTTGGTACACTATTTGGTCTCGTAACTCTGAGGCTCAGTTTTGCTAAAGTATAATGTTAAATTACTGTTGTATCACCTCTGATCCCAAAATATCTACACATAAACGAGGAAACTGAGATTGATCCTTCACTACTGTTTTTATTATCATTATCCCATATGGTATTATTGTATTGGTGATGCCAAGATACTCGTGTGCTTATGTACTTATACTACCTATAGTTAATATCTATATATAATTAGTAATTCCTAGCTCATCTTAGTATACATCACTGTGTTTACCTAGCTTCCTCAGTTCGATCTGTCGTATATGTCTGGTCGGACCCCTAGAATGCTAATAAAAACAACTCTCCTGTGTGGCGGTTTGAAAAAGGAGCGAATGAACTCCATCCGTGTATGCGATAGGCTGAATATAGTTCACTGATTTTATATTATAATATATATATTAGAGTAATTAAGCTAACATTAAGTCCCATTTAATCAAGAATGCAACAATTCTCAAGTATTTTAATTATCTGTAAGAATACAGTATATTTACAACTAAACCCTGACTAGATTAAGTCGATATAATAAATTTATCTCGAGTAGTGTACTTACAATTTGATTTTAGTTGTTTTTAATATAGATCCGTTAAAATTGAAGTTGTCTGGATTAGCTCTAATTACGTTTTTGTTTAGCCACTTCTACTCGTTTATCCATCTTATACAATTAAAGTATGAGGTTATAGTTGCAATCCTCAGAGCTTATATAAATTCTTCTTGTTAAAGACTTTGAATTTTGTAGGAGAGCTGAGAATCATATATCCTAATAGTATATTATATATGCATATTTAATTCTTTAGAATGTAGTCTCGACAAAGGAGCAAAAGACAATATACTTTAATATTTTTTTCTCTAACTCTAGTATATAATTGTTGCAATTGGTTATTTTCACCTTTTGGTTATAAGGTACTGACGAGATTACATCAAAAAGGGACACGTCAGGAGATCTTATTGTGCTGGATGAGCATAGCTTCAGACATTCTGAACAGCATGAGCCTGATACTTTCTTTTTGATCTTATTTTTGCACTAATATCTAATTAACACTAAATACTTTCTTACGGTATTTTTATTTAGATGCCACGATATTCTCAATAAATAGATTATAACATAATGTATTAAAATGAGTTCAGATATACACCTATAAAGCATGAGGGAAGTATTCTTTTTATTTATGTAAGTAAGTAAACTTAATCTATCTTTACTTCTGTAAGTTTCTTTTGATTAGTCTGCATATAGATAATTACAGGTATATCTATATTGTGGGATTATAATATAATATTATCATCCAACTATTTGGCTTTTTTTTTCCAACCGCAAGGGTTTACCAAATTATTTACATATATATATATATATAGCTATATTATTATTTATAGAAATATTATATATATTGATATGGACTGTGAACCTGGGTATCATGTGCCTTTATTCGGCAATTCATCAACTCTATTTCGATATCTGCCATTCTATATTTTAGTTGGAGATTTTACTGAGGTGGAACGCCACGAGACCTTAGATGCACTTTACTGCACCAGATACCCACCATCTGTGCTACTCATGATATGAATTGGGAACCAGTAACAAACCAAGAACCTTTGCGGTGAAGCCATTTTTTTTTTGTAATTTTATTTTTTTTGTATTATTTATTGTTTAGCACGATACGCAGTATAAAACCGCCACAAAATCTTTGGCTATATTATTCGGATTTTAACGAAACCTTTCACTCTGATCAGGAGGTAAATATTTATGTTGCTCGGAGAAAGTGGGTGATATACAAAACTAGGTCGTTGAACTACAAAACTGAAATAGAATAACTTACTTGGTAACATTATAACAATATGGTCTCACTAATAGAATCCATAGGATCGTTGTTGCACGTAGATTAATGAGACCGATGAGATTTTTCTCTGACCATTCCAAAGAAAAGAAACTCGACAACAAATAATATTTGTGTGAAAATGAAATCTTTGATTAATCTTTCGTTACAGCGGTTTAGCTCAGTCGGTAGAGCGTTCGGCTAGAAACCACAAGGTTCCTAGTTCAGACCGACCCTCGCCAACTCAGTGTATGAGTAACACAGGGTTCAGTGAGGTAAACTAAGGAGCTGATTGTAGTTGTTGCGCTCCACCTCAGACGCAAAAATAATCTCCTTCGTCTAGCGCTAGTGAAAGGGGGATAGCCTCCCTCGCTGATTGGCTGATACCAACTTTAGGCTACCACGACGACGACTATTTGGTTGGTTGGATTTTACGGCATGCCAAATCTGGGGTTATTTTATGCCAAAGACATTTTGTTTTATTCAATTTTTTACTCAATTTGCTAAACACATTTTTAAACTCATTGTTTATCTATTCATAGATGGGACTCTAACAGGTACTACTATTTGGGGTTCGAGTGGATCTGGAAGTAATGATGATGAAGGGGTACTCCACACTCCCCAGAGTTCCAGAACTGGAATTTCCCCACTAGATGCAGTTTAACGTCATAGCTATGACACTAAGACTCACCATCTACCTTTTAACACACATACTATAAAAAAAAGGGATTTTCCATAAAAACAAAACCGTCGGGACAATCATCATCATCGAGATGCTTGAGCAGATTGATTGGACAATCTTTCCTAAATAAGCCCAACGTGGAGTGTTGCATGTCATGGCCTGCTGAGCCACCAGGATCCTATTATTAAGCATCACGTGTCACCACCCACGGCAACAAGTGGACCCATTGGGGGGATTTTACTGCCCCAGCGTACACAGCGGGAAATATTATTTAATGACTTATCCTAGTGAATTGGAAGAAGTGTCATTCAATTAAATCAAATGATTATAAAGAATATTATGGATTTATCAAAACGCTACGAACGAGCAGGATGCAGCACACGGTCATTTTCTTATACGAATTTTAACAGGTTGTATCTCCGCCCTACTACTTACCCATAGCTGGAGGGAGAATAGTTGGATTGATACTTTATCCAAGGATATTAGTTCTATGGAAAATACAAACAGTCCCGTGTAAGGGATATTAGGTCGGTCGTTAGCGATTGAACTAAATCCATGTGATCAAAATGGGAAAAGAGGAACCTGTTTGAGGAAGCAGACTTTGTAAAAATTTGGATCATATATTTCGCTGGAAAAGACAGAGCAAAGAAACTCGAGGATTCAAACATAAACCACGAAGAATAACAATGTTTTGATAATACACGAGAGGAATCTGGTTGACAGCCTTCCGTCTACGAGACACGATGGAGTAGTATCAAAGTTTTTTGTTTTTGTTTTTGTTTTTGAATTTGAACTCCATAGCATGGGCGGGTTCGTATGGAAGCAAATCCCCCCACTGGGATCCAAAGGAAAGGTAAGGTACCAATGCGGTTTGGCAACAGTAGTGTCACAAGAGTTGATGGGTAATACTAGATTTCAGCATCACACCATCTTAGAGACTTCTGCTCCTAATTTGTTTTCGGGGTTTACTCCCCTAGCCTTTTCTTGAAGGCAGTAGAGGTTTTGTGTCGGACTTTTCCTTGACTGATGGATTGCCGACCAAGGCTAAGGAGCCCCTTTTAACCCATTTGGGGATTTATGCGCATAGTAAGTACCCCCAAAATTACTATTGTTGTTCCTGTGGAATGAAATGAGATTAGGGAAATCTATATCTCTCATAATGAAAGACGTCCAGAGATTTCAAGAGAGGTGAATGGAAAGAGTTCTGTAGTGAAACGGTAGTTGGTTGAATACCATCTCCTCGTACAGAATAAACGTAAGAACATGACTAATTAATATCAGGAATATATTTCCGGGGCACACGTATCAAAACAGAATACATGAAAATGAATAATAAGAAAAGCTTCATCATCATCACCATCATGTCACGCAAGCAGCACGGAAATCCATGAAAATCTCTCGCCAACCTTCCCTATCACTCATTGTTCCTAGGAGGTCCTCTGCGCAGCAACCAGCATCCTCGCATAGTTGATCAATGTAAGTCCTTGTGGGCGACCCACACTAGCATGTCCATATGTTGGCTTCCACAAGAGAACGTCGCTTATGAGCTCATCCTTGCTTCTCCGACAGTGCCCTGCTTGCCTAGTCCATCTAACTCGGATGGTTTGTGAAATGAGGCAAGGGGGCCATACATCTGCTTCATTGTGAGGTGCTGTTTCTACTACTTCTTCAAGACTGCACGCAGCATTCTTGTGCAGCTTCCATCCAGCTTATTCTCAAGGCGCTTCGTTAGGGTCCAAGTGGTGCAGATGAAAGGAAACGTCTTTAACAGTGATGTGTATCTTGTACAGAATAAGAGTAAGAAGACTTACATGTTATAGCATACATGTTGGTGGGGACGCAAAGCCCTCAGTCCGCGAATCGGAATGCAACAGGTGTGTTGTTAGTTCTATCGAGACAAGAAGAGCGAGAAAGAGATTTGACTTTGCCGTATCTTCTTTATACGCTCCGTTTACCATGACACCTCGTGGCTATTGGCAGACATAGGGGATAATTACATTTCTTGTCGCCTATTAAGCTAGAGATGTAATCACATCAGTGTAAAGAAACATAGAAAGCGAAAGAAGATATAGAAATCCATGATACGTGATGGACATAACACATCTTTGTTTCGGTGAGGTGATGTAGTTGTATTGGAGAAGTGGTTGTATTTCATTTCAGTAAGCTGTAAAGGAATAGATATATAGTCACGCTAGTTTGAAAAAGATGAGGATATATTTATATATTCGTTGGACTAAGCCTCTCGGAGACAAAATTAGTTTAACATATAAATACAATTATTTCTTGCCATGATTTGTTTTATGCCTTACATAATTGTTAGTACTCTAACAATTGTGTCTGGTTAGTGTAGAAATCAAAATGGCTGTTGGAAATTACGGCTAACAGTTTTTTTGAGTGGGAGTATCTGGCGATATCAGGAAAGATTGATTTGCACATGTTAAACTCGTGTTAACCCCTTTTCCGGTAGATACCGTTAGAATTAGTAGAGAGATGAGAAACAAAGTCTCTTTCCGGTTTTGATTTGAAAGAGTTAGTTAAGTCAGTACTGGGAAAGCCACGGAGATGGCAAGTCGCGATCAGCGCGCTCCCATACTCACACTATGCATAGTTAGTCTGGATGGGGATTTCTAAATAAAATATATTAGGTTGTTGCAAAAATAATGACTGATTGAAGTGCTCGGTTTTGAAATGTCATTTTAACATAGAATTTGTTGTTTATTTCAGGTGAAATTTTGCATATATAATAATCAATGTGTGCTCAAAAATAGAATTTAATTTATTTTCAGATAGAAAGTAGTTTTAAAAATAGGAGCCAGCAAAGATGAACATGCCTAAACATGACCTTCGCCTTCTTATGTTGCATGAGTTCAAGCTCGGACACAATGCCTCCGAAACTGCTGCCAATATCAACAAAGCATGGGGAGATGAATCCACAAGTGATCAGACTGTACGAAGGTGGTTCCAGAAATTCCGCAGTGGAGATGAGAGTCTTGAAAAGGAAGAAGGTAGAGGACAGACATGCAGTCTTGACAATGAACAATTGCAGGCAGTTATTAGCGATACATCGCGTTGGATGATAGTTCACAAGCTGTATTAGAAACCATTACAAGAGAACTTGAATCTAACTGAGTTCCCAAATCTGGTCATTTCCTACGTGTAAACTAAGATAAGTAAATAACTACCTGGCGTCTCATCGTGGTATAATAATTTAGAAACTAGACTCATATGTCATATTGCTACTGAATAGTTCTCATTGGTTCTTTCTGTTTGCCAAATCTAATACATGCGTAGTTTTTTATATACTTCACGTGATGTAATGGCAAGCATTCTTGCTTAGAAGACATTTAAATTAGTTATATTTATAGGTCTTGTCTTGCTTAGTAGGTATTTATCCAACCCGTTCTCCACGGATAGGATCTGACAAGGTCAAAAGTATGGGGTATCCAGCGTGGATCGAACTTGATATTTAGTTGTCATTGATTTAACATAATCTTAATAAATTACTATATATATATATATATATATATATATGTGTGTGTGTGTGTGTGTGGTGCGTGTGTGGTTGTGTGTGTGTTTGTGTGTTTGTGAGGGGGTGTATATGTGTGTGTATGTGTGTGTTTATTGTGCTATATACATCGCCCAGTGTAATTATAAAACAAGCTAGACAGGAAAAAATTAAGCGCAAGTTCATGTCTTACTGTAAATAACTATATGTACATTGAACTACAAAACTGTGATAGAATAAATTACTTTATATGTAACTAGAAGTGGCTACCCGGCGTTGCCTGGGTAGAGGGGGATAATAAAAAGTTAGTCTCGCAGATCCAATGATTGCTTTGGTCTGAGATAATTGTTTTATGTTTTAATCACCAACGCAACCAATGACTTTCCCTTCTCTTACTATTCAAATACTAATTTTCAAAAAACATCCCAGATATAAATACAATATTCGTTATTTTTTACTCTAAAACCAAGACCTGGTGATAGTAAATGTGTATATGTATTTACTTTGTAGTTAATTGTTTTATTTTCGAAGTTTCCTCCGGACATACAGATACACATAACTGTCCTTTATATATGTATAGATTACCAAACTCTCCACTACGAGCAGGATTTGACATACGGGTAACATTTTTAAGCAAATATTTAACAGATTTGTATTCAGTTTTCCTTTCCCAAGAGCGATTAGCATACCAAATATAGAGAATCAAATCGTCCCTACAATGTACCCATATCTAGAGGGGTAACGTTTGGATTAATATCTTTCTAAACCGTGTTTTAATTGTTAGCAAACTTATCTCGCAGATCAATTACTACAGACCAGCGACCTTGTGACCCATCCGATCCGCAGGGAACAGGTTGAGGGAATATAAAACCTTCCCAAGAGTATTAGAATTTGTAAAATGTAAACAGCCTCGGATCACCGTGTCAATTTTCTTATGATAACCATTAAACTACGAGTAACTTAATAACATAAATGTAAATAGTTTCCTGACCTCCCACCAGGCCGGATTGACGCAAGAACTTTTTAACATGGAGAGCCACGCTCAAGCCGAATCAGTGGCATTTCTCTTTTGGTGAGCCTGTGGGGATTTAAAAAATAAATAGATAAAAAAAAAAATAAACAACAAGCTCCCAAGGGACCTTGACCGGAAGGACCCCTCTGTGCATGTCCGACAAACATGACTAACTCCCTACCCCAAAAAGGATACCTCAGCCATTTGAACTGAGACTGCAACTAAGTGTGGTCGTTTTATAGCCAGGAGTATGTCCCCTCACTACAGACGACTATGTCCCGTTCAATAAAGCCTAAGTCAAAACTACCTCTAGCTTTAGTCTCTTTCTATTCTAGTTCCTTCTCGTTCCTTAAATTTCATTTTAGTCTACCAGCCCACAAGAACAGAGATCCAGTTTTATTGGGAATAAGATACTAGTACAAACGAACGTAACTTAGCCCCATAAGCCTCAGGAACCAGACACTACGTATTTTAGACGAGTGGTCAGGACCCTGGATCACACACTTTTTTTTATCTTACCGGCCCAGCCGAAGCTCCTGGACACAGAGCAAGCAAAAAAGAAGACAAGTTTAATATCATAATAGTATATCAAGCTCTAGCCTCGGGGATGGCCGAGTTTGGACCGAAAAACGAAATGTTTTCACTGGCTACGGGAATTTCTTAATTAAGAGGGTTGCAACTAGAAAAATTGACTTTTGCTGCTAAAATAGATTCCAGAATTTCGTAAAAAACAAAATGCCAAACGAAGCTCATCGTGTTTTTATTTATCCAAACAAATGTGCAAAACATACTCATATATTACTCCTATTCATCATATATGAATAAAAACAGTTGTTATTGTTGATGGTGTGTTGACTGATTTTTTTAGAGTTGCCAGCAAACCTGGCAGTTTATATCTACTAATTTCTCAACCCGTCACAAAGACACTCCGACCGAGTTGCGTCGATTCCAGTTCTACAGAGGGTATTGAAAGAGCAGCTGACCGGAGGCTCATGTGGTAGTCACGGAAATAATTCATATAGTTACCACAGCATACTATCCCCGGGGACCCAGGATCTTAACACATACGGTACCGCGGCAGCCCAGTATTATTATATACCTATTATTGTGCCCCTGAGAGGTTACCACGGCATATCTGTATCACATTTGGTTCCAGGACGAGTACAGTATCATAATTGGTACCGTGACCCCAGGATCGTACGGTCATATTTGGTACCGCCACACAGTATGCTATTACATTTGGGTCCCGTGCCCGGATTTCCTCCAAAACTAGTCCCGTGCAAGTATGTTATTTCACCCCATTTGAAAATCCGATTTTACAAAACATTGTGAATTTCTACCTCGGTCCCAACAGTTTTCAACTTTAATTCGTTTACCCTGTACTTGAGCAATTTAGAAGATTTGTTATGCTATTCTACAAGTTTATATAAATGACATTTGTAATGTTTAGTTAGTTTTTGCTTTGTCTCGAGAGGACACAGTACGAAGAAAAAGAGAGGTTAGTGGCGATGACTTATTTGAATCTAGGGCAACTCTAGCCGGGTCAGATGATATTCACATCCACTGAAACGCTAATTGATTAACTTTCCCCGTCCAAACAACGATGCTTGATAGGCGCAAAGGTCAGATGATTGCAGAAATGGCAAGTATTGATATAAGACCATCTTAAAGGAAACGTGGCGTGCGTTTACGTTCGTCTGTTACGTCATCAAGTCAGTTAGATTTTTGGACAGAGGGGGAATAAAGAAATTTGGTAAAGATAAGGTTTAGATGGAGAGAGGGGAGTATAAGTGGAAAATGTAAGATAGAAGAAAGAGAAACTTAGGAAATACATATAGAAAGAAAGAAAGAAAGAAAGAAAGAAAGAGAGAAAGTAAAAAGAAAAGAGGAAACGAAAAATAATGAAAGAAAGAAAAGAGAAAGAAAAACGAGAAAGTGAGAAAGAATGAAAGAAAAAGAGAAAGAAAGAAAACGGGAAACGAGAAAGAAAGAAAGAAAAAGAGAAAAGAAAGAAAAAACGGGAAAACGAGAAAGAAAGAAAGAAAAAGAGGAAAGAAAGAAAACGGGAAAACGAGAAAGAAGAAAGAAAAGAGAAGAAGAAAACGAAAAGAAAAGAAAGAAAGAAAAAGAGAAAGAAAGAAAACGGGAAAACGAGAAAGAAAGAAGAAAAAGAAAAGAAAGAAAAACGGGAAAAACGAGAAAGAAAGAAAGAAAGAAAAGAGAAAGAAAGAAAACGGGAAAACGAGAAAAGAAAGAAAGAAAAGAAAAAAAGAAACGGGAAAACGAGAAAGAAAAAGAAGAAAAAGAAAAGAAGAAAGAACGGAAAGAAAGAAGAAAAAGAGAAAGAAAGAAAACGGGAAAAAGAAGAAAGAAAAAGAGAAAGAAAAACGGGAAAACGAGAAAAAGAAAGAAAGAAAGAGAAGAAAAGGGAAAAGAGAAAGAAGAAAGAAAAAGAAAGAAAGAAAACGGGAAAACGAGAAGAAAGAAAGAAAAAGAAAAGAAAAACGGGAAAACGAGAAAGAAAGAAAGAAGAAAAAGAGAAAGAAAGAAAACGGGAAAACGAGAAAGAAAGAAAGAAAAAGAGAAAGAAAGAAAAACGGGAAAACGAGAAAGAAAAGAAAGAAAAGAAAAGAAAGAAAGAAAGAAAAAGAAAAGAAAGAAACGGGAAAACGAGAAAGAAAGAAAGAAAAAAGAGAAAGAAGAAAACGGGAAAAACGAGAAGAAAGAAAGAAAAAGAAAGAAAGAAAACGGGAAAACGGAAAGAAAGAAAGAAAAGAAAGAAAAAAACGGAAAAACGAGAAGAAAGAGAAAGAAAAAGAGAAAAAAAAACGGAAAACGAGAAAGAAAGAAAGAAAGAAAAGAGAAAGAAAGAAAGAAAGAAAAAGAAAAAAGAAAGAAAAAACGGGAAAACGAGAAAGAAAGAAGAAAGAAAAAGAGAAAGAAAGAAAGAAAAACGAAAGAAGAAGAAAAAAAAGAAAAAAAGAAAGAAAAAGAAACAAAGAAAAGAGAAGAAAAAAACGGAAAAAGAGAAGAAAGAAAGAAAGAAAAAGAGAAGAAAAAAACGGGAAAACGAGAAAGAAAAAGAAAGAAAAAAGAAAAGAAAAAAACGGGAAAACGAGAAAGAAAGAAAGAAAGAAAAAGAGAAAGAAAGAAAGAAAGAAAAGAGAAAGAAAGAAAGAAAAAGAGAAAGAAAGAAAAAGAAAAAGAGAAAGAAAGAAAGAAAAAGAGAAAGAAAAGAAAGAAAGAAATAAAGAAAAGAGAAAGAACAAAGAAAAAGAGAAAGAAAAACAAAGAAAAGAGAAAGAAAAAGAAAAACGGGAAACGAGAAAGAAGAAAGAAAGAAAAAGAGAAGAAGAAAAAACGGGAAAACGAGAAGGAAATTATTAATTTACTCATTATACCCACTTTCCTCTATCTACCAATCAGCATATTTATTATGTATCTGTCTGTCTGTCTGTCTATCCCTCTCTTTATATATATACAGGGTGTTCGGGAGAAATTTGACAGTTTCATAAAGAAAAAGAAAAAGTGCTTGGTAACTACACAATTTAATGGATTGTAAAGAAATTCAACGGAAATGACACTACTGTCAAAACGTTTCATTCAAAATAACCGCCAAATTAGCGTCAATCACAGCCTCACTCCTGTTCCGGAACCTGGAGAAAGCTGATATTACAGTTTCCCTGGGAAGGGTCTCAAGAACTACTTTAATTCTCCCAATTAACTGGGCTTTCGTAGTACTGGCATGGCGATCGGTGTCTTTCTTAACAGCGCCACATATTTATAATCCATGGAGGTAAGATCTGGGGAGTTTGGAGGCCAAATATTGGGACTGGTGTGGTCGTAAAATTTCGCCGACAATCATTTTTGACTTTTCATAGAGGTTTGGCAGGAGACCGAATCCTGCTGCCATACATATGGCCTACCCTTGTTATCCAGGGCTCGATTACAGTTTTTAGCAACTCCACGTAGGCATCTGAAGGTCCTCCAACACTTTTACAGCAGATTTTTTAGGAATTCTGCTGTATTTGACAGCAACCACAATCTCTTTACTTTGATGGCCAGAGCAGATCATCATGATACAAGTTATTCTCTTCTATGATTCAGTTGGCTTCCAGTCATCCATTCTATCTGTCATCACGTATATCAATGAAGAAGGATCCAAGCTTTTAAATGATGTGTAATGTGTGTAAATACATCCAACCTACGGAGAAAAATAACCAAATATAGATATGTCAAATGTATATGCCATCGTATAACTCAGTACATCGTATACGTGTCATCGTATAACTCAGAGAATAGATGTAGTTGAACATTCAAATTGCGCATGCGATTTAATATGTTTAAAATAAAAATTAATACAAAAATTAGTTGCGATTTTAACTGATGAAATGATATGATTCAATAATCAAAATCAATCGATTTGCGGAAATTTATGACGACAAAATCACATTATTTTTCTGAATGTTTTAGATGATATATATATATATATATATATATATATATATATATTATACACAACAGGCTACAGGCCACATGATAGACAGTAAATCCACACACCCGCACCCATAAACAATCAAGCAATATCTGGAATGTTAGTCTCAGACACATAGCAATAAAAAAGAGATCAGATGATCCTGTTAATAAGCAAACAAACAAACAAAAAAAAAATATAAAATAAAATAAAAATAAAACCTTGCTTAGAGGCGAATCAAATCTGGAATAATAATAAAATAAAA
>CM042159.1:63798791-63801291 GCA_023376005.1 Doryteuthis pealeii | reverse complement strand
TTTGTGGTTCAGCAGGATATTTCACTTTGATCAGAAGTTTCTCCGCTTTTGTCCGACGATTTTCAAGGGCCTTTTCTGGGAGTAGTTGACTTCTGCGACGCTTATATAAGTAGTATCGAAGGCATTCATCGTCTGTAACCTTCATGGAAGAGGCTTAAATATTCAATTCACGTGACAAAGTCCGAATTCCAACATCTTTTCTGCAGATTTTCCTGGAATTTTGCTGTATGAACGCAATCAGATCGTCTGTTATGTTGCTTTCTCCTAGCCACAGTCTCATTGTCTCCATTGCAATTCTCCAGTTCATGCCTGATTGTTTTTAGTGTTCAGGGAGCATTGGGGAGCAACCATAATCTCCTTATTTTGATGGCCGGCGCAGATCATCATGATACAATTATTCTCCTTCATATTCAGGTGGGTTCCTGTCATCCATTCTATCTGTCATCACGCATATGAATGAAGAAGGGTCCAAGCTTTTAAATTATGCATAGTGTGTGTCAATACCTCCTCCTTACGGAGAAAAATAACCAAATATAATTATGTCAAATGTATCCCTGTACATATGAATGAAACCAGTAATTGATTCTGACTTAGTTCTGATCAAGAAAATGATTTTGATTCTTATTTAGTGTATGAGTTTGATTCTCACCGAGTGCCTAATGAATGAAGGAAATAGATTCTTACTGAGTACCTAACAAATGAATGATTTCGATTCTCACTGAGTGCCTAAGAAGAAAACAATTGAATGAGTTTGATTCTTATGAGAGTCTAACTGTGTGATTTCGATTCTCACCGAGTGCCTAAAGAGTGAAGGAAATCAATTCTTACTGAGTACCTAAAGAATGAAGGAAATCGATTCTTACTGAGTACCTAACAAATGAGAAATTTCGATTCTCACTGAGTGCCTAAGAAGAAAAAAATTGAATGAGTTTGATTCTTAATGAGAGTCTATGTGATTTCGATTCTCACCGAGTGCCTAAAGAGTGAAGGAAATCGATTCTTACTGAGTACCTAACAAATGAGAGTTTCGATTCTCACTGAGTGCCTAAGAAGAAAACAATTGAATGAGTTTGATTCTTAATGAGTCTGTGTGATTTCGATTCTCATCGCGTGCCTAAAGAGTGAATAAAATCGATTCTCACAGAGTACCTAACAAATGAAAGATTTCGATTCTCACGGAGTGCCTAAGAGGAAAACAATTGAATGAGTTTGATTCTTAATGAGAGTCTAACTGAGTGATTTCGATTCTCACCGAGTGCCTAAAGAGTGAAAGAAATCAATTCTTACTGAGTACCTAAAGAGTGAAGGAAATCGATTCTTACTGAGTACCTAACAAATGAATGATTTCGATTCTCACTGAGTGCCTAAGAAGAAAACAATTGAATGAGTTTGATTCTTAATGAGAGTCTGTGTGATTTCAATTCTCACCGAGTGCCTAAAGAGTGAAAGAAATCAATTCTTACTGAGTACCTAAAGAGTGAAGGAAATCGATTCTTACTGAGTACTAACAAATGAAGATTTCGATTCTCACTGAGTGCCTAAGAGAAAAACAATTGAATGAGTTTGATTCTTAATGAGTCTGTGTGATTTCGATTCTCACCGAGTGCCTAAAGAGTGAATAAAATCGATTCTCACAGAGTACCTAACAAATGAAAGATTTCGATTCTCACGGAGTGCCTAAGAGGAAAACAATTGAATGAGTTTGATTCTTAATGAGAGTCTAACTGTGTGATTTCGATTCTCACCGAGTGCCTAAAGAGTGAAGGAAATAAATTCTTACTGAGTACCTAAAGAGTGAAGTAAATCGATTCTTACTGAGTACCTAACAAATGAATGATTTCGATTCTCACTGAGTGCCTAAGAAGAAAGCAATTGAATGAGTTTGATTCTTAATGAGAGTCTGTGTGATTTCAATTCTCACCGAGTGCCGAAAGAGTGACGTAAATCGATTATTATTGAGTACCTAACAAATGAAGGATTTCGATTGTCACTGAGTACCGAACAAGAAAATGATTTCGATTCTCACTGAGTGCCTAAGAAGAAAATTAGTTCGATTCTCACTGGGAGTCTGTGTGATTTTGATTCTCACTGTGTGCCTAACAAGTGAAAGATTTCGATCATCACGGGGTACCTAATATGTTGTTGGTATCCGAGGTGATATAATAATCCCGATTTCAATAAATAACTTTTAAATATTCCCCTTTGGTGCAACACAGTCTTCATTTTCCCTCTCTTCTTCCGTGTATTCAGATAAATATCTAAGTGACTCCTAAATTCGAACAATGCTACATAGGTTCGTTGAAGTAATGAGATGGAATGTTCAGTATATCTCTAATAGTTACTTACTACGTCAGTGGTTATGTTTTTCTTCGCTTTAAGATTTGTCTCTAGATATTATTTCTTCTCGGTGAAGGCACGTGTCATTAAATCATTGAGGTCTGACTCAATCCTCCAGGAATAATATTTATTCAGCTAAGTACAGCTAAGTACAGTGCCACGT
>CM042159.1:63771291-63793791 GCA_023376005.1 Doryteuthis pealeii | reverse complement strand
AATACAGTGGGAGAACATTTTACAAAGGATTTTAAAGGAAAAGAAGAAATACAAGTGAACTACCGAATAAACACCGATAAAAGAAAGGAAGAAAGAAAGAAAAAGAAGGAAAGAAAGAAAGAAAGAAAGAAAGAAAGAAAGAAACGTGATAGAACAAAACAAAGAGAGCAAGTTGGAAGAAAAAGATAAGAAAATACAGAATAACGAAGAAAGGGGGAACACTGAAGTCGAGAGAATTATAGCGAGGGTGGAAAAGCAGAACACAACATCAAAGGACAAGGGCAAAAACGAAAGAAAGAAAGAAAAATAATGAATTAAAAACGAACGAGTTTTAAGGTAAAAAAGGGAGAAAGAACAACGAGGAATGAAAAATACACGAAGAAAAAAAAAGAAAAAACTAAAGTACATAATTCTTTGAATGAGAGCTATATACTTTAGGAGAAAGCGAAGTAGAATATAGATATATCTATAAACAAATAAAGAAAGACAGTATGAAAGAAAAACGAAAAGAAATAAAAACATGACAGAAAGAATGAATAAGTTGAAGAAAGTGTGAAATAATTCAGAGGAGAAAGAGACATAAAGACAGGATTAGACTGAATTATATTCTTCATTAATTCTTGATGAGAACCAACACAAAGGGGGAAAGCCAAGTAGAAAACAGGGACAAAAATACAACAATACATGAAGAAAGAAAGTAAGTAAGAAAGAAGGAAGGAAATTAAAAAAAGGATGGAGAAATAATGAACAAGTTGAAGAAATTGTAGAATAGTGAAAGCACATAGAGAAGAGTAGAAATAGATTTAAAAAGGGATAAGTCTGAAGGATATTTTTTTTTTTTATATGAGTCAACACTAAGCGAAGGAGGAAAAAAAGAGAGATACATATGGAAAGATACTTAGAAAGAAATTAAAAACGACAGAAGAAAAGAAAGAAAATGTAGTGAGAAAGAATAAACAATTTGAAGAAAGATAAAAAAGAGAGTTGAAAGGTGATATAGAAAAAGAAAAAATTAACACAAAATAAGCAAAGAGGGGAGAGAACTAGTGTAGTTTAGTGGGGAGGTGTCTATAAAGAAAAATGGAAGCAGAGAGAAAGATAGATAATTAGGAAAAATGACATTAGAAATAAAGAAAGAAAAAAAAGAAAGACAGAAACGTGTAGGGAGAAAAAAAGAAAAACTTGAAGAATTTGAAGAGAGGGTTGGGGTGAGACACTGGAAAGTGATACACAACACAAAAGAAGGAATAATAGTTACGTATAGGAAGTTGTATTGAGAGGAAACACTAAGAAAGAAAGAGAAGTTAGATAGGGATTAAAAGTATATTAAAAAGAAAGTAAAAAAAGAAATGTGTGGAGAGAAAGAAAGAAATGTGTACAAAAACGACGGAAACGTGTAGGGAGAAATAAATAAATAAATAAATAAAGAAAGAAAGAAAGAAAGAAAGAAAGAAAGAAAGAAAGAAAGAAGCGTGTAAAGATAAAAAAACTTGAAGGGAAAGAAAGAAATGTGTAGAGTGAAAGAAAGAAAGAAATGTGTAGGGAGGTAGAGAGAAACCTGTAGGGAAAAAGAAACGTGTGGAGAGAAAATATGTAACGTGTAGAGAAAAAGAAAGAAATGTGTAGGGAGAAAAGGGTTGAAGAGAGAAAGAAAAAAAGAACAAGTTAAAGCAAGTAAAAAAAGACGGAGAGAGACATTGAACAAGAAACACAAAGAAGGGAGAAGACTGATGTATAGAGAACTTTAGTAAGGAGAGAGAGAGAGAGAGAGAGAGAGAGAGAGAGAGAGAGAGAGAGAAGAGAGAGAGAGAGAGAGGGCGAGAAAGAGAGAGAGAGAGAAAGAGAGAGAGAGAGAGAGAGAGAGAAAGAGAGAGAGAGATGATTTTCCGATCTACATGGAAATAATATCGTCTTTTATGACGGAAAGTATACTCATCAATAAAAAAAGAACTAAAATGCCATAATGACAGAGAGGGATCCTGTTTGTATGAAGAGAAAAAATAAAACGACAACAAATGTAATATTTAATGAAATTCAAATAAAAAAGAAATAAGAAAATAAAATTGAATGAGAAATGAAAAAGAATTATCAGCTAATATAAAAGGGAATGAGTTGAATGAAGAATATCTAGAGAAAGATAAACGTAGAAATATAATTGAAGAAATGGCTTTGAAATAAAGAGAAATGATTCTTGCTTTAAAATTGCACTCAACAACTGTAATATCACCTAAATATTAAATAATTTCGTAAGCACTCTAGTGTATTTCTCCACAAAAAACCCCTCATGCAACTGCATTGACAACCTTGAAAACGCCTTCGGCTTTGTCTGATTCAAGAATCATAATATATTCCAAAACAAAATAAACTTATTTTTATTTTTTGCTACAAACTTTTTCCATTAACAAAACATTGAGTTTCAATACAGACGCCATTTGTAAAATGTAAAGAGAGGAGACATTTTTTTTTTGGGTTTGGAGCAACATCTTTTTAATATATACATATGTCTTATTTATTTATCTATTCTTATTTTGTTTAATGATTTTTGTCTTATATATATATTTCTTTTGTTTTTTTTTTTTTTGGTTTGTTTTATAATGCTGGGTCTATCTATTGTTAAAAAGTTTTTATTTTTTTATTCTGAGAAAATTTCATAAATTATTGTTTTTCGTTCGTATTGTATTTCTTTGCTTTATTAAAAAAAACGGAATGTTACTCCCTAAAATTGAAAGCGCGAACAAGTACTTAGAAATACACCCCACCACCTGCAGCCGTTATGTACAAATGTAGGTCTGATTTAATGTGTCTATTTTTTTAGGATTCAGATCTCACAATCAAGTCATGGTGCATTGGTTAACCATCTTGTATCATAGATCAACTACATCCTGGCCGTGGGTTCGATCCTTACTTGGTGCGTTGTACTAGTAGTTTTGCGTCAAGTTTAAACTATTTTGATGTCTTGTATGATATTTTGCGAACATTTACTGAGCATTGTTCTTGAGTTCGATTCTCACTGTTTACTTCTAGCAATGTTCTAAAGAAAGTTAAGCTTAGCAAATGAGTGCATCGTACATTTAGTTGTATCAGTTGAATAATTGTATCGTTCAGTGTTGGAAATAAAATTAGAATGTGAAATGCTGATTTTGGAGGTAGGAAGCAGCTTCTCAGATTATTAGATTGGTGCAACGATTAGCGTGAACGCAATAATTTGCTCTCACGTGTTTTGTTCCTGCCAGGAAATATTTCAATTTATTTTTATATACATATGCCTGAACATATTAAGGAAAATTAATAAATAGATATCAACACACACACTCACACACAGATAACGATACACGTACTTTACCTCCCCCCCTCTCTCTCTCCCCCTCTCCGGTGATGGTATATTGTATATATGAGGAGTGATTCGAAAGTAATACTTATGTATTACCATGGAAACAACAACTCATACATGGATCAAATGATCATCATTTGGGTAGATGGTTTGCTTTTCATTCCATATATGGTCAGCCTGAAAGTTAGACTAGAGGGGCACCGAAAAAGCAGTAGCACAAGGAGAAGTTGAAAAGTCGAGTATGGCGGACCCTATATGGAACGAAAAAGGAAACCATCTGCTTTTATGGGATGAAGTTAGGATAATACATAAAGAAGAATATTGGAGAAAAAGAAGTCTCAAAAATCAGCTCATATGTTAGGCTATGGTAACCTCTTATGTAGATGAAGTATAAAGAACAATAAAATATTTCCATATTTTCAAAACGCTAGATTATATTAAAAGAAGCTATATGAGTCAAGGTAAAAAAAAATTATACACAAGTATGAAGTTAAATATTCTATTTCCTTTCTCTTCCCTTCCCTGCTTTACTTTTTCTTTCGTTTTTTTTAGGTTCTTTTCTCATATCTTTCTATTCTCTCGTTTCTCATTTTTTTATTTGTCTAGAACAGAGGTTCTCAACCAGAGTTCATGTGAACATATAACATTTTTTGGACCCAGGCAAGCAAAATGTATTTAACTATAAAATTACAATGGGATTTTTAAATATCGAATGGCTATGTGGGGGTCTACCACAGTAAAATAAGATTAAAAGGGGTACATAGGTAAAAAAAGGGTTGAGAACCATTAGTTTAGAATATAAAATATTTCTTCTTTTTCTTTCCCCTTGCTTTTCATTCTTTATTTCTTCTCTTGTTCTTTCTCTTTATATTCAAGTCTTTCTTTTTCTTTCCCTTTTTTAAATTCTTTCTTTCTTTCTTTTTTTTCTTTCTTTCTTTTATATATATAACTATTTCTTTCTTTCTTTATATTTAGTTCTTTCTTTCTTTTCTTAATTTTACTACTACTGCTACTCATCACCATCATCATCATCATCATCATCCAAAGCAGAATTGGTTAACATGCTACTATTGCAAATCCATTGCTACTGAATAGCGAGTTCGGTCCTAGCTGACTGTCTCATACTTGCGACCTTGCAACACGTCCTAACCGTGCTTAACAGACTGGATAAATACCCCCATTTAAAATATTTAAAAAATGTAACCCTGAACTCGTGAATATCTTGAAACAATTCTATATTTCTAAAAGCTAAATATTCTTTGTCTGTTGTGTTAAAATGGGAGAAAATGTATTTATTTTATTCACTCTATTTTTTACCTTATTAAATGTAACAGTAAAAGAAGGTAAGTATTGTGTAGAGAGAGAAGAGACTTACCTCGTGCAAAACGGGCTAGGACTTGCTTTGCGTGCAAGTCGACCGGAACTGAACGGTGAAAGAGGAGTGGGTGTAGACAGGCTTGCAAACGTCACAAAGTGAGAGAGGAGAAGAAGCCACTTTATAGAAGCACCTGAGGCATTGTGGGTGGAAATAAATCGTCTGCTTCTCTCAGAGGGAGGGGGAACGTGGATTCAGTCGATAGACTGCAATGAGCAAAGTGTCTTAGAGACATATTGTAAATAAAAAAATGGTTCGTGTTGCATTTTTTACGAATACAATAGTGTTTGTTTCATAGGTACTTTTTAAGAAAAGGGCACTACTTGGTTTGATCCATTATCATTGAATTGTGAATATAATCCTCGCTGCATGACCCGTAATGGGGTATTTGATTCAAATATTACCCGTAGCGAACGGGTTAGGTAAAGAAGAGCTAGTTAACAAATAACATGTACAAATTAAGAATAGCCGTTCAGAGAGGGCACTTAAAATCAATACTGACATGTTCCATCGGCACAGTAGCTTGTATCACTATCTTCGGAGGTCTATAGAACTAAGGGTTTTCATTCAGCCCAAATCCCGCAAGACGAACATATTTCTTAAAGATTGATTCTGCCAAAAACAACGTAACACTTGGCCTTTTGCTCTGACGCCAAGGCCCAAGCTTCATCTCTGTATTCTACAAGAAACACGTATCACAGGCAAATTTACTTTTCGCAACCTTGAGAAGAACGAATTCTGACAAACTAATACTGTCGTGTTTACTCTCCGCCACCGTTCCTCGCTCTGTTCAAACTTCTCCTCTTATACTAGGTTTGGCCGAGATTTTCACACGTCACAACTCTCGTCTCGTCAGCCACGAGACTCGCAACCTACAAATCACGGCCTCAAGGACACTCGCGCTTTCACCTCCTTCACAACTCGTCGGCGTGCCTGCCTCGAACTCGGCACATTTCACCTTCTCAGCTCCCACCAACACACACAACATGCTACTCGCTGTCTCTTCGACCGACGGCCAGTTGCTGGCTCATTAAAGATTTCTGAGTTTTGCCGTCCAATCTCGCTTCAAAGATATAAGTTGAAAAGGGGGGGGGGTGATTTCTCGATCTTACAAAATGCAAAATCCTTCATTCTCCAATACGAAACTTCCTCGTGCAAATTTCCAAGAGTCGAACTTTGAGAAATTAGAAAAGCACAATGAACAGAACTAAAACACCCACAGGGTTTTTACTTATTCTAGGTAGATATTCTGTAGCAAAACTTATTTACCAAGCCCCATTCGTTTATTTTAACATTTCTTATTTCAAAACGTTATCGGTTATCATACACACGACACTGACCTGGTATCCCTATACATATTGAAGCGGGATCGAAATAAAAGATGTCCCCATTTACCAAGGCTTTTAACAATATTATATCCCTTTTTGCGTCGTTAATGTGCTTTTACAACGAACCTCCCATTTAGACTAAATATCACATACATTGCATTATTCGAAACACCACAATCTAATGCGAAACGTACGTTTTCAACAATTGTCCGTTGCTCTACATAGCTCGGATTTTATAGATTCAAATGTGTGGAGAATTTAGTGATTTAGTGATGTTACATAATTATTAGATACCTAATAATTATGGCAATAGTGTAGAAATCATAATGGCGATTGGTGCAGCTGATGGCCTTGAGAGTGGGTGACGGCGCTTGACCTCACCCTCACCTTGCCTTCCGGGGATGGATCGTGAGAGCCGGAGGGCATGGGGGACCCAGTTCCGGTTTGGGGATAGAAGTAGCTTAGTCAGTTAGCAAGTGGAAGCCGAGCTTGTAAAATTTAAGTCTCACTGCGCAGGTGTCTGGGTTGGGGATTTGGAAATGGGGTAACATCAACGTAAATCGAGGTCTTGTGTTTATTGCCTGGGGCCTGATGGTGACGGGGGATGGGGAGAGGTCCCTGGCGGAGGCCGGACCGGGGTCCCCACGACAACTCCAGATGCAAGATGTTAGAAGATAGAACCAGAGCCGGCCAGAAGAATAGATGTCCAAGATATAGAAGCAAGTAAGAAGTAAAGAGGTAAGAAAAGGGTATACAACATTGTATCGATTTGGTGCTGTGAAAACGTCAGTATATAACAGTGAGACCTGAAATTTTAAGGGACTTAATTCAGCGGAACATTCGAATATCCATTTTTAGTACGTGAATATTCTCCTGATTACTAAATGTCTCCTTACTTTGAGAAGAATTGCATTTATTGCAATGGCTATGGTCAGCTTTAATTATACTATTCCCCTTATAGTATCCTATTTAGTGGTAATAATTTCTGATTAGTTGCAGTACATCGACACGACCTAGATTCATAAGGTAATCGAATGTCGCTTTAACTGTTTATACTAGCTATTATTTTAAATTAGAATCGAGTTAAACACAATGCAAAGATCAGAACGGGGAAGTAAAGAAGCGAATAGATTTAAACTGAACACGACAATAAAAATCATAAAAGAAAAACATCTACTGACATAGTATTCAACATTCACTATTGTAAAATACGTTTGTCTCAGTTCAACTGAGTATTAATTTTTGCATGGATCGGTCTGTGGGGGTACCTGGCTAGCTACCTTAAATGAATAAATATTGAGATGGTTGCAGAGAGATACCCGCATCAAATAATCAGTTCAACTGAGTATTAACTTCAACTTAGCTCAATATAATGTAGGGTCCTGAAAAGATAATATCATATCGATCGCAACTGTGGTAGACCCATATTTTTCTACAATATATATATATATATATATATATATATATATATATGGGGAGGGGGTAGTAAAGCAGGGAAATAAATCCGACGGTATGTAGAAAATAAAAAACAAAGTATTCCAAAAGTCATCCCGTTGGAATAATTTGTTCTTCATTTTTACACACACACTCTCTCTCTCTCTCACACAGACACAAATACACACACACACACACACACACACATATATATATATATATGTATATATACTTAAAATGGGTAAACGTATTTTATATATATATATATGAAAATGGAAAAGGAATTGAATCCAACAATATGAGGAAAATGAGTAAAGAAAAGAAATGTAGATGGATAAAATGAATTTAATCGATATCACATTAATCGATATCACTTACACATGTGTTTCGGTCAGTTTATGTGTGTGAAAATATTTCGCACACATAGAAGAATCGACCTTCATCAGAGTGAACATTTATTTTATCTGATGAAGGTCGATACTTCTATGTGTGCGAAATATTTTCACACACATAAACTGACCGAAACACATGTGTAAGTGATATCGATTAATGTGATATCGATTAAATTCCTTTTATCCATCTACATTTCTTTTCTTTACTCATTTTTCCTCATATATATATATATATTATATATATATATATATATATATATATATATAATACTTTTACCCATTTTAAGTAAATATATATAAAAAAACGCAATTGCTCTCTTTGAAACCATGTTCTCATTATTCAATCTATCTATTCCATAGGTTGGCAGTTGGAATTTACTTTTCGACTATGATAGCAGGAAGGAAAGTTAGTGTCATCCACACCTTCTTTTGTCGTGCAAACTAAGATAATGTCGTGATGAATTGAACGTCGGCGAAAACAAGATGGACAAATTTACGTTTCGTTGTCTGATATGGAGAGAAGCATACTGTGTTTGTTTTTCTGCAGCCCAAGGAAAATGTTTCAATTTTTCATAAAAATCTAAATAATGGATTTTATAAAATGTCATGTTAACAATATCAAGGCTATAAATAGGTTCATCTGTCTGGACAATGTTCATTCCGCTTGGGTATAACACATTAGAACTCTATACCGTTTCTACATGCAGTCATTTTGGAAAGGAGTGGTTTAGCTCAGTCGGTAGAGCATCTGTAGAAAACTCAATATATATATATATATATATATATATATATATATATAATATATATAATAAAGATAATCTACTGAGTCAGACGAACCTACTATTAGTTTCGCATAAAGCTCTTCAGGGCTAAAATCTGACTGAAGAAGAAAAGGAGCAAGACCAATAAATACTACTAACCACATTAATCATTTAAATTATCAAATCATACTGACCAATAAAAACACTGTGTTTTTATTGGTCAGTATGATTTCATAATTTAAATGATTAATGTGGTTAGTAGTATTTATTGGTCTTGCTCCTTTTCTTCTTCAGTCAGATTTTAGCCCTGAAGAGCTTTATGCGAAACTAATAGTAGGTTCGTCTGACTCAGTAGATTATCTTTATTACTTGGCTCTACTTAGGTATCGAGCACTTTTTACAAATTAGCTTCTCCTAGCGGTTATATGAATATATATATCTTATATACATATATATACATATAAATTGTTTTTTTCTTTTGGCCAAATACTATACCAATAGATTATTTTTTGTTGGTACGAATATCTTGGTCTTTTCTTTTTTTCAAAATTTTTTCTTCCTGGTTGATGTTTGGTAGTATATTTTTACAATCAAACTCTCTGCCGGGTTTTTCTCTCCGCAAGGATCTACCAACACGCTTGGTATATTATATATATATATATATATATATATATATATATATATATATATATATATATAAGATTTTTGGATGGTTGTTTTTTAGAACCATTGTTGAATAAAGTATGTATTATTATTTTATATTTTTGCTAGAACATCGTACACTCTGTTTCAACTTAATAAAGTCTCATCAGCGATGTATACTGACGATTTCCCTACGACAGAAATCGAAACCGGTAGTCCAGCAGGTAAAGTCTGTGACTTTACGGCTTGGCCAACGGTCCGCATCGTACAACCCCTGAGAAATTAACCTGTCAATGACATTGAGTGAATAGCAACAAACTAGACCTATGGGGCATAGGTCTAGTTTGTTGCTAGTTTGGTGAAGAAGATTTTTGGATGTTTGTTTTTTTAGAAGAGGAAAATCGTTAGTATACATCGCTGATGAGACTTAATAAAGTTGAAACAGACTGTACAATGTTCTAGCATCGCATAATCGTTTGCCAAATTCACTTGTCATGGTTATTGTTGTACCGGCCGTTCCTACAGTGGAGAATATACACCGGTTCTCACTATAAATAGTGAGACACCGAGTGAAAAGGTTGTACTGTTACTGTTTAGCGGCAAGCTAGCCGTTCTTGTACCTTATTGTAAATACACTTGTCTCTTTTTACCCTACCTCGACTTGACTTCTTTTTTTACTGTTGAACTAACATCACAACAGTTATTTTCTATAATTATCGAATTTTATACGATATACGCATTGTAATTGCCTTCAAGCAAAAATATTAAATATATATATATATATATATATATATACGTTTTATAAGTGCAGAAATAATATTTGAGGAGGAAAGAAAGACAAGTCTAGAAGAAAGGTTTTGGTTTCTTTGTTTAATTGCATATCAACCTTCGTAGGGCATTTAATGCCAAAGTTATTCTTGTATTGTACAACTATTTAATCCATAGCTGCGGAATGAGGAAGTTCATACATTAACATAAGTATTAGTTCGAATGGCGAGAGAGATCGAAGGGATCTCATGCTTTTATCAGCATACCTAGATGATGATGATGATGTTTCTTCTAAGGACACGTCAGATCGAGTGGTATATATAGAGTATATTTGTCGCATACCCCACTTGTATGGACTGGGCACAAGACCTCGTTTTAACGTGGGCCCACCCACAGCCGAAGCTCATGGGCGGGAAAGAACAAAAATTGCGTCGATCCCTTCGGCATTACCCCTAAATGGGGCGCCTCAGGCACTGTGCAATAAACCCAGGCCTGCCCCTTTAAGTCAAAGGGGCAGGTATTACTTGGGGGGATAGCCCCCTGGGATCGACGCTATTATTTGACTCTAGACAAGTCCAGCGGCCGAAGCTCGCTGGATCCCTGGTGTTAACCGGAAAATCGAGTGTGCAATGAGTTTATATATAAAAAAAGATACGTTGTGTATACGAGTGGTGTATATAGAGATATGCAGTTAGGTAGGCTGAAAAATTCACTTTATAAACGTAGCAACAGAGCAAATCGTCGGATAGTGGACATGGACGGTCAGCAGCCAAAAAAAAAAAAAAAAAAAAAAAGAGTGGGATCTGATGGACAAACGAAGATCGAGTTTCGAAGACATCCCGAGAGATGTACTATAGTGCTGAAAGTAAATGAAAGAGACGTCAGATGTTTATGACGTCTCTGATTCCACCTTGTGACACTATAAGCTCTTCCATCCCTGGCTGCACATATGTACGTGCAACAATAAATATGCCTGTAGATCTGGACGTGTCCATACGAGTATGTAAGCACCTAAGAAACCATTATTTCTTTAGGATTGCACTCAGCAACAGTAATATCACGAGGTTTGAGCAAATAGTATAAAACCGAAGCTTTTTTTTGTTTTGTTTTAGTTTCATGTTTCCTTTTGTGTTCTTTCTTTCTATTTCATTGTCTTTCCACCTCTTTTCTCACTTCCTTCTATTTGTTCTTTCTCGTCACCTGTTTCTTTCTTTCTCTCATTGCCTTCATACTACTATTACATAACACAATATCAACATGGTAACCACTTCCCTATGGGAAATAATAATAAAATGTTTATATGACATGGTTATGTAGCGTATAAATATTTAAGGAGATCGTCTTGGTTTTTTCCACGATCAGGTAAGAAGTGTTTGTCTGGCTTGTACCCACGTTAGCTTATATATAATATATATATATATATATATATATATATATATATATATATATACACAGGAGGCGATACAAGTTCAATTTAAGCGGAATTTGAAAGGTTTTGAGTTTGAGTTTTGTGTAACGGCATATCAACCTCTGTAGGTCATTTAATGCCACAAAGGTTATTTTGGATTTCAGTCTTTAAAGTAGTTGTTCTATGGAGATAATTGGTTATGTTCTGTTAATTTTTTTTGAAAAGGTTGCTTTTTTTATAAAATGTAACATGTTTTCAGGGTTTGTATTCTTAAAAATGTCTCTCAGGTTTCTTGCTTGATAGTAATTGGCGCATATATGTGAAAGGTTTTAATAACAAGTGTTCTTTCTCATAGACTGGTTATCCCCTACAATAGTTAACTTAACCAGCCTGGTTATTTTACTCATAGTGTCGTCGGATATCTTTTTTTCTACCCAAGTCCCCACCATGGGTAGGATGTGACACAAGGTCAGTTTCTAATCATATATTTACCAAATCCTCCGCACGAGCAGGACGTGAGACAAGGTCAATTCTTAAAGCGCATTTTAACAGTTTTTAATTCAGAGTATTCCATCTCCTAGACTAGTGGCCTGGCCAAGGTTAAAGAGTCATGTACACCCTATTATTTACCCATAGCTGGAAGGGGAATAGTTGGCTTCATACCTTTCCTAATGTTATTAGTGCTATACGAAATGCAAACCGCTTCATCCAGGATTTGAATTTGTCTCGGTGTGTCCATTTTCCACGATGATAATTATTACACCTAAACTGTCTGCTAAAAAGCCATATCAAATAAACACATTGTTTGTTTACTTACTCTCATATATATATATATATATATATATATATATATATATAATATATATATATATATATATATATGAGAAAGAAAAAAGAAAAAAAAGAAGAAAAAACAGAAAAACAAATATCAGTGGTCTGAAGAAGCTCGTGAGCATACTCGCGAGTGGAAATGGTCCATAACCACGATACCCATGGTAGGTAGCTCTGTTTACAATAATTAAACATTGAGCTCTCATACGGAACCTGAGGTAGAGAATTAGGACCCACCTAGAATCACCTTGTAGAAACTTGGTACCGGCAGGGGTGAGATAGGCAGTGAGAGGGTGGGGGAGAAAAGACAGGAACAAGGAAGGAACATAAAGGGAGAGGATAGAGGAGGGGGAATGTTGATGTAGATAGGACGGAGGAAGTGTGAGATAGACAGATGAAGGAGGAAGATAGAGAGAAGAAGTAAAGATAAAAAAGAGAACGGGAAAGACAGAAAGGGTATGGGCCAAATAAAGAGAGAGGGGGAGAGAGTGTGATAATATAAAGCTAATCTATCGTATCGTCTGTTTCAATAGAATGGAAAAGGAAGGCAGGAAAAGAGACTGTATAAATTCATGTATTCAAATTTGATGACCTATCATCACCAATAGCTAGAAGCAGCTACAATATAATAAGAAAGAAAGAAAGAAAGAAAGAAAGAAATATAATTAAAAAGAATGAGAGTAGGGGAAAGATAGAGAGAGGGGGTGAGTGCATGGAACTGATGACAATAATCTGTTTCACTTGAATATAATGTAAAGATCAAAAGAAAGAAAGAAAGAGTGAGAGTTAAATTAGTTTTCATTCCAATGTTAATTTCAGTTTTCATACTATTTTTATCACACTTACTACATTCAAGGTAATTAGATTGTGATGAAGATTGTGGGTTTGTCTATCTGTAACCGAAACTATATTACTATACAAGTCGCAATTCCCTTTGTAATTTACATCACATTCTCCATGATTTTATTTTTATTTAAACCTCAATTATTAATAAAATTGTTTTATATTATTAATACTGTTAACCATAATTACATACTAATAACATGCAATTATATTTATATATACAACAAAATAGTGGATTACAGTGTGAATGGGAAGGCTAATTTTCATATTGATCTTTAAAATTTGATCTTAATAAATATATGCTTAGTATTATTGATTTCTAATTATTTGGTTTTATCTTATTGAATATGAGCAAAAATCTCGCGGATAAATTTTAAAAGAAATCCATTAACAAGAAGAAATAACTGTAATATTATTCTTTAATTCCTATTTTAACTAAATAGTTAAATTAGGAAAATTTACCAATAAAAGACGGGAGTAATGGAAAATGATGGAAGAGTTAATTTCAAATTGTTCTATTTTTCAATCATACCCCCTCTGTTCCAAATCTTTTTTATCTGCATTCTTATTCAGTTTCATTAGCATTTCTAATTTAATATGATATTTTATTATATAACAAAGGTTATTTGTCACCATACTTCTTGCATACTTCTTGCAGATACACCGGCACAGGTCCGAGAAACTTCTGCATAGCCTGCAGAATGCAAAAAAGAATATTGGCCTCGATGTGAACGGTAAAACTGAGTTCATGTTGTGGGGATTATCTTCCCTTTGCCTGGAAGAGTTATCTTCCCGCTGGGTTTACGTACCGGCCACCAGGGTCTATAGTATATAAGCGCATAATTTAAACTTCTCCTCTCTCTTTTCTAACTCTCCTCCGGCTACTAGTGACTGTAAGTGATTTATACTTGTATGTACCTTTACATTATGTGTACTTTTATATTATCTTGTCCGTGACTTTTATGTATCTATGTTTATGTACACTATTCTATTCTATCTTCTATTGTTTATGTATCTTGTTCATTCATGTGCTGTAGTATTAAAATGTTTTGTCTCTCAACCCTTGTCGGAGTTGTATGTTCAATTATAACCATAAATCTTACAATGTGTTTAAAAAAGAAAGCAGACCTCTCCACACTCAACGGTAAGCCAGTAAAACAATTCACATACCTAGGTAGTAATATCTCATCCACAGAAAGCAATGTTAATACACGAATAGGAAAGGCGTGGTCGGCCACAAACAAATTATTAGTCATATGGAAATCCGATCTCACTGACAAGTTAAAGTGACAATTCTTCCCGGCTGTGGTTATATCAGTACTGCTATATGACTGTACCACTTTGACCCTAACGAGGCGCCTTGGAATAAGCTTGATGGGAGCTGTACAAGAATGTTTAAACAAGTCGTGGAAACAGCACCCCACAATGAAGCAGCTGTATGGTCACCCCATCTAACAAACCCTCCGAGTGAGACGGACAAGGCATGCTGAACACAGCTGGAGAAGCAAGGACGAGCTCATAAGCAACGTTCTCATGTGGAAGCCAACACATGGACTTGCTAATATGGGCCGCTCACCAAGGACCTATATTGAACAACTCTGCGAGGATACTGGATGATGTGCAGAGGACCTCCCTGGGACAATGAATGATAGAGAAGGTTGGCGAGAGATTGTCATGGATATTGCGCGACATGATGATGATGATGATGATGATTTATCACCATTCAAATCATATCTATTTTTTCAAAGTTGATGCATTTGAATTAAAAGATCTCCGTCACTTACATACAGTGTTAGTCCAGACTTAGTGAAAATCTGGGAAATATATACATACAAGGAAAGAATTAAAAAAAGAATGACCAATTTGGATAATATCTCTAAAATATTGAATTGGCCAGAAATTAAATTCTGCAAATTTTAAAGCAAAAACAAAAAAAAATAAACACGTGGGAATTACAAGAAAACACTTAAAATGTATGTTATGAAATTGTAAAAAACTTTTCTTTGAAAAACGTTTATGAACCTTTTAGTTGAAAACCTTTTTTAAGCAGATTATTTTATGAAAAGGGTGTGTGTTTTTGTTCAAACCTAAGAAAACAGATTTTTGGTAAATATTATCTTTCTCTGAAGTTCATACGTACTTAAAACAGTCAGCAGTTCAATGAGTATGTAAGAGGTATCTAACTTTTATAGCTAAAGATTCCAGTCTCAACATTGAATAATGTTAGGGACATCTTAAAATTGTATTTGAATTTATTTATAACCTGTGTGTACATAGGCTTTAATTGTTTTTAAAAGAAATGCATTCTGATTATTTTAGTGAAAATTGTGGTTGAATATGAAATGGATATGAAACAATTTGACGAGGCAGAGTAAACAGTTTTACCTGCCTCTTTAATCTAACCTTATATTGCCGATAGAATCACGCCAATGACATTTTCCATACTTTAACATGAGAAAAAATCGTTTGTTTAGAAAATGGCTAATTAGAAAAGTAAATATGTCGGTACACGCAAGAAAGTTCGATAGACGGTGATAAAAAGACATGTTACACGTCGATCTTAGATTAAAATAAAGACCATATGATTTAATTATTTACTAAGCTTTTTTCTTAGTTATTGCACAATACTGAGTACATTGGGCACCCAGTGAGAATCAAACTCGCAAGTTAAAGTTTGTCATTTTAGCTAACCATTATATCACGATAGACGTCCTCATACCACATGATTTAATGTACCTATCCCATTGTTTTATTAGCATAAAAGTTTAGGTCTATTACATGAAGAAACTTATTAGGTGAAAAATATAATCAACTTAATAAATCAACCTTATTTCCTATATATATATATATATATATATATATATATATATATATATATTTGCTTGAAGGCAATTACAATGCGCATATCCCATAAAATTCGATGACTATAGAAGATAATAATGACAAGTGAATTTCGCAAAGAATTACTCGGTGTGTAGAACATTGTACAGACTGTTTCAACTTTATTAAGTCTCATCAGCGAACTAACGATTCACTCCGACAGAAATCGAAACCGGGACTTCAGCAGGATAGTCAGAAACTAACTGCTTCGGCCACGATACATCACGGAGAAATTCCTGCGAAATTAACCTGTCAATGAGACGACGTATCTACCATATGAGGCTATGTATATATATATATATATATGTGTGAGCTAAAATTTGAGGTACGTATGAGCTTCAGATACGCTTATGTTAATAAGTTCATAAAAACATTTTAGTATCCAAATTTCTTACGCCAAAAAAAATATTATTAAAAAAAACATTATATAATATTACAACACACAATTCATTACATTACATTTTATCTTATTTTCATACAATACATTACTATTTTCTTATTTAAAAGAACATAATAGAAATTAGGGTGTTTAGGTGGTGGCGCTGAAACGGATTAATCGCATTTCCAGTTATTTCAATGAGGGGAAATTGATTAGATATACAAGGAAATTAAGTTACAAACCGAACAAATAAAATTCATATGACAAGATACCATTATATATCATTGACACTACTAAAGTTTTAAACAGTAACAATAAATTTGACGCCGAATAATCAGAGAAATGTCTATAGATGTATTCCTTTTTTATTGATTTTAACGGCATGTCAAGGTTTATTTTATTCCAAGCGGTTAGGGAATTGTATTCATTATACATTCATGTTTACATTTTTGTGTATTTTTTTTCTTAACAGATTCTTTTTTCTTTTCATCAGAAAATGAATGATTTTGAAACATATCTATTTGACGAAAACTAATTATTTTTTACCCATAGAAAAGATTTTCACAGCTACAAATACTCCGGGTCATTGTGAATATAGGAGAAAAGTGCAATGGATATGTATCCCACACTCGCTAAATCTCCAGATCTATAGCTTTACCGTCAGGTCCAGTTTCGTAAGGGCACATATTTTGTGGGGATTTGTACTCTTCTGCAGGAGATACAATCAGCGTATTCTAATCCCCGCCCAGGGTGTATTGGAATCCTGTGAAATCATACATATTCTGAGATTTATCTTGAGATAATCACTTATTTCGCTCAATGCCACTCTTATTATCTGGTGCCCAATTCGAAGAAATTCATAACCTCGAAATATCCCTCGAACCAAAGCGGTTCTTTTATCATATGATATACAATTCTCATTCGTTGTATTTCTATTAATGATCTCGTCATCCTCAAATAATACCCTTGATGAAGTTTCAGTTAGGGAAACAAGAATATATCACAGAAAACTAGGCCTGTCATGTGTTAATGATACTCGATGATAATCTATGCTATTTGGGGAGTCCCCGTGGCTTAATGCCCAATATGCTGGACTGCGAAAATCGTGGTAAGCGAGTTCGAACTCCACTTGTGTTGTTCCGTTCACTTTTAACAAATACCCTTTAAAAAAGTATGAATCCCATAATTCCACAGTTATGGGTTAAATAATACGACATCTCTTATTTTAGAAGGGTGGCTTTGGCATTAAATAACCCAAGAAAATTGTTATGTCATTAAACAAGGAAACTGTCTCCAGTACGTGAGATCAGGATATCTCCAATTCCAAGAATTTAATATAAAGTTATTGGAACATTAAGTTCCAAAGAAACGATGATTTTATATCCTTCGGTAAGATTCGAACTCATGTCTTCTTCAGCATGAAGACGTATAGATGTGCTGATGAATGAATAATGGAGCAACAAAATTATATGACACATTGATTACGTTATATTTCAGATATATATTTAAAATGGATAACAAACATATGTTGAATGATTGGCTTAACGCGGAATCGATAATGCAGGTAATATTCTTTTTCATGATTCTTTTGTTTATGCATTATCATTAACTTTTCTCTAAAGACATGATATGATATGATATGATATGATGATATATATATATATATATATATATATATATATATATATATATATATATATATATAATATATATATATATATATATATATATATATATATATATATATATATGAGAAGTAAACAAGCAAACAATGTGTCTTGATATGGCTTTTTTAGCCGACAATTTTTGGAAGAATATGGGCTTAAATGAAGTCGCACCTAATCTTTAAAATTAATTAATTAACAATTAATGAAATATGCCCGCCTAATTCATTAATTATTAATTAATTAATTTTAAAAATTAGGTACGACTTCAATTAAGCACATATTCTCCCCAAAAAAAGAAATATATATATATATATATATATATATATATATATATATATATATATATAATATGAAATTATAAAAGTAAATAGTAAAATTAATATTATCACCACTCCACCAAAATTGCATTACATTACTTCCAAAAACAGACAGATTGGAGTTTCTTTTTCGCAGAGCTGACAGATCTTCAGTCTCCTGAACATTGACCCAGACAAGAAGCTCAAGTCACTCTGTGTTTCGAACATTCGATTTTTAATCGTATATTTAGCTCTTATTTATCGGGCATGTTTATGAGTTTGTTGAATTGTGACTCTTGTCTTATTTGAATCTGGATTTAAGCGTTGACTACGCTATATATATATATATATATATATATATATATATATATATATATATATATATATCGTCTTGTTGCCAACATCTCAAAATCCGCTATATTTGGATATGTTTTACCGACAAAAGGTATACATAGAGACATGACCGACATATATATGGAGCGAAGGCCCACATTGGTGAATAATGTAACGAATTTCGTTCTTTTTTGCAGTATTAAGGTTTTTTGTTTGTGAACTGATTTGACATTCTTCTCCGACCCAAACAACTACGGAGTGAATGAGCTCTGGTGATGATTTTTGAAAAATCGAAATATTGATCAGTATCAGCTATGATTATATTATAAATTGTTTTCCTTTAACAGCATTGTGTGATGTTTTCATTCCACCTTTTCATACTCATGTTGTCGGATTCATTTCCTTTCTTTTAACTTATATATATATATATTTGTGTGTGTGTGTATGTATGTGCGCGCGCACGTGTGTGTGTGTGTGTGTGTGTGTGTGTGTATACATGTATTTATCAACCTCACCACAGGAAGTGACACATGATCAATGTTTAAGTGAAGTTTAACTGGTTTGAATTCAGAGTTTTTGTTCTCTGAGACCGTTTGTCATAAGAAGGTTAAAGATCCCAATATGCCCAACTATAACCCATAGCTGGAGTAAGAAGAGTTGGTTGTATACATTTTCCAAGTGTATTGGCTTTTGTGAAATGCAGCCCACCCATCCAGGATTTGAACTCGTATCACCGTGTCCATTCCCTACTATGATAACCATTATGTAATGGATGCCTCCAAATTAAATAGTTCGTTATTGTTCAACTGTTGCAATAGATGGTTGTTCGTGTCCAGGTCTATTTGTAGAACGCCGAATGGAAGTCTTAAAGGAAGGCATTACCATTTTTCTTGAATTATCATCTTTTTTCCTATATAAGGATAGTATATGAATAGTGTCGACTGACATTGTTTGCAGGAAGAAAAAATAATCTTTTGGATTGTAATAGAATTAATCCAACTCCAAAAAGAATAATCAGTTCTTTGTGATGTTCTTTACAAAGATAGGTTCTTTATTCTATTTAAATTATATTTCTTTCTTCACAGAGTTATTTTTTCTCTTTTCTTTGGTTGTTTTCAGTTTAATTGTCTATCCATTTTATTTCATATTGTATGTACTTTTTTTTTCTTCTTCTTAAAGTTACGCCATTTTAAGACGAAGTCAAATTGGAGATGCAGACGAGACTCTTTGTTGTGGCGTTCATCTTCTCTCGATTTCTTTCTCCTTTCATCTTTATCTGATTAAATTAAAATAGAGAAAAAAATTCAGTAAGAAGATAAAAACAAAAGAACTGAGAAAAATAACGACAAAGAAGCAGAATAGAAGTAAAATAATAGAACCGAATAAATGAATAGAAATGAAGCAAAGTTGTGGAGCGTATGTGCCTTCACCGGTGGCCATTTACTCGTAATGGAAAAGCCATGCTGAGAAGTCAGTGTGCATTTGGCAAACGTTCATAATTTATCATCCTGCAAATGACAAGCCGTGTCTCAATTTCAAATTTATTTATGACTTATATATTGCACATTTAAATTCTTATGATTAAATCTTGCTTCGTAGCGATTTAGAAGCATAAAGAAAAAAGTAACTCCGAAAGACATGCTGGAACGTATTCAAAAAATAAGCAGGTCTTTTGTTTATATTTGGATACTTGCACTACAATCTTAAAATAATATAAGAATTATAACACACACACACACACACACACACACATATATATATATATATATATATATATATGTGTGTGTGTGTGTGTGTGTGTGTGTGTGTGTGTATGTATTTGGGCAGTATTCTTTCATTTATATATGTAGAATTAAACAAAAGGCCATCTGTTTAACAATTTTATTTTTGATCTTTTCTAATTTTCTGGCCAACTTTTTAATGTTTGGGTGGAATTGGGGGATAAGTCCACCAAAGTTGAGTTCCCGAGTACTTTCGGCACTTCGAAGTGCCATCATCAGGGGTGATGTATTCCAGTTTTTTTTAATTTTTTTATTATATTATGTGGAGGCTGGAAGGAGAAGAATTGGTGGAATACATCACCCCTGATGATGGCACTTCGAAGTGCCGAAAGTACTCGGGAACTGAACTTTGGTGGACTTATCCACCAATTCCACCCAAACATTAAAAAGTTGGCCAGAAAATTAGAAAAGATCAAAAATATCAAAAAAAAATTGTTAAACAGGAGATGTGCCTTTTGTTTAATTCTACATGTATATATATATATATATATATATATATATATATATATATATATATATATAACATGCATAAGCATATCTAGACACACATAGACAGACATAGTAGGTGAACTAGCCTGATAGAATGATATCAACAGATAAACAGGGATTGTTATGAACATAAAAAAATAAGGGAGGAATTAAAATAGATCAAAAGAAAAAAGGGAGAAAGAAGTGAGAAAAAGAAAAAAATTCCAACATATATATATATATATATATATATATATATATATATATATATATATATATATATATATATATATATATATATATATATATATATATATATATATATATATACATTGTTATTCCTGAAGTGTGCATGAATTGTCTCTAATCAAATTTCCAATAATAAATATATCCACCCTTTGAAAGCAGAATCAAACCACATGTTTGACATTTCCAACCCTCCGTGTTCTCACCAATATTTGATGCTTGAGGTTTTCATGCTAATTTCTTTCAGTCTCATTATACAGACAGATAGACATATGTATAGCTCACTAGACAGATAAAAATCTATTATGTTGCTTATTGTAGCTGCCATTACTATGAGGTCACCCATCTAAACACGAAGCAGATTCTTCGTGGCTTAAATTTGGTAATTTCAAATTTCAATTTCAATATTGTTTTTGCTTATTCTAACTCAGATTACTTTCAATATATGTGGTCACCCATTAAAATACTAAGCAGGTATATATATATATATATATATATATATATATATATATATATATATATATATATTGGGTTGGCCAAAAAGTTCGTTCGTATTTTGAATGTCATCTTTCCGGCCTACTAAAGATCGTTTTATATTCCTATTCTTCAAATCCTGTATTTGGTGTAGCGAGTCTGTCGACGTCAGTGTGTAATAAACCTCTAATCAGAGGAGTTGTATTTTCAGGCCTTGAAATGGAAGATCAAGCAGAGCACTACCGACATCTGATGCTTTTTTACTATAGAAAAGGAAAAAAAAATCTACAGAAACCTGCAGAAAGATATGCCATGTGTATGGGGAGAATGCAGTTATAGAACGGGTGTAACAGAAATGGTTTGCTCGATTCCGAAAAGGACATTTTTCAGTGAGAAATGCTCCTCGCTCTGGCCGGCCAAAGATGATCGACAGTGACCAAGTTTGATTCTGGTGAAGACGTGAAACGTTTCTATGAAATATTCTTCACTCTATATCTTCGAATAGGGGATTAAGAATTTATCTAACAGATGACGAATTGTGGTAGGTGCACATGGTAACTATTGTATTGATTAAATACATTTTAAATATTCATTCGGTTTTAGTATCCACTTAAAAAAAACGCAACAACTTTTTAGCCAACCCAATATATATATATATATATATATATATATATATATATATATTGAAGAAATGGATACAATAGAAACCTACTCGTGTTTAACCATAAGAATCTTCAGGGTTAAATCCACTGAATTAATCGAGGTACTGATTAATTGCAGCCGATTACACGTGTGTTCATTCCATATAAATTGCCCTACTTTGTATTGAGCCTTTGTATGTGTTTTATCGCGGACTTAACCCC
>CM042159.1:63736291-63766291 GCA_023376005.1 Doryteuthis pealeii | reverse complement strand
AATTGAAATCATGCTTTAAAATAGATTTTTTTTAAATTACTTTAATTATTAATTTATAGAGTCTGGTTTAATATGATTATTAAACTTATTTTTTAAAAATATTTCATGTTGGGTAAAAAAAATAGTCATATATTTAAATATTATGGAATTCAAATGAGCAAACATTGACTACTCCCACTGTTTAAGTGAAAGTTTTCTTCGGGCTTAAAAATTTGTTTTAGTTAAAACTAAAACAAACTAGACTGCCTTCTGATTTAGGTCGGTAAAATTAAAACAGAAAGTATTTTGCTGGTACCAAATGACAATTTAACTGCTGTCTATGAATTAACATTTTGCGAATTTGGTTACGGTTTTAGGGGATTAAGGTTGTTTTTAATTACGTATTGCTTAAAAAAATAAACAAAAAACACAAATTACTATACTTTTAATGTTGAAAAATATTTTTTAAACTAAGTTTAATTGAAATTATACATTGCTATATTAAAACAAACAACTGTCTCAATAATAGATTCAATAATTAATTTCAATGATTAATTAAATGTATAGTAATTTGGGGTTTTTGTTGTTTATTTTTTAAAGCAATACGTAATTTAAAACAACCTTAATCCCCTAAAACCGTAACGCAATTCGCAAAATGTTAATTCATAGAATGTTGGGCTGACTTCTGACTTAGGTTGGAAAATTAAAACGGAACATTTTTTGCTGGTACCCAATGACAGTTTAACTACAGTCTATGAATTAACATTTTGCGAATTGGGTTAAGGTTTTAGGGGATTAAGGTTGTTTTTAATTACGTATGGCTTTAAAAAAATAAACTCTGTCTTTAGTCTTTTTATTTATGCAGAAAATAGTATCAATCAAATATATATCACTCCGATATTACAGTCTCAATAACACAAATAATTGTAATCTTTGCGGAGTTCCGTCCTGGCCTCTTGCCTCAAAACCTGCTTGCCGGTGACTGCTGAAAAACGAAAAAACAAAAAAAAACAAAAACATCAGCTACGATTGAAGTCCGTAGCGAAAGCGGCGTGAAAAAACAAAAACAACTAGGGTTTAGGGTTTAGGATTTAAGGTTGGGGTTTAGGTTTAGTTTAATGGAAAATAAATAAATAATTTGGGCTCTGTTTTTTCTGACAAACCCTGTATACAGGGTGACCCAGAAAAAACAGAACTTTGTAATAAAACAGTTAATTTTAGGGTTAGGGTTGGGTTTTCAGTGGAAAATGCCCTAAGTTGGTTCTTTTTTTTTTTTTTTTTTTTTTCAAGTGATACCGCTTCGGATACATACTTCAATCATAGCTGATGTTGTTTTTCCAACTGTCAGCAGCAAGCAGTTTTTGAGGCAGGAAGCCAGGACGGATCTCCGCAAAGATTACCATTATTTGTACTATTCAGACTATTGTCCTCGGCTTCATTGTTATCTGTACAAAGTTTCGGCTGATGTGCCCTCCAGCCTTCTTCAGGTATTTCTAGTCGGACTCGGGAACCATCTTGTAATTGGGAGCCATGACGGAACTTTGAACCCAACCCTTTATTAGGTCCACGGGGGTATCCTGTTCTCATTCCACTAACCATAGCTGGGGTACAGGTGTTAAGCTGTGTTAATTATTATTCTATGTTACTGCTGTCCCTGACCAGGACTGAACCTGCAGTCTAGAGATAACTGGCATTTAGAAATGTCTTAATCTAACTCCTTTATCTAATAGGATATGTGTTCAATTGGACAATCCAGTGTGAATTTTTTCAATTGCAAAAGTTACAATTGATTTTGTGAAAACGGATTTTAAGTAGCCTCTTGGCAGCCATCTTGATCAAAATGGACGAAAAAAACGTTTTAAATATATCATAAATAAATTATATGTTTAATATTATTTTGCTTTTTTACTGATGCTCATTATGTTACTACTTTTCGACTGAGACAAAAATTTGACCTTAAATAATCAATTTAAAAAATTTTAGTTCGTTTTTAAAAATGAAAAGCAGATGATATTTTGGCAGATCCTACTCTTTTCCCTAATCATTTAGAGAGAGCTTTTGTATATATATATATATATATATATATATATATATATATATATATATATATATATATATATATATATATATATAGTATATATTTTGTATATGTATATATATATGTATATATATATATATATATATATGTATATATATATGTATATATATATATATAATATATATATATATGTGTGTGTGTGTGTGTGTGTGTGTGTGTGTGTGTGTGAAGGTAAACAAACCAAGCCTCATCATAGTAGATTGAAATAAGGTAGTAAAATCTGTGAGAGTGTTGAAAAAGAAGACAATGGAAGAATATAAAGACGGTTATTTATTGTGCCAAATCAGAAGACATAAGACATGAAGTAAAAAAGACGGAGGGGAAAAATAATGGCAAAATAAATCTTTCGAATAAGAGAAGCAAATCAAATATTGCAAAGAATATATGCGTTGGAATTAACAGGGATAAAAAATAAACAAAATGGCGGGCTTATGACTGAGAGGAAAAAAGATTAACTGACGATAAGAAAAAGCAACAAAAAAAAAGAATTAATTTGAAGTAAAAAATGGAAAAGAACTGGGGATATAAAATATCAAAATCAAATGGATAAATAAAGGCGAGAAATGATTTCCAAAAGAAAAACTAGAAGCAAAATGAAACTGGAAATTGGAGAAAAAAGTAAATATATAAGGAAAAAGGGTGCATAAAAAACACAAACTATCTCTAGAATTCAAATAGATGAAACGAACCAAGAGAGATCAAATTATGCTTAAATCCTAATCACATTATATATAAACTTAGACGTTATATATATATATATATATATATATATATATATATATATATATATATATATGTGTGTGTGTGTGTGTGTGTGTGTGTGGTGTGTGTGTGTGTGTATATATATGGGTCTGTGGTGGTGTATATACATGATTTTACATATAGGTATTTTCGAATAAATTAACTTGTATAGAATTATAGACACATATACATATAAATATACTCGTTTATGTACATATATATTATACACGTGCGTATTTGTGTACGAATTCACTCTAAATACCAACAGGAGTACAGATGCATTAAAAGACAAACACATTTGAATACACATATGTACATACACACACACACATTAACACAGACACATATATATCTTTTGATATACATGTATATTCATATATATATGTGTGTATATATATTATATATATGAATATATATATATATATAATATATATATATATATATATATATATTATATATCAATAAAGGAAGGAAGAACTCAACACCGTAATTCCATAATAAATTTATTTCGACCAAAATTGAGGCCCATATAAATCAAAGTTGATTTAAACCGGGAGTGTAATGTGCATTTAGATATACGTAATTTCGAATAAATAAATTTGAATAGGAATAGAGACACATATACATATATATGTGTCTCTATTTATTTTTATATATGTGTCTTATATATATATATATATATATATATATATATATATATATATATATATATGTGTGTGTGTGTGTGTGTGTGTGTGTGTGTGTGCGTGGATGTGTGTGTGGATGTGTGTGTGGATGTGTGTGTGTGTTAATAAATTTGTGTATGAATTCATTTTAAACATCTAGTTAAACAGACATGTTCGTGCATATATATACACAAACCCCACCAATATATATATATATATATATATATATATATATATATATATATATATATATATATATATATATATAGATAGATAAATAGATAGATAGATAGATAGATGTATTATCGAAAATTATAGTAAGGATAACTTTTCTGTTATTATTTATATATATATATATATATATATATATATATATATATATATATATATATGTGTGTGTGTGTGTGTGTGTGTGTGTGTGTGTGTGTGTGTGTATACATACATATATATACACACACACACTCAAATTTACATATATATATATATATATAATTGAAGATTGATCATACTCTTCATTTTTCTTTATACATTTTATCATATACTTTTATTCTAATTCCAGGAATTTCAATTGTTCTTTTTTGTTTGATCATTCTTTACGAAGTGTTTGCTTTTTGTCTTTTACTGATTGCGATTCCATTTTCAGTGGATATGAGAGAATGGTTCAGTTTTTTTTTAAACACGAATTATTAGACCTTCCGTAAAAACGCCGATTTTCGGAAAACCTTTACAAAAGAAATTGAGATGTTCATATTCATTGGCATCATTTTACTGGAGAAAAAAAAAACGAAAATAAAAAAGATATTTTATTTCATTAAGTGATTTTGAAAATTGTGCCTAAGAGAAATCATGAGTAAGTACTTATACCTTTTATTTTAAGCAGTCTCATTTCATTGATTGAATTGATATTATGCACAAAAATGTTTTTATACTTAACAAATTTATTCAAAGAAAAAAATGTTTTAATCTACAATATAATCTTGAATTTTCTTATTAAACTAGCTTAATACACTTCGATGGCCGTAAAACTCAATTTTAAGTGATTTTCTATTCATCATCATCATCATCATCATCATCATCATCATCATCAGGTTACTGGAAACACTGCTGACAACCATCTCTACTTATCATGGCCCCTGGCAGGTCTCTCGGACGGCACCCAGAATCAACACAGAATTGATTGATATAGGTTTTGCTGGTCTGTTTTGCTGGTGTGTTCATGTGTAGGTGTCCACAGGAAAACGTCACTTATAGGTTTGTTGTTGCTTCTCCAGCTGTATCTAGCATTCCCTGGATGGTTTGTATGATAGAAGGCAAGTGACCTTCTGTGGGATGCTGCTTTGAAGACTTGTTTAAGACAGCATGCAGCATCCTGGTGTAGTTCCTTGGCAGGTTCTCTACTGACTGACTATCTAAAAGAAGAACATTAGCCTCGGACACACAAGTAAAAGTACATACTATTTCTCTGAATTGTTTAGATGAGGCTTGATAATTTGTGTTATTTGTATTGTTCGGACCCCTGTCTCATCCTTTTTGTTATGTGTACAACGTTTCGGCCGATGTGCCCGCCGACCTTCTCCATAACTAAGGGCAGATCAGCCGAAACGTTGTAAAGATAACAATAAGGATGAGGACTGGTCCGAATAATCCAAATAATACATAAATGTACATCATTTTGTAAAATTATTTATTTTACCAGATTTCAGTGAATAAAGGACTGTATAAATCTTGTGGGACAAAATGCATCATCGGGACAGAAGGATTTGTTCCTTTCTAGACTTCCTTAAGTCTAGTCTCCAATCTTCCAGAGTGGGTTTAATTAGGAAGATTTAAAATCTTATTCCAGAGTCGTTGCAATTTTTATGGAGGAATTCATAAATTTTAGTTTTCATGGAATCTTGAATCTGTCTGGGATCAAATCTGAAAAACTCCTTATAGGTTATTCACAATCCACGACCAAGGAGCTAGTTTAGCTCCATCGGTTGAACAACCGCCTAGGTAATCGCAATGTTCCGGGTTCGATACCGGTCTTCACCAACCCATCGTATCTGTAGCACAGCTTGGGTAATCTGCTCTACGTGGTAAATTTTGGAACTGATAGTAGGCGTGGCGCTCCAACGCAGCAAAATAAAAAAACAATATCCCTGATCTAGCACTAGCGTAAAGGGGATAGACTCCCTTGCTGTCAGGCTGATATCGACACTAGTCAACCCCGCTAACTTTACTTATAGTTCCCAACACTACTGAAGCTCACAACAATGCAAATCTTTTAAGAATTCATGATAAAAAGGGAAAATAAAACCTGTGTTGTAATAATACCGTTAAGTATGCTAGTATTTCTTTCACAATTTCAATAGAGATTTACCCAACCCAACTAACATGAGCAAGATGCGCACTTTATGGTCAATTTCTAAATCGGAGTACAGCTGGTTTAAACTGAGAGTTCCCCTTATCTTAAACCGGTCACCTATATCATTATCAAGAACGGTCTCTCTCTCTCTCTCTCTCTCTCTCTCTCTCTCTCTCTCTCTCTCTCTCTCTCTCTCTCTCTCTATCTATCTATCTATCTCTCTCTCTCTCTATATATATATATATATATATATATACTCATTCGTCATCAGTACGTTTCCCCCGTCACTCTTAGTAGGTAATCTAGACGACATCCAGTGTCCACACAAAAATAAATGAACTATCTACCCAATGGTGCTTGTGTGATCCATGTAGGAGTTCTCGTTTCTATGGGAATACAAATCACACCTAATATATAGAATATGCAACCACCGTCAAATATGTACCGCTTATACTGCTCACGTGCATAAACATATTTACATTTTATGTTTAAAGAATGTGTATTGATCATATTTTCTTTCCTACATCTCTCTCTCTCTCTCGCTCTCTCTCTCTCTCTCTCTCTCTCTCTCTCTCTCTCTCTCTCTCTCTCTCACTCACTCACTCAGTCATTCCTTATTTGTCCATTTCGTCCATCAGTCTTAGCAGGTCCTTTAAACTGCATCCAGTGTCCATACAGAAGTGATGAATGCTTTACTTGTCGCTTAGCACTTTTCTTTCCTTTCTTTTCGAAGTCCGCCACAGGCGACGATGACGTCACTTCATGTCTTCCTTTGTGGACCCTATGGTGGCTCATTAATCCAATTCTGGACCTGCAGATGCGGCCACACACGCTGCAGGGGAAATTCAAATCTACATCTGGCTGTTCATGACGACGAAGACGTTTCCTCTCTGCAGTCCTGTTTATCTCATTGTTGAGCTGCTTAGCTCCTGTGGGGCAGACGTCCCACCAACCGGTCTGTCTAAGGCCAGATCTTCCACGCTTGAAGGTGTGATGTTACATTTCTTCAGCGTTGTTTTAATATGATCTTAGCACTGGTCTATCCATTATAGCTTTCCATAGTCGCTTATCAGTCTGTTCTAACCTTTCCACTTATATTAGTTATTTTTCCAGATACCCCTTACACACCAACAGCTCTTTCAATAGGGATTATATATATATATATATATATATATATATATATATATATATATATATTTACCAACCCCTCCACACGAGCAGGATACGACACAAGGTCAATTTCTTAAGCGGAGTTCAACAGGTTTGAATTCAGAGTTTTCCTTCTTAGACCGGTTGCCTAACCAAGGTTAAAGAGCCCAGTCTGCCCTACTATTTATCCATAGCTGGAGGGAGAGTAGGATTCATACCTTTCCCAAGAGTATTAGCGCTAAGTGAAATGCAATTACCACGTCCAGGATTTGAACTCAGGGCGACGGGTCCATTTCCCATGACTTTAACCATTACACCACGCGCTTCCTACTAAATCCATGCAATAGTGATATAATGTCCTTTTCAGAGTACACTATTATTCAATTACATTAATTGATGTATCTTCAAACTGTCAAGCTTGTCTTGTATCAAATGCATATATTATCTAAGAATGCAGGTGCTACGTAGAGGTCACTGGTTTTTCATGTATTTGAAGCAGAGGACACGCTGTAAAGTTCTGTCAACATCAAAGATTGGATCCTGTATTTTTCAAACTGACTGAATTTTCACACTTTTGATAAACGATTTTTGGTTTCCCAATCTATATCATGGTATCATATTTCCAAGATAAGAAGCGCATACGCCGATGCCAATCAAAGATTTATGCAAGAATATTATTTGTCTGAATTCTTTAGATGAAACTTGATAATTTGTTTTATTTAGATGTTTTGACTGTTGTCCTCATCTTGATTGATATATACACAACGTTTCGGCCGATGTACCATCCGACCTTTTACAGATGTTTCTTGTCGGAATCGGAAGCCTTCACTGAATTTCGAACTGAAACCTTATTCAATGCATTGGAGTAGATTGTTCTCAATCCGTTAACCATTGTCAGGTACAAGTGTTAAGCTAAAGTATTCTATTTTATTTTCGCTCTTTATAAGGATTTAATATGTAACGCTATAGAAAGCTCCCGAGTTCGACAATAAGGTTCCCGATGTTGACGAGAAAGGTACAGAGTTCGACAAGAAAAACCTGAAAACCGTCTCAATAATCACCCTGCTTTATGAATGGAACAAATATTGATGTATACTTTTTCTTTTATAAAATAATAGCCAATTAAATAATTATGGAAATGAGTAAAAAAATATCTACAAAAATTATTTTTTTATTTTTTGTTTTTATTCTATTTACCGATTTTCGGTATTTATTTACTAACAGAGCAAATTCCTTTTTTTTTCTATTCACATCTTCGGTCTCTTTGTCTTTTTATTTCTGCATAAAAAAGTATCAAAATATATACGTCAAAAACTACTTACAGTTAGAAGAAAATTCCGATCTTTCACAGGATATCAGTTTCCTTCTTCTATTCATTACCGATAAAACATGAAGGCCGGAGTGAATATCGGCCGAATAATAAATATGAGGACAACACCGCGAAAAACCTAACAATACAAACTATCAAGCCTCATTTTCAAAACTACGGATCAGGATTTATTCTTCCATTCACACGAAATCCAATTCTGTTGTTCACTGCTTCGGTGACGAGATTTTACTATTCTGACTGGCATGCTGCTATCCGGCGTCATTCATATCACCTGCAAACGGGGAAAGGTTGAGTAAACAAACATGCATATAGAATGGAGGCACTGATGATTGTTCTGAATCGCAGTTTGTGCGAAGAGGACAACACCCGCGTCTCATTGTTGTTTTTGACAAAGGCCAGGAAATGGTCGAGAACGCTTGGAACCGGTGAAGATATATTCCGCTAAAATATTTGGAGATATATTCCGCTAAAATATTTTGCAAGGAAACAAGTTGAATATAAAATGAATAAGACATCCTTTGATTGTCACAAAGACATTGCATTGATCCCTGCTTGCATATATATATATATATATATATATATGTGTGTGTGTGTGTGTGTGTGTGTGTGTGCGTGTGCGCGTGTGTGTGTGTGAGTGTGTATGTTATGTTCTTGTGAACGTTGTTTTTTGGTCTTTTGAAGCATTGGAAAAAAGAATAAAAACTAGAAAAACAGAACAAAAATCAGAATTTTTATATATTCAATCGTTGCTCTGTTCCTGGCTTAATCTATTCCGATATTTCGAGTGAGCCTTCACCCTTTTTCCAGGTATATCAGACGGTCCGGAGAAAAAAAAATGAAATGCTGTATATGAGGGCAAAAAAGTAATCAAATGAAGTGAACGGATTTGGCATTTTTTAACCGTTAATTTTCTTTCGAAATTGTGTGACATAACTCATCCGAAATACGATCATGGTAATCGTTCGAAATGTTGCATGACTTTGATCGTGAAAGTCATGTGCAACTTAAAGAAAATTAAAGAATAAACAAATAACAATATATATATATATATATGTGTGTGTGTGTGTGTGTGTGTGTGTGTGTGTTTGTATTGTGCCATCCATAGACAACGTGTTGCGACACATCACGTCTCTTCAGTGTGGCTAGATGTAGCAGGCTATCGAAGCCTGACCAAATTTTTATAAGACAGGCATTTTCACCACTGAGCCATGAGACAAGGGTTATAATTTAACTGATAAATACATAGTTTTATGTGATATAGCTGCTGGTGATCTCACATCAGTTTTATAGGAGGGCCTTTGTCATTTACGCTTAATTTGAGAGCGAATGAGACCGGTTTAGCTCAGTCGGTAGATTGTTCGGCTAGAAAACACAAGGTTCCTTGTTCGATATCGGCCCCCGCCAACTCAGCGTATGAGTAGCACAGGAATTTGTGCGGTAAAGTAAGGATCTTATGGTAGATGTGGCGCTCCACCTCGGATGATACAATAATCTCCTTGGTCTAGCGCTAGTGAAAAGGGGATAGACTCTCTCGCTATCTGGCTGATACCGACATTAGGCTGCCACGACGACTTACTATATATATAATATGGATATATATGAATATAATATAATATACATTATACATATATATATATATATATATATATATATATATATATATAATATATATATATATATATATACTAAAAAAAAGTGAATAGTAAGCAGATAGCACCCTAATAAAATCCCTCATTCACAGAAACATCAATGACAGTGAAGAGCAAACCACAAGGCCCATACTAAGTTTTTTTAAAATAAAAACAAGTAAACAGTACAGAGCAGATAGCACCCCAAACAAGAACCGGCATTCCTCCCTGCTTAACATCTTAAAATACGACACCTTCCCCTCCCAAAAATTATCGCTTCACAGTATATATTGATGAAAAAACAAACAGCCACCAGATTAGAAAATCACATTGACAAGAAACTGCAAGTAACCAGGTGCTGTTGAATTCATGTCCACGCTACACTAATGTGAGTGACTCTCTCTCTCTCTCTCTCTCTCTCTCTCTCTCTCTCTCTCTCTCTCTCTCTCTCTCTCTCTCTCAATATATATATATATATATGTATGTGCGTGTGTGTGTGTGTATGTGTGTGTGTGTGTGTGTGTGTGTGAGAGCGCGCGTAAGTGTCGTAACAGTTATCGACCCGGAAAATGTAATTTCAAGTTCATTGTGTTTTGTTAGGCAACGTTTCCTTCGCCTGTGCACTAAAGCTTCTGTCCACTTCTGGCATCGTTGAGTCTTCAAATTATAGCGCTTTAGTAATAAGGAAAATACATGTATGTATTCTGTGGGGTCCGCTTACACGATCCAAACATTCTTTGTTTACGTGTTTAATCCAAAAAAATAAATAAGAATAGTGTGATGTGTATTTGCACATGCGTATGATAGGGGCTGAAGATGCAAATTCTATAAATAAAACAAAACAAACAAGACTAAAACACCGGGAATAAAATGGAGTTTGACAAAAGTGTTATTACATAGAGCGAAATTGTAGTATAGTGGAGTTTTTACGTAAGTTAGTTTATTACAGCTAAAGGGCACATCGTAACGCGATTTTAGTTAACGTATATTGTGAAAATACGATTATACCCCAATAGTTAGACTAGCCAGGTCGGGGAGAAAAAAGAAAAGAAACAATAACACTTACATTGAGTTGCAAAAATATATATCCCTTTGTTCCGCGACGTCCTATACATCTGGTCAGAATTTACTGGCATCCCAACATGCCAGTCGAACTCAAGGATCAATACAGTGGGAAACCACGAACAGACCAAAGTTCATTGTGTGAATCCCTTGGAAATTCCTCTTTTGAGGCGACTCAGTTACTGGGTAATAAACCCAATCCTCTCCCTTTAAATCAAGGAGGCAGGTGTTGCCCGGTGGGATAGCCCCCTGGGATTATTTAATATCCTAAATTTCCAATGACCAAAGCCAAAAGAAAACAGGGGTCCTAGAAACCAGGTAAGTGCGTCTGGTATCTTGTAACAGTAATTGGTTGATAAAAGGAAGCAAAATAGACACATAACCTATCCAGTATATACATATTTACGTGACCCTGTAGAAATTTCTCAAATTACTATTCGCAATAAAGGGTAGTAGAAAACTAACAACTTTTGGTAGTAAAATTCCAGAACATAAGGTAAATACATGCTTCTTTCACTAGCTTAATAATAAATCTCTTCTATTACGATTTTAATAGTCTTCCTTTAGGCTTCAATCAAGAGCCCTTGTAAAGCGGAGACCCTTTATGTTAAGCAGAGCGTAGTTTCGGGTAAATAATCCTTTGGTTGTTCCTTGGTGCTCCTCAGTATTGCAAGTCCTTCGTCAGTGATTGCAAATTGACGTCTCTCAGTATCAGTGATTAAGTAGTCACCCAGCCATACATTCGGCTTGTTAATTGTTTAAACCACGTGACCTCGCTTAGTTTATAAATTTAAGTGGTATATTTTAGCACACCTTATAACCAAAATATTCCAGCATCTTTACACGTAATGGTCTAAGATAAAGAATAAAGCAATTTCCAGTCAAAATTCAACGTAATAAGAATAAATGGTGCTTATTATATTACCATTATGGTGAAGCCAGTGATTTAAAAAGTTAAAACTAAATCTTATCTGTATCTTTCTATAGATTAATACAAATTATTTTTTCTATATATTCTTTTATTATCTTTTATAATATTTATTTTAAGTTATTTATTCTTTTACAATTTTGTTTGTAGTTTTCTTTTAGTTCTTTTATTTGCTTTTTAATAAGTGTTATCATTTATTGATTTGATTTATATATTATATAGAAGAGTACAGCTGATTTGAATTAAGATTTTTGATTCTCTTAGCTTTTCTTATCAAGGATAAAAAGCACAATATCCTATTTGTTCTTATAGCTTGGAGGAATAAATGGGTCGCTGCCTTTTTTAAGCACGAAGTGAAATGGAAACAGCCTCGTCCAGGATTTGAACTAGAGTTATCCTGGATGTTTAGAATAAAGTTGCGTTTTCTCGATGATCTTGCCGTGAATTTTAGGCTGTTTGAAAGGGTTTATACTTGCTTAGAGGGTTTTAATTTGTCGTGCACGATGACCAACGGAAAAAGCGGAGATAAGTGTTCCTGGAACAACTTTTAAATCACTAGTACTCAGTGCTGGTTATATTGCTAGAACAATACATCACAAACAGTAAATGATAACACTGCAATGCAAGAAGTTGTAGAATATATAAAACAGATAGCGCTAAGATAGAGAATTTGCTGTAGACAATAACAGCAACCACAGAAATAACACATTTACTAAGTGAAATTAACTTTGAAAATTGAATTTAAAAAAAACCCACCTATATAGATATTATGGAAGACAGACTATTCAAATTACGCATGTGATGAAACTGAGTAGACCACACACACACACACACACACACAAAACACACACAAACACACACACAATGAGAGAAAGAGAAAAAAACTGTGAGAGAGAGAGAGAGAGAGAGGAGAGAATCGGTTTTGTTTGGTTTCTTTGTTTTGTAGAATATTTTGAAAGACACTCATACCGCGTTAGCTTGATACATAGATACGTTTGGTTCCTTTGTTAAATTGCATGTCAACCATTGTGGGCTATTTAATGCTGAAACAAAAACCTTGTAGACGACATATGCACAAACCGGAATCCGTCCTAGAGAATACAAACCATACTATTCTCTGGGACTTTGCGATAAAAAGGGATCAGCTAATCTCGAATAGGAGACCAGACCTAATATTAATTAACAAGAAAGTATACTTTTTCATCTCGTGGAATTTGCTGTCTCCGTGAAAAACCGAGAAAAAATGAGAGAAAACGAAACGATAAACACATAGATATTGACTGAGAACTGAAAACAAAAGAACTGAGGAACATGTTAGTAAAGGTCGGACCATTGTAATTGGAACGGTCCCTAAGGGTTTGGAAAAGAGTATAGATTAATTAGAATCAGAGGAAGAATCGAGATCACCCAAACAGCAACATAGGATCGGCTAGAATAATCGCCTGGGCCCTGGAGACCTGAAGGGAAATGCTGTCACACAGCCCTCAATGAAACAGGAGCTTATACGGGTCTGAAAATCTCTGACGGAGTCAAAGAAAAAGAACAACAACAATACAAAAAACAGCAACAACAACAACAACACTGTAGAACGCGTAGAATTGGTTGAGATACAAACGGATCAACCAATCCCGTCCCGAATATCAGGCCTAGTATCAATTCACCAGAAAAGTTGATGTCAATTGGATATTACCGTCCTAGTGAACCTTAGATATAAAAAATGCCTAGATCTTGCCACAGAGCTGTAAAAACTATACATTATGTACGTGATGGGATCCATATTGTAGTTGGTGCCCCAGCCCACTGTACCATTAAGACCTGCTATAATAGTTAAAACATGGAGAGACACGAAGGAGACTTGCTCTCATGCAGATATCAATAAAAATCATCAGGTAAAGTTGAAGTGAATAAACGCATTATGTGAAAATAATCACAGCATTATTAAAATCAGTAAGGATACTAAAAAAGAGTGAAAAAACACCAGTTAAGATTGATGTGAAACACTCGTAAGAGGAACCGGATACAAACACACGTACTTACAACACACACCCTTACACACACACACACACACACACACACACTTATATATATATATATATATATATATATATATATATATATATATATATATGGCATTTTATCTTATTTTCCTATTAATGTATATTCAGTTGTCAAACAAAATATTCAGTTGTCAAACAAAACCGAGACAAAGAGTGGAGGCCACCCTAAATATATGAAAAATAAAGCAAACTAAGAGCAAAACAATGGTTATATTAAAACTATTTTTATTCTGTTTTTGCTTCAATTTTTGTAAATTTCATATGCTTCCAACATCACTGAAAAGTTTCACAAGAACAATATATTGATACACAACCAAACACACACACACACACACACACACACACACACACATATATATATATATATAATATATATATATATATATATATATATAATATGATCAATGTACAAATGCAGATTCGTACACATTTCAAATTTGGAAATAGTTTTATTCTCTCTTAAGAGCATTTTCATGCTTTTTTGTCCTAACAATAATTCAGCTCTGTGCTGTTTATGCTATGATACACTTCTGATAAATTTCATGAAACTACAGTGGATTTCATTAAATCTAGGAAGTTGCTTTCTTTATTCTTTTGACATCATCATTGGTTGTGTGTCATCAACAAAAGACCTGTTAGATTACTTGGAGGAGTTTGGAGGACATGATTTATAAAGAGAAAAGAAAATAACATGGTATTCATTCCTCTTAGTTTATAACATAAATTTCTAGTAATCATATCATTAAAGTCTGTTTCTTTTTTTCTTTCAATTTGTTATACATATATATATATATATATACCTTTATATATATACGTGTGTGTGTGTTTGTGTGTGTGTTGATAACTATTGTGAAATATCTTAGCATGAATATAATAACATTTTAAAAGAATTATTTACTTGATTTTATTTATGACACACTTGTATAGATTGATTCCAGTTTCCGTAATGCTCATTCCAAAGTCCAAAACTCCCACTGCATCATTATAAAACCACAAGCCGGGTACATAACACCCTGCTAATAAGCCAGACCCATAGTCTCATGAGGCCTCGAACACACACAATCCCCACTATCTGACCAAGACAGCTGGAGGCATTCTAATCTTTCCAGGAGACATGATCCCAGTTTTCCTCTGTCCAATGGGAATGTTCTCTGTCCCATATGATGTGCAGTAATCAATATCATGTTGTGAATAATGTTACACACGTTGGGTCAAGACAACCAGACTCTCTGGAATACAATGTCCGCTTTGCAGAACAGCACACGCCATTGAATTAATATGTGATGTAATGCAATTATTCCCTTCCTTTAATTTTTAGTTGTTGTAGGTACTGTTCGTACATCCTCTATTGGTACTCTCTACTGATATAGCTATTTACTCAATCCGTTAGGATGTAAAACAACGTCACAATTATGGGTATCCTGCGAGGATCAAACTCGCTATTCATAAGTACTGGATCAGTAAGACGAGCTTGCCACTATTAAACCGATAGGATTACAATTAGATGTGACACAAGGTCACATGTATGTGGTATCCAGTGAGGATATAACTTGCTATTCAGTAGTAATAGATCAGCGAGAAGAGCTTGCAAAATAATACACTATGATGGGACACCGTACATCCAGATAATATATGTCTGATATTCACATATATCTTGTGCTATATATATCATTATATAATTATATAAGTATAAATTTATATTGTTAAACTGTATAATGCTAAACTGAACCTTTTATTTTGTGTATATCAGGTTAACTAAATCAAATCTTGTATTTCTGTAATTAAAAGATACTTCAAAAAAGTTATGCGGAAGTTTTGCAACATCAATGTTTTCGTTTTAAATTCATATTATTTTCGTCTCCGCTAAGTTGGAGTACAAACAAGCTCTGAAGATGATTTTTATAAATCGAAATATTGTTCAATATTAGCTATGAATATGATATAAAGTCTTTTCACTTTAACAGCATATTGTGTTGTTTTCATATCCTTTTATCTATACTCATACCGTCAGATTCATTTCCTTTCTCTTATACACACACAAACACACACACACACACACATATATATATATATATATATATATATATATATATATATGTATAAAAACATAGATTACGGCGACTGTATTCTTTACAGGGAAGTAAGACTATCTCACCAAAGACATGTATGAAACTAAACTGCATCTAACGGTGATGCTCCAGTTCTGGAGCACTTGGGAAATTGAGGAACCCTGTCACTAACTTTTTTCTCAAATCAAGAGTGATACTGCTTGTTAAGTTTCCATCTAAACGCCAATTAGATTCATTTGAAATTATTTGTTCATATAGGAATACGTGATATTATATATCTGTATGCAAATCATTTGTATTAATGAGAGTTACATGAAGGTGTGATTGTTTATAAAGATTGTGATTAGTTTCTTGGAACTACGTAATTGTCTGCAAGTCACTTATAATTGTTTAATACGAAATATTAATTGTTAAATATAAATTGAAATTATATATTTGTGTATATATTAGATACGAATATTTGAAAACAAATGGACAAATTATTTGTATTAGATACTTGATCTCATAATAATGTGTATAATTAAATGATCATGAACAAATAAGAAATATGTAGTTTAAAATGAAATGGAAGATTGAAATAGTTATGACGGGAATAAAAAAAATGCAAGAATTAATCAAATTTTGGCATTGAATAATACATGAGTTGTTGATATGCCATTAAACAAAAATCAAATAAACAAATCAACTTGGAAAAAAGAGTGACCAGTCTTTCTATTCCCAAACAGCAATTATTAAAACCGATTCAGTTTCCAGGGCTGCTATAGCTACACTTCCACAGATATAATTCCATATTTGTACTACTTCTACAAATTCAGTGATTTACACTATCTTGATGAAAGCAATACACATTTGTATACTGCTTTAACGTTTGACATTTTAGTTTGAATTTTGTAGTTTGATTTAATAAAATATACAAAAAGTGTATTCATATTTTAGTGAAATATATAACTTATTTCTCCTCGTAGCAATCTACTACCGTTCGTTTTGGAATCTTTATTAGTAAAATTTGATATTCTCAATAAAAAATCAGAGCAGACACCAGTTCTCTTTGATTAAAATTTGAATTATAAGTGTATTTTTCTAATATCTTATCTTTAAAAAAAATATTAACTCTAGAATAGCAAATTCCATTGAGACTTTCTACTTTGTTTATAACTGTCAAATATTCTGGTTTGCTTGGTTATGTGATTTATTTGATTTTCAATGTCTTAAATAATTGTGTGTATTTTTTATTGTACAGAAAAAGTTTGCTTTGTAAATATTTTGGCACTTTCTTCGGTCAAATCGCAGTTCTTTGTACAATTACCAATATATTTTCTTTCTCGCTAAGTCAGGATTTATTTTGTATTCCTTGCCTGGGCCTTGTTTATTTCGGTTTTGATATATTTGGAACTCTGAGAATTGCTTTCAACCAAAGTGAACATGTCTTCAGTTTTTCTACTAATACTTATATCCTTATCGCAAACATTATCGCAAGTATCTGATGTTTTCATATTGCTACTTTAGCTTAAAAAACACAAGCAATTCACATGACCATGATGCTAAATTGCATTCATGTCGACTGCATTCTCTACAGGGGTTAAAAGACTATCCCCAAAGATTGCTACTGTGGCGGTTAATAATGATTTTTATCATTTATACACCCACCTTGATATTCTTTAATCAAATAAGTTAATGGCCTTCTAAACAAGATTTTAATATTTCTCTTCAAAAATTATCCGATAAAAATTGGTATTCATTACGAAATTTTACAGTATTAAAACACGAACAGAAATGAATTGTAACACCTCTGAATAAAACTGAATATATATATAAGCAAAAATATAAATATTAATGTATATACTTTATTCAACAATGCTTCTAAAATAAACAAACATCCAAAAATCTTATTTACTTCGCCGAAGAGCTTAAAGCCCGAGTTTGTTATTGTTCACTCAGCGCCCCTTGCCTCATATGGTAGAGACGTCTCAGTATCATTGACAGGTTAATTTCGCAGGAATTTCTCCGTGCTGTGCCGTGGCTGAAGCAGTATAGTTTCTGACTATCCTGCTGAAGTCCCGGTTTCGATTTCTGTCGGAGGGAAATCGTTAGTATGTATCGCTGATGAGACTTAACAAAATTGAAACAGTCTGTACGATATTCTACACACCGAGTAATTCTTTGCGAAATTCACTTGTCATTATTATCTTCTATAATTATCGAATTTTATGCGATATGCGCATTGTAATTGCCTTCAAGCAAAAATATAAATATTAATATATATTATATATATATATATATATATATAATGGTGTGTTTCTTTTGTTAGCTGCTTCATGTGTGTGTTTAATTTAAGAATATTATTGCAGCTGTGTTATTTTCAAAAATATTAGATCACATATTGACGCATATATATGCTTTGATTTTATGAAATACGAAATACGAAAATCCTGGTATCTTTAGTTTGAAGGAAATTAACTTTTCATGGAGAGATGGTACATGGAAAACACAGAATACAAAATGTAATTACTTCACGTTACAGAAAATCTAAGAAGTCTCAATAGACATTGTTTAATATTGGTTATGATATGCTAAGAAAGTAAGGTGTCTTGATAGTGTCATGATAGTATAATAATGGTGTCATGATAGTATAATACAAATTTATTTCTATATGTCGATAATTCCATTGTTAATCATTCTGAGTAGAATCGTATTTTCATGTGTACATTTTGACACGAACTCTTATTTAATCTAAATCACAAAAGAAAAACCCGACAAGAATCAAATAAATGTAACCACCTACTTGACACAGGTATGGTTATTATTGAATGATATCTAATGATATCTATCCAGTTGGTACATTCACGACACTTAGATATTTCTATAGATTGACAATAAAGAAAAAATGTGGAATATCAATTAAATCAATTAAAAAGTAATAAAATTACGTAAATGCTTGACAAAAAATAATGTCATTAGCAGAAAAAGAACAAAATTAAAAACCAAGAAATATTGTATCATAAAGGAATATATCGGAATAAAACATCAATAATAATTTTATAATTCATTTACATAATTTTGTCAAAGACATCACAAAGGGACCAACTACATTTCTACCAACTGAATGAGAATATATATATATATATATATATATATATATATATATATATATATATATATATATATATATAGTCTAGGAGAGGGATAACTCTGAATTCAAAATTCCTGAGGTCGGTCGTTGATTGGGTTTGTGGCAACCCTTGATGTACTAATTCTTTCCTATCGACTGTGCCAAAAGGTGTGGATGGTCCAACACAAGCCTTCACCACTATAAACAACTCACTGTGTGGGTGTTCATACATCGAAAATCTACGGGAGTGTCCATAATATATATATATATATATAATATATATATATAGCATTATCAAACATTATCAAACACGTGCAAGTTGTTGGCTCCCGTTGAAGTGACGAATATATATATATATATATATATATATATATATAATATATATATGGTAGAAATGTGAGGAGGTTATATACAGCAGAGAGATAGATATGAACATACTCTAGTTAGATATATAGACAGATACATAGAAAAATAAATACATACAGAATATAAACAGACATACAGATGGACAGAAAGATAAAAAATAGCTGAACAGACACACAGATAGACAAGAGATTGATAGACATGAACACATTCAAGCTAAATAGACAGATAGATAGATAGATAGATAGACATATGGACGGATAGAGATATAGATAAATATTAACAGACAAAAAAAAAGAATAGATAGATAGACAGACAGACAGCACAAACAAATCATCGAAAACAAACAGACACAGATGATATTAACAGATTGAAGATAAATCAAAATAGATAAAGACATGGATATGTCACAATGTATACAATACATAATAACATCAACAATAATAACATCACCACTATTAATAATAATAATAATAATAATAATAATAATAATAATAATAATAATAATATAACATTATACACACACGCTCGTACAATTTTAACAAATCTCACCATCCCCCCTTCACAATAATAAAATCAATATTTAAAAAAATAAATACATAAATAAATAAATAATTTTTTAAAAAATACACAAATAGATATATAATACAATAAAATAAAATAAAATTAGAATCTCATAAATACATACCAGCTACATATTCAACTTAGATATATAGACAGATACACAAAAAGATAGATAGCAACTTAATAAAAATAGATAGATGGACTGAAAGACCAAATATAGATGAACAGACACACTGTAAAGATAGAAAAAACAGATGGGTTGATAGACATGAACACACTCACGCTAAATAGATAGATAGATAGATAGATAGATAGATAGATAGATAGACCAATAGACAGATAGACATACTGTTAAATATTCATAAATAAATAAAGAAAGAAAAAGAAAAAGATAGACAGACAGATACTAACAGATTACCTATAAACAGACACTGATGATATTATAATATATATGATAATAATAATAACAATAATAGTATATAACATTATACATATGCTCACTTACAATTTTAACAAATCTTAGCCTTACAAAAAATAAAAAAATCACACCAACATACCAACAACACACATATAACTTAACGACAAATCCAGTTCCCAATCACATATAAACAAAAAAACAATGAAACAGACACACACACACACACAAATACACATATTTAGCTAACCAATCTCCACAATCTAACACCTGTGGTACCACCATCCACCATTTCGGCACTCCCCATTCCAGAGAGAAAAAGAATCCACTAACCACCCCCAACTACACCTCCACCTACTGATGACCTTCCGTTTTCAGCATTTTGAAAATTTCCATCATTGGAGTAAGAACTATATCCAAGTCCTGAAGATGGTCTAATAAGAGACCGAAACGTTGCACCGTCGACAATAAACATCAAGTTTCCATAACATCCCGTGTTTGTCTACTTTCTCCACACACACACACACACACACACACACACACACACACACACATATATATATATATATATATATATAATATATATATATATATATATATATATATCATATCAGTATGTTGAAAAGAGAAAGAAAGGAAAGAAAGTATTGAATGGATAAAATAGGATATTTTAATTAATTTAACTTACACGTGATTCGGTCAGGAGTTTATCCATGTGTACATTGTTCTATCTATTATTATTTTTAAATAACAAAATGAAATGATATAATAATAATAGAAAAAATGTAGAAATATTCCGTACACAAAGAAATATCGACCTTCCTCAGAGTAGCTTTTAACTTGGCGCGATGTATGAAGGAAACGGGGTATTGTAAATTAATAAAAAAAATTGTTGATGTATTCTTATTCTTCATTTAGAAAATTTGAAGAACAGATTCTCCCGACCGAAACATGTGTAAGTTAGATTAATTAAAACGTCCTATTTTATCCATTCAATACTTTATTTCCTTTATTTCTCTTTTCAACATACCGTCGGATTCACTTCCATTTTCAGTTTACATATATCAGTATGTATGTGTGTGTGTGTGTGTGTGTGTGTGTGTGTAAAATAGTTATGAAAAAGATAGATAAGCTAACATAAACAATGAATTCAATTAATGTGTAAAATTTTATATTTCATCAAAGACTTCATCTGCTTTCTTTCAAATAACCCAGTTTTCTCCTAAAAATGGTCTTACGGAAACGTTTGGTCGGTTTCGTAGAATAGCGCTAAATATTTATTTTAATGATTTTCATTTGCTGACGTTCAGGCTAACCTGTAATATTTATACTATAGGAGTTGAAGATTTAGAGAGGTTACCCTCTATTTTTCCAATCCGCTTTCGACCACGCCCATAATCGTCTTAGTGGGGATTATTATTTGTAGCTTGTAGGATCTATTTTGTGGTGCAAGGTTTATTGTGGTTTTGTGATTTTAGGTTTATTCTGGTAGAATATTATTCTGTTAGGTGGGGGTACTCTGGTTGGTGCATTAGTTGTAGTATCTATTAGAGTACCATGTATGGGTAAAATAAATCTGTTTATTTTACCGAGTATAAATAAATTTCTAAAAACAACTACACAAAAAAACAATAAACATGAATAGGCAATAGAATATGAATTCCCGAGCCTTTTCGGCATAAAATAACCCTAAACGGTTTGACATGCTGTTAAAATCACTCAATTGATCATTGCAATTTCTGAAATGCATCCAAGTGTTCCTATCTGATATTGATATGCCAGTACCCGCACATTTACAATTTTAAGACATGTTAGTGTTTGCGCGTGTTCGTCTTGTTTGTGATATTGCAGTTTTTAAATTTGATTTCGTTATTTTTGAATATGTACGTTCTAACTTCATGTAGTTTATATTTTTATGTTCTGATTGTCGGGGTTTTGTATGCGCATATATGGGTACATTCTTATGTGTTTTTTTTTTTTAATGAAAATATATTATGAAAACTTCAAATTATTAAATATCAGACTGAAAGAAGCAGAAAATGCCGAAAGAACTTTATATCTGAACTAAAGTATTCATTATTATTCATAAAATCTTGATATATATATATTTCAGTCGATTACACGTGTGTGTCTTTCGCGAAAGACATACACGTGTAATCGACTGCAATTAATCAATATCTTGATTAATCCAGAGGATTTAACCCGGAAGATCCTTATGGTCAAACTCGAGTAGGTTATTACTTGTACCTGTATTACAATAATTTGCTCTACTAACGTATTGAGCATTTTTTTTGTTATATCGCTGCCTTACCTTTCTGAATTTTGCATCAACTAACCATTGTGACCATCTTACCGGTAAGTCACCTTTTCCAAAATAACATATATATATATATGCGTGAATAAAAAGGCCTTAAATACCATGGGTATCGTGATTATGGATCATTTCCACTCGTGGGTATCTGAGGCCCACCGAGCTTCGTCAGATATATCCGGAAATTTGATCTCTCAGTGACCGAAAGATACATACATTCCTATGTTCTTAATAGTTTAAAAACACCAGTCCCCGCATCAGCTGTCAGTGGGCGAGGGGATAAGATATCGGACTACCATGCAGTCAGTCTGATGTTCGACCCTACCCAAGGATAGATGTGTCTAGCCACACTGAAGAGGCATGATATGCCGAAACACGTGTCTGTGGATGACTTATTAATATATATATATATACATATATATATATATTGTGTGTGTGTTGTGCCAAACAGTTAACTATTCCTTCTTCTTTCTTTCGTCAAGATATGTGCTCTTGAAAAAGACCGATTTTATAATGCATTTTTTACAAATGTCTTCATTTAATTTTAAATGATTTCATTTGAATTGTACTTTACAAACCACATAGGTCGAAACAGATATATGTCAGCATATTATTAACATTTGTTTTTCCATCTTTTCAACCATACTGTTGGATTTATTTGCATTTATATATACAGATATCTATTAACATTTGCCGTTCTATCTTTTTCAATCACATACGCACACACACATACGCAGCACGCACACACACACACATACACACACACACACACACACACACACACACATATATATATATATATATATATATATATATATGGGGGTTGGGGGATGTGTGTGCAATGGGCGGAAAACTTCTTTAAACGAGATTATTTCCAATTCTGATTTTTTCAAATTATATTTGAAACAAAAATGACTGGCATACAATATTGAGACAAGTGTCATTAAGTAAATTAAGTTTGATTTCTGTCTGTTCATCTGCTAATTCTAGCAAAGTAGCTTTATGCAAAGATTTTGGTTAACAAAAAACTCAAGGCAAGATTCTCTTGTAAGTAATCAATACCATTCATTTCTTTTTATTATAAGAAGAAAATGTCTTTGGGTTAGTAAAGTCAACGCTTGATTACATTTGATGATGAAAGATCCAAACATTTATACAAATCTAAAACAAATAGATGAATAGGTTTTTAAAACATGTACGTAGTGAGTTACGTATAAAGATAGACATTTCAGGAAGAAAGAGTGTTTTCTATGTATTAACCTTTTGAAACGATGTGGCCAAAATAAAACTAGACCTCTTCTCTAACGAAAATTAAAATTCAAACAGCACTACAACTAAAATTAAAATTGCATCATCCTTACCATCATCATCATCATCATCATCATCATCATCATCATCATCATCATCCTGTCGCGCATGTAGCACGGATATCCATGAAAATCTCTCGCCAACCCTCCTATCATTCATTACCCCTGATTTCTTTGACATCGTCGCTGGATTCCTGCAAGGAGATACATTAGCAGCATATATATTTGTAATATGCCTAGACAACGTACTCCGAACATCATTAGATACCATAAAAGAAAAAGGTTTCACACTAAAAAAGGCAAGAAGCAGGCGAAATCCAGCACAAACAGTCACAGATGCAGACTACGCTGATGACCTCGCACTTCTTGCAGATAAACCGGCACAGGCTGAGTCACTACTACATAGATTGAAGGAGGCAGCAAAGAATATCGGAGTTCATGAGTTTGAAAAAAAAAAGGAGATATCTCCACACTCGACGGTAAGCCTCTTAAGCCAGTAGAATAATTCACATACATAGGTAGTAATATCTCATCCACAGAAAGCGATGTTAATACACGAATAGCAAAGGCATGGTCGGCTACAAACGAATAATGTCATATGGAAATCAAACTCTATAACCCAATATAGATTTGGACATCTGTAACCAAAATATAAAATTGTGTCCACAAAAACCAAAAGTTAAATTTTAAACTAAAAAAGTAAATAAAATGAAATAATTTCTATTTTATTTTAGAAAATGTTTACGGTAAATGAAAGTGAATCCGACAGTGTGAATTAAACATTTTTAGAAAAAACAAACAAATGATGTTATAGTTCGCTGACAGAAATCTGTTTCGACCTTTTATTAAAGCGGTCTTCATCAAGAGCGAAATATTTATGATGGAGAGCCGGAATAAGTAAACCGTTACAAACAGGAGGGGTACAAACGAACGTTTATTTTCGGAGCCGGAATTTTTAAAATTTTGTTTGTTTTTTCTAAAAATGTTTCATTCATATAATATATTTATATATTATATATATATATATAATATATATAGTATCTAACTCTTTTTCTTTCTCTTTCTGTCTATCTGACTATCTCTCTCTCTCTCTCTGTCTCTCTCTCTCTCTCTCTCTCTCTCTCTCTATATATATATATATATATATATATATATATATATATATATATATATATATATATATCCTTCTCTCTCCCCATTTATCTATCTGCCGATATATATTTTTCCCATTTTGATTTTGATTTCTAACTCCGACAGTATAAAAGAAACTCCCGGCTTTATAGTCTGTAATTACACAATACAAAATTTCGCCTGGAGAAAAAAATTCTATATAAAAAAAGAAAAACCAAATCACATGCACCTCCTGAAAATAATCAGTTGATACTATTAAAATGGCTAAAAGAAAAAAATTCTGCAAGAGTTGCCTTAGTAAAAAAAAAACAAAGTGCACAATACAATAAGTAGAGCCAATATATATATATATATATATATATATATATATATATATATATATATATATATATATATATATATATATCAATTGTAATATTATGTATAATGGTTGAGTTTTTTTTTTAAATCTCAACCATTTGACACTGGTTTTTAAGATCTCAACCATTTGACTCATCTGATGATTACATAACCATGAAACTGTAAGTTATGAGTCCAAATCCATAATATTACTATTGATTATAAATCTGCTCTGCTTTATTAGCATTGAGCACCTTTTCATGCTAATACTTTTCTCATTTTCTCATTCATTCTGTATTCATTATATATATATATATATATATATATATATATATATATATATATGTATATGTGTGTGTGTATGTGTGTGTGTGTGTGTGTGTGTGTGTGTGTGTGTGTGTATGTGGGCAGCATGTTCAATTTCCATGTGAGCATCATCCATGAATAAGTACACACCTAAACATAGCACCCCACCAAACAGAATACCCCTTCTACCTGGAATAAAACTGCAACTGCAAAAACACAATACAACCTTGCGATACAAAAAAGATCCCACCAATTACAATAAATAATCCGCCCAAAGACGATTATGGACCTGGTCGAAAGCGGTTAATTAAAAATATAGATTACCCACTCTACCACTTAAAACCCCGTTATAAGAAATATTAAACGATGGCTTGAACGTTAGCAAATGAAAATTATGAAAACAAAATATTCAGTGGTATCTTACGAGACCGATCATAACGTCTCTGTATCAAGATTTTTAGTAGAAAACTGGGTTAATTGAAAGAAAGATGATGAAATCTTTGATGAAATCTTTGATTAAATTAATACTAAATATTAAATTTTACCCGTGAATTGAATTGATTGTCTGTGTTGGTTTATCTACCATTTCCATTTATTTTCACAAACACACACACACACACAAACACAAACTCTCTCTCTCTCTCTCTCTCTCTCTCTCTCTCTCTCTCACACACACACACACACACACACATATATATATATATATATATATATATATATATATATATATATATATATACGTAGAATTATGGAATTGATATATCCCTTTATTTAGCCACACTAATACTCAGAAATCATAAAATCTCCTTCACATACCCATTTCTGACATATACTTCCTAACAAATTTAAATTTCACATTATCCCAATAAACCCTTACAGCATTCATATTTTTTACATTAAAAAGTATTTTAAAATCTTTTTTTTAAAGTTGAAAAAATATTTATTTTCTGAAAAAAATCCGTTGCAGGCTGACCATGAACGGTTTAAAACTCTTCCTGTTTGATAAAGAGAATTTTTCTATTTTTGAATTTGAAATATGTCTTCTTCTTTCAAAAACTGTTACACTAAAGATATACAATTATGTCGTTGGCTTAGAAACGCGTAGCGGATGTGCTAATGACGAAACGATCGCATGATTTGCATGCTTTTTGGAACATCAATGTTTTTCGTATTGAATTTAAATTATTTTCTGCTTCTCTCTCGATGAGTCCGGATTAAAACAAGCTCTGAAGATGATTTTTATAAATCGAAATATGGTTCAATATTAGCTATGAATATGATATAAAATATTTTCATTTTAATAGCATTGTGTATTTTCATATACTTATATATATATATATATATATATATATATATATATATATATATATATATATATATATATAAGTCGTCGGGGCGGCCTAATGTCGGTTTCGGCCAGACATCAAGGGAGTATATCCTCTTTTCACTAGCGATAGACCAATGAGATTATTTTAGCGTCACCTACCATCAGCTCCTCACTTTACCGCACAGATACATATGCTACTCATATGCTCAATTAGTGAGGGCCAGTATCAAACAAGGAACCTTGTGATTCATAGCCGAGCTAAACCGGCCCTATATATATATATATTATATATATATATATATATATATATATATATATATATATATATATATATACACGACACACGTGTTTCTGATCTGTTGTCTTCTTCAGGAACTGAGTTATTATTTTGGCAGAATATGTCCGATATTTAATAGGTTGTGTGTGTTTCTGCAACTTTTCTATTATAATGGCTGTTTATAATATAAAGCCATTATAATAGAAAAGTTGCAGAAACACACACAACCTATTAAATATCGGACATATTCTGCCAAAATAATAACTCAGTTCCTGAAGAAGACAACAGATCAGAAACACGTATCGTGTACGTAAGATAAAAAGAATAAAAAATGTTTTCTGAGAACATAATACATTTTACGGACCCTCTTCTTTTTATAAAATACTAAAATTTCTCTCGTTGGAACCAGAACAACATTTATATATATATATATATATATATATATATATATATATATATATATATCTTTTCATATTATTGCTCAAAGCCTGAAGAAGATACCAGAAGATCTGAAACAGGTGTTGCATTTGTAAGATAAAAACAATTTTTTTTTTCTGAAACATAATACATTTTGCAGACCTTCATTTTATAATATATATATATATATATATATATATATATATATATATATATATATATATGTGTGTGTGTGTGTGTGTGTGTGTGTGTGTGTGTGTGTGTATGTGTGTATTTATATATATATTCAGTAGGTAGAAATGAAGTTGGTCAATTTGTGATGTCTTTGAAAAAATAGGTTAATGAATTATGATATAATTATTGATATCTAATTACTATATATCTATTTATGATTCAATTTTACTTGTTATTGTAATGTATCTTTAGTTTGTTTTCTTTGTCTGCAATTAAATCTTTTCTTTGATATACATTTATGTATGTTTATGTCATTTAAATGTTAATCCAGCACATTTGTCATTCGTCAATCTATAAAAATATCTATGTTTTGTGAATGTATCACCTGGATGGTTATCATTGGATATCATTCAAGGATAATCTGTGTCAAATAGGTAGGTGCTTTTGTTTATTTGTTTGTTTTCGTTTTTTTCTTTTTTTTTTTTTTTGTAGAAAAATGTTCTGGTCTTTTAGATTGAAATAAGAACTCGTGTCACAATGCAGGCATCCAAATAAAGTTATACTCCGCCACTTATATTTCATAATGATCAAAATATTTGAATAAGCCTCCAAGCAGTAATTAAACACATTCAAACATATTCAATATTCAATTATTCAAAATCTGATTATACAAAAAAATATTTAATATTCTTGTGTGATGTAATATTATCAATAGAAATAGAGACATATAGAAATAGATTTGTATTATACTCGTAATGACACCACTATGACTCTGGAAATTTAAAGAAACTTCAGAAGGCGTCTCAGACATTTTGCATATCATAACCAATATTAGATTTTTTTTGTTATTATGTTTAAGTCTATTGAAACATCTATACTATTCTGTAAGAAAAATCTCATTATATTTTATATTTTATGTTTTCCATGTACCGCCTTCTCTTACTGAGAATTTAATTTTCTTCTAAACTAAAGATACCCGCATTATAGTATTTCATAAAATCAAAATATATCATCTGGAAGTCTAGAAAATAACACTGCTACAATAATACAATGATATTCTGTAACTTAACACACCTATGTACAGTTAACAAAAGAAGCACACCATTATATATATATATATATATATATATATATATATATATATATATATGATATGGGTAATATTTTTAAGTAAACTGTGCCCAATATCATTGATAGATTATTTATATCTAAATTAAGGTAGCGTGGAGATGGAGTCAATGGCACTGGTTCCTAAAATTCTCACCTATGTAATCTTCAGACCACATCTTTGGTCTGAAGATCACATAGGCCAGACACTATCAGTAACCAGGTGCCGTTGACTCCATGAGCATGGTTCTTTAGCTTATACACACACACAAACATACACACACACGCACACGCACACATACTCACACACACACACACAATATATATATATATATATATATATATAGTAAGTTATCCAAAACTAGTAGTAAGGGATGATTCTACTTGGGATTTTCAAAATCTCATTGTATAACCATATTGCATGCTCTTGTAGGTGTAAAGTATTTTTTATAAATCCATGAGAGAGCTCAATGTATAATTATCAATAATTTAGATTAAATACAGAGAAATATTTACCTTTATATATATATATATATATATATATATATATATATATATATATATATATAGTGCTATAATACATTTCATGACAATATAAGAGTAAATTGATTCCCCAAAAATTGGCTTCGGCTCGATTTATCTTGCCAACAAATAGGATTGGACATTTGTGCACATACATGAACAGACACTCTTCTGTGGAGTATCTCAATCAGTAGTGATGCGCCATTAAGCGATCTAGTGTACTATGTGAGACTCAAATTTTAAAAAATTAAATTAATTATGACCTGTAAATATTCATC